>CM023095.1:45596712-45963524 GCA_013103745.1 Gardenia jasminoides | reverse complement strand
ACTGTTACTTCGGTTGGTTTACCTTAACATGACTACATTATGACATAATTTATTCATAAAGTTCTTTGGTTAACTCTAAAAATAATATTTTCCTATCGATATCTGCTAATTTTACAAAAATAAAAATAAACACTTATATGGGTTGGGGTGCGGTTTTAATTATTGAACCTAGCAAAACATAAAAGCGTTTATGGATCTTTGGATGGGTAGAATAGTGTAGATCGGATACACTATCTTTTTTTGCATTATTTTTACTAAAAGCCCCCAAGAGTAAGCGATGAGGAATATGATATAGTTACTAGAGAATGTTTCCTTCTTTATAGTGTGGACATTTTAATTTAAGAATTCAAATGAAAGAAGAAAAAAATATAATTTGGCACTCAAAACCTCTACCAATATCCAAATAAGCTTAGCTTGTTCGTTTATTTTTTTTTATGAAACAGTTACTATCCCTGGTAATGAACCAATAAAAAAATCGGCTACTCTATGTTTGGTCATTATTATTGGTAATTCTATAAATAAAGCTTGACGGCTTGCCTTTGTAGGGCAAATAGGATTTGATAAATCAAAAAACGGCGCATACACAGCTTTGTTTTATCCAAAAGGGAAATGGTCATGAGTTCCTCACTTTAAAAGTTTTAACCAATTTAATCCCTTGTCTGTAACTAGACCATTTTTTGTCTCTTAGGACTTTTAATGAAAAATTAAATTTCTAATGAATTAGTCATGTAATGCATGTGCAAACTAAAAAATGAATGTTTTAGTCCATTATCTGTAAAATTGTATTTAATTTTATTCTTTCAACAATTTAAACCCTCATTTTCACAAAACAAAGGGCTAATATACGACTTTCAATGAAATTAGAAAACCAATAAAGCAAGCTCTATGCAGTGTAAGTGTACCTTTGAAATGAAAAAAGAGCAGAATAAGAAAAAAAGGTACACGCATGGACCAGTGTACATGGACAAAATTGGACATGGTTTTAATGATAAAATCGAGTAAAATGGTCATTCTAATAGTGCACATACTATGTACGGGACTAACTCCATAAGAAATTTTTAATTTTTTTGTTAGAGGAATTAAATTGACTTTTTATAGTAAGGATAATGAATTAAAATGTTCACAATGATAGATAAGACTAATTTGTCAAAACTTTAAAGATAGGGACCAAAGCGACCATTATTCCTATCCAATCGATACTTCACATCTTCCAAGCATTATATCCGTGCAATTACCTGAAAATTGGACCAATACATAGAATAGGAATTATTGGAATATACAATTTTTATGTTTAAACACATCACCAGTCGCAATACATGTAGCCTATTAAATATTTCATTCGTCAATATAGATGCTACTTCTGCCTCATAATTGATAAATATTGGAATATACAATTTTTATGTATAAACACATCACCAGTCGCAATACAAGTAGCCTATTCAATATTTCATCCATCAATATAGATGCTACTTTTGCCTCATAATTGATAAATTGTTCATTTTCCCTTTTTCAAAAACAATTTTAACCATCGGGAGATTCGATAAGCAGCTGCATTTCCACCTCCTTTACTCATCTCAGTGGTGAGGATAGTAGACTAATTGATAGTTCCAATCGTTGCTCTTCATACTGCAAATTCATTTTCTCAAACAAAAATAGGTTAATTAATATGTTTTGCCTGCACAACACATTAATGATACTAATGCTGTTGAGAGGTACTAAATCTTAAACCCCTTCAGCTCAAATCCTCAACAATTGATGCATTTATCACTTTACTGTCACCATTAGAACTTGCACAAAATGTGAATTTGAAATGGAGGTTTATAGTTTTAAACCTTGCCTTTTTTTTCTTCTTTCAAGTTTTCCCTTATGTTGGAGTTCCTCTAAAAGAATTCGGGTATTTTGTTAAAAAAGGCAGAATGAATTTACTGACTTCCATTTTCCTACCCCTCCAACATCATAAAGTTGGACTAGACTTTTCTTTTCAGATCATTCTAGGGTATACGTAAATTAATAATGTTACGAGTAACAAGTGTAACCCACCTTTTCCTGCAATTCCGCATTTTCCTTCCTGAGATTTTTCTCCTGAATTTTGTGAAGACATGCAAAAAAGAATAACCGTGCCAATTAACATGAAATGCATAAACTCTATTCCTGACCATAATGTGAACGAAAGAATAAGCGGATCCTGAATCTTCAAATGCGTATTTTACCTCTTCTTTCAACCGATCAATTCGCTCCCAAAAGTACAATAGGCTCTGCAGGAGAATTGAACATTCGATTTTGACCATCAAGTTCTACATTCTGATCAAATCATTTTAGAGAAGCCTATTGCAAATCGTACCTTTCTTGACCTAACGATGCTTAAACTTCTCTCCAACTGACCTTGTATTTGTTGCAATTCATCAACAGAGGAGGAATCTAAACCATCTCCCAGGAACTTTCTGCCGCATACAAAAATAATATTGTTTTTAATCACCAAAAACTGCAAGAAATTCATGTTGTTTACGATAGGATGAGTTGTGTCAGTGTTAGGAAAACAACCGTATAGTTTCTTCAAGAAGCTCAACTTTTTTTCTCAGGATTGCAACCTCTTCTTTAAAAAGCTGCACAAATAAGAGTTAGGTCAGCGCCAATCAAAAGTAGCAGCAGAATAAATTCATAGACAAGACTCTTTTACGTCAAAGAATCAGTTGGCACTGAAATGAGGATAAGCATCCATGACCTTGAATGAGATTCCCAGAGACAATAAATCAAGTGAATGCAAGACATTACAGCTATTCAATAATAGTTCGAACGGACTTGACTGCTATTCCGAGAAATCCAGAAAGTGAATGCCAAGAAAATGATCATTTTGGACTTTGAACGCAATTCATATGCTTCATTCAACAGATATTTGGTGCCAGGAAAATATTGAACCTTAATACCCTCTATTCAAAGAAAATTCAGAAGGTAATTTCACTTGTGAAAATGGTGCATAAAACTCAACTGGATGACAAACATCACACAAATGGTAAACACATACAGCACAACCACACAATAAATTAACTCAGTAGAGAAGAGGAGATGCATAAAGTACAAATGTCCAGTTTGAAAGGAGGGGGGCGGGGGGGGGAGAGGGTTGGAAGGGAAGAAGTTTCAAAAGACGAAACTTTCTCCATGAACGTAATTAAAGATACTGACTTAACCCCAGAAGCACAAAAAGATACACCTGGTACTGCTTGCATGATCATTCTCTAGAAAACAATGGCAAGTGAAAAACAGTTAGAGCCATAGTTTTACTAGCCACTGCAGCGACAATTCATATATGGAACAAGATTTACCGGAATATGCTGATCAGTTTCTGACCTGTAAACGTTCTACATCCATTTTTTCACTCGGACATCGATTCTTGACACTCTTCTGGTAGCGCTCCATTGTACTTGTGGCACTAAAAGCATTCGAGGGAACCACCAAGAGGTCAAAGGTGCAAGTTGCAAGTGCTAAATCATGTGAACAGAAACTTATGTAATGACAAAAGAGCCATCAATGGTTTGATTCAGTTTTCATTCGGCATTACCCAAATCCTATGAAATTCAAGATCGTACATATACCTGACGAGGGGAAAATGCTATGATGCCTAAGTAGAAATGAATGTCAAATTTTATTTAAAAGATGGGAAGTTGGGTTGTGCAACTAGCAAGTCTTGCTGCGAATGACCTGATGTACCCACTTATCATCCAAAAAACCTAATCTCATCATAACTAGGAAAAAACTTACTATAGTTACTTAACAAAACTTATCACAAACATAACAAACTTTGCCACTCATGTTTGATTTAGTGCCTTCATGGTATCACAAACTTATCCTTGACGATGACACACATATATATGTACACTCATTTTACCTTTGAAGCCTTCTTTAGGATTACTTAAAATGAGCTAATTATGGTTTTTAGTTTAAATTTCAAGCCATTTCAACGTGTTATCTTACTATTTATAGATTACTTAAAGTTGAAAATAATACAATTAGTAGCTTTGTTGAATGTAATGAAACTTCTGAAAAGTTCTATTGAAATCACAAGCCACCTAAACAAAGTGTAGTAAAGACATTAATCAACCCTTCTTACTTTATTACTAAAAATAAAAAACTACATTACACGAAATTGCATGACAAAATATTAAATATATGATCCCATTTAGTGAAAAAATGATTAAAGTATATATTATAATTCGGGGATGCTATTTTATTTGAATATTACAATCTTTTGGGAAGATGAATCAAATCTTAGATTGAGAGGATCCTCAACATCTGAATGGAGGATTTGAACTTGCAAATTCTGCTGAACAGTATCATTTGAATAGAAAAGGCACATCCATGCACTTAAAAACTAACATGTCCTTAAGCATGGAAACTCATTCTTCTTCTAGTTTCTCTTGTTGTTTAACTGGGCTACTAGTAACAGGAAATATGCTAATTATACGAGCACAACTGGTTAAAAATCACAACAATGCAATTAAATCAATGCACGCACTGTTATTCAGGAAATAATTTTAAAACAAAGTTTCTCGTCCTGATCTCTGATATTGTGTCAGTTCTTTGATGGGTCTAGAGACTTTAAACTAGCTTTTTTCAATCCCAAAATTTTGTTTATTTTTCTTGTTATTAATTCTTTGAGAGATCTATGAGCTTTTCTCAGGAAACTTACTTCTGTCTGTCACATCAAATATATATATATATATATATACATATGCACACACATATGCATACATACATACACACTTATATGTATATGTGTATGTATATGCATGTATATGTGTGTGCATATATACAAACTTAGAAAATATGAAGTTGATTATCAAATTTTGTCTGAATAATGCAATAAGATGACAGGTGCCTTTTCCTGTTATTTACTTAGTCTACTGTGATCAACATGGAAGCAGTAGGTTTAGGCTTGTATAATTTTAATCTATTGCCCTTGGAGATCTAGCATGCCACTCACTTGATTGGCATCTATTGAGTTAATTTTGGATAGAAGTTTACTTAGGCACTTTTTAAGACTAATAATTTGAAGAACATAACAGGTTCTATTTAAATGAGAGAGACAAAATAGGGTCATGAGTTAAACTTGAAGGATGCATTAAGTTATTTACCCAAACTTCTAACAGAAGTAAAGAGAAATGGCAAAAAGAAAAAAGGTGAGAAAAGGCCGTTAATCAAAGCCCAGAAATTGTCACATTTATCATCAACACAAGACCCAATAAGTTTAAATGAGAGTAAATGTGTGAATTACATATATTGACAATTTTGCTCCTTGCCTTATCCTCCACTGCTTCTAAACAATATAGGAAAAAGAAAGTAATTCTTTCTCTTTTCTTCTTTTTCTTTTTGCTTTTTTTTTCTTCTTTTATTTTCTTTTCTTCCCTACACTCTCAACTAGGTATAAGTAACTCAAAGTTGCATAATTTATATATGCTAGGCTAGGAGATAAAGTTCTTCCATATTATGCAGATACATGAATGAGGTATTTCCATGTGTGTGTGTGTGTGTTTTTTTTTTAATTTTAATTATAGGTGAGGTATTTCCATTTTGTGTAAAGTTAGAGTATGAAACAACTAAAAATTCTATTGTTGCCAGAGTTTGGATACTTCCTAGAGGCTTAGCTCCAAATATCCCAACTCTTGGAGAACCAAATATGACTTAGTGGTTAATATTTTTTTTTCTTGATTCAAAACAAGGGTTCATTTATCATGTTTGCAATTCATTTATGCCACCAACTTCCAACCATTTCCCTTCTGAAAGGTTAAACTTTTGTCAAATTGTGTCCTAAAAAAATTTTCTTTCATCAAGTTAGTTTTTAAACAATAAAATAATCCATTATTTTTTTCCCAAAGTTAAAAGTGAGCCAATCCAAGTAAAACTTATACCAAATAGATAATAAAACCATGATTCCAACTTGACAAGATTGCATTCTCTAAATCTTGAAAGTTTGATGCTGTCTCATCATTCCACCATGTCCTTCAAATGTGTCAACATTAATTTTACACTATGGATGGCCGATGGCTAAGTTTGACTATCAAAAAACCTAAAATTTGTATGTATAGTGTTCAACTGTGACGTAACTTTTACTACGCAAAAAGAAGATAGGAGAGGCCAAATATTTTCTTCAAGTGTCAAAATTATTTGATTATGCTCTGCATTTAGAGAACCCTTGTTTTTCACCATTAATGCTGCACAGCATCCCTACTGCTATGTATCTCTCTGGTGATAATGGATTACTTCATATTTCATGGACAAAGTGCCTTATTGTACATAACCATTTTTGCAGTTTCAACCTAAAAACTGATAATGCTAAAATGAGTTGCTTGTTGGGATGTAATTAACGAAGTTAAAAACTTTAAATTGAGAAATGACCTAAAGAAATTTGAGAAATGACGTATATCATGCATGGCACACACATTACTTAAGCGATGATCGCCATTGGTGATGTATTTTAGGATTCATGAATACTTGAAATTATAGGTCCACTGACACGTGTTTGTAATACCGGAGGACAATGAATATATTTCAAATTTGACCCAGAGATCGTGAATCGTGAATACAATGTTTGGTTGTAAGAAATAAATGAGGTATTATAATCTGGTTTATTGTATTGGCATCTACTATACACTCTAATTCCTCGATGATGGCTCAATCTTCAGTTAATATATATGTTTCCTAGCTCTTTGGCCTACAGTATTTTGTATTTCATGATGCTTCTCAGCACTACAATTCATACGGGTTCATAGTGTGATGAAATCTCTTTAGAGATGAAGTAAAAGAAGCCAAAAATGTTAGAGGATTTCCATCCGCACATCCAGTGTAAGTAGTTTAAGAGGATTTATTTTGTTGTTGGCTTCCTTGAGATAAAAGTAAACTATTCCCAGATTGCATTGTTTCAACAAAGATGCTAAATAAGAAATCACGTATTTGTTCTACTCTTATAGCAACTTAAGATGAAAACTTAGAATTATATTGCTCGAGATTTGCCATCCATTTACAGTTTTATGAAAGAGGAAGTTCATGCATTTGAATAGTGTTAAGTTGACTTTTAGGTTTTGATAACACATCACCACTCTTGGCTGTGTTCACTAGATTCCTGCTAAGCAACATATATAACTTGGCCCCTGGTTATACATCCCTTGGCCTCAGATTATGTTGACTGATCCTTTTAAAATGCTTCAGTATAGTAATATAAACAATCTTCTTTGCTCCAGCGCAAATTAAAAAAAATACTTTGTCTGTGTTTGATTGTAAACATTAGTAGACAAACTCTTAATTAACTTAAAGAAAAGACATGAAACAAAGTTTTAGGAGATGAGAAGGTTCACTTCCTCGTAGTAATAATGGATATAGGCTTGAGTGGTAGGAAATTTTCAAAAAACAAGTACAAAAGCATAACACCTTCTTATAGACTTCATTATGGACATGGTACCGTTTCCACTTGTATTCCAGATAGATTAAATTACCTTCTATTTTTGTTGGAGAAAAATAAGTAAATAGTACAACCACTTATAGTCATATATATATAGGAAAGTATCTCATGCTACCGATTTTTATTTTTGTTTAAGTAGACAACTTGACATGCAATATTTAAGAAAAAGAAAAAAATGATGCAGAATTTCAACAAGTGATGACATTGGTTTCTCCCGTACTTCCTCAGATTGTGTGTATCTTGTCTATCTAATTTTTGTGTGCTTCTAAGGATCTAGAGATGCTAAGAGGGGCCAAAAAAGAAAAAGAAAAAAACCTCAGTCAAGCCCAGGAACAGATATAAAACAAGATAAGGGATCCCCGATCCCTTAGCTCCTATAAAAGCTTGAGAACACACTTGGAATGATTAATGCTCAATCCATTGTAGAAGTGAACATAAAATTTGATGAACACGATACCAATTTGATGAAGGGGAAGAAAATTAATGAAAAAAAACGAGAGATAGATATCATTTGCAAATGTTGATGATTAATGTACCTGGAACTTGAGAATTCATAAAGCTTCCCGCTGGGGGAGAAAATGATCAGTGCAACTTCTGCATCACAAAGAACTGATAACTCAGAGGCCTTCTTGAGAAGTCCCCTTCTCCTCTTTGAGAATGTCACTTGTCTACTTTTAGCATTTTCTATCCTCTTAATCTGAGTTTTCCTTCTCATCCTTCTTACAAATTTAGATAAGAAGCGACGTGCAATGTCAAATGCACCAACAACCCTGAAAGAGAAATCAATGATTCATGAAGGGTTGAAGTGCAAACAACAAGAAGCACTTGATCAAGAAAAATCTAAAATAACCACATGAACGAAAAAAGTTTCCAAAAACAGAAAGAACCAGAAGGGACTGGCATGGATTGACCCCAAAAATGGAAAACCAGAGAAAACCTTTTCTGCGACGCCTCTCAGATCTGCAAGACGGGAGATGAGAAAAGCTGGAAAATATTGGGTAGGCAAGATACCAATAGAAACCCTAAAGAGAGATTTCTTAGGTAAGGTGTAGAGGGAAATGACATTCCTCAAAATCTTTGTAGTGTTTTTCTTTTTCATTAAGTCTCAAATCTCAATCGGAGAATATGTGCAAACATAAATGATTAAGCAAAGACCCGAAAGGACCCAAAGCCTCGTTCCTTTTCTTCTTTTGGTATGGGGGGCATGAAAGAGACCCTCCACAAAAGAAACAGTGGAGAATAATCATTACAAACATGATTTTCAATCAACTTTTTTTTTATCTTTTTAATTATTCTTTTACCTCACATAAATCACATCATAAAAAAATTAAAATAAATTCAAAATAATGTTTCAAATAACCTCCTACCCAAATATACTTAATATTTGTGAAAAAGCAATTGAAAACTTTCATATTATTCAATCATGGATTGTCAGGAATGCAAGGCTGCCTTTGGTCTTCATAAGTCAAAGGTAATTTTTTAATTTTTTGATGTTTAGTAAATTGCACCAATCGTTACTCACCTATTATTAATATGAAAGAATTAAAATGAGCGATTATGGTTCCTAAAAAATTAAAAAAAAACTCGCTTTTAGTGCTTGGTCAACATTCCCATGGAAATTTGGCCGGAATAAGTAATGAACATCATGTAGCCAATGTTTAAACAACAAATTTGGCAATTCACTCAATTATAGACTCAATTTCTCACTTAATCTATTATTTTTCTAAACTCTTCTTCATCCAAATCCTGATTTCAAAAGTTTGCTTAGCTAACAATGGTGAATCTTTGGAAGGGACCTTTTGCCTATGATTCTATTGTGCATTTTGTTCTCTGTTAGCACGGAAACATGTCCATGGTGTTTTGTCTGACTTTGATTGAGTTTGTAGGAAGAATTAGGCTTAATTAGTGAATGCTAATTTTGGAGTTTTCTAATTAGTGACTTTCTAGTTGATTTTGTGGTATAATGGGTCGGGAGAAAAGCATAGTTTGGTGTCATAAAACTTTCTCCGTGATGAGTTGGATTTTCAGTTGCATGTTTTGTCATATTTCATTTTTCTGAGTTTTAAGTTTTGGTTGAAAATGGCATTCCCTTGTTTCCAAATTATTGGGTTCAAATTTCTCATAGATCCTGATCTTTAGGATCCTAGAAATCAATGGATGTAATCTAATTGCAATTTGCTTGAGTTTAATGGAGAAAATAGAGTAGAAAATTTGGAGGTTAGGATTTCTCGTTTGATCCTTTGATTTGTGTTTACAATATAATTTTTATTTGATTTGATATTTTGGACATGCTTGAAATGATTTGGAAACTTGATTGATGCTAAAATCAAATTGTAAAATTTGTTGAAATAACTTTCTGACAAGTTAAGCCGGAAAATTTGCAAAAGACAGTTGGGAAGAAGTTGAGATTCAACAGAATCTGGTGAAAATTCAATTAGAAAGTTGACCAAGAACTAAAAGAGAGTGTTTTATATTTGTGAAAGAATAAAATTGCTCATTTTGATTCTAAGCGACTAAAATTTCACATCAATACTATGTGAAACAATTGGTGCAATTTTCCTTTAGCATTTTCCCACGTAAGTTTTGTAGAAAATCTCAAGGCATTTGGACCTCTTCTTTTATCAAATTGCACTCTTCAAGTCTGATAGCTCTTTTCACAAACCAATTACTGATTATTCTTTTTTCCTTTATTGGTATATTAATTTCTTCAAGACTAAAGGAGCAGATTTCGGGGTCTTTCGTCATTGAGCACTAGGGTTAGGTTACAAGTACAGTTCAACCAAAATTGTGCCAAACTTGTTGCAGCAACCAGTTTCACGACAAATTTAGAGTCTCTTCAATTGCGCTTTTGTTAGTTCTGTCTAGTTAAACTTTTGTTAAACGAGCTTTAAAACAGATTTGGGATCTCTCCCGTTAAACTTTTGTTTAATTCACATAATATTTAATGTAAAATGATAAAATTTTGATACAAACGCAAATTCTGTTAACTCGCACACTTAATTCATCATTTCATCAAAGTTGTACGAATTTATGCTCAATGTTGCAAAAATTTCAATAACTAGACCAAACTGAACACTCAAATGAGAAGGCCCTATCCCTTTAAAACATGTTAAGGAATTCCTTCAGAATTATTAGAAGTAGAAGCAATGTAGGGTAGACCCCTAGAGACAATACTACTCTTTTGCCTAGGAAAGGAGTACAATCTAGAGATTTCTATCATGCCATTACTAGAACAAGACGAAAGCAAGGCCAACTTACGCAGGATATTTATGCAATTTAACCGAGTGTGTTTGTATTGGAGTTATTTGTTAAAATATTATTTACTTACATCGTGTCATAGGTATTCTCTTAATGTTGGTTTGAACACGATAAAATTGAACTTAGTGAAACTTCCATCCTGTCCTGAACAAGAATAATCAGTTACTGCTTGTTTTTTCTTCTCTCTTGGGATAACCTAAAATGACATTTCAAGTGTATTAGATAATAGATTATTTGGGATAATTATTTAGAAAAAAACACTGTAAAGCTTTTTTAATATAATATAAATGATACAAAAAAAGATTATAAAAGGTAAAATTTTTCAAATATAATATATATATATGATACAAGAAAAGATTATAAAATGTGTTGATAATACAAATACATAAAATTTTACAAATAATGCATAATTCATTGCGTAGAAAATGAATCTACAGTGTATTTGAGAATGGGAGGTAGAGATTCACATCCTTGTCAGGTGTCAAACTTTTGCAGATTCATTTGCAGTGAATGTATGTAAAGTTGTAAACTTAGTGCCCTCCCCGGAGTCGGAAGATGATGTTTGTTCGTACAACGTGGGCAAGATGCCATGTCCTTCCGTACAATTTGTGTCAGCCTAAGACCAATGCCTAGGCGCCAACTCATTACCGTTCACGTGCTGTGACTTTTCTCCATGCTGAAATAGTCTTTCACTCTGACACGTATTCATGGGTGTGGTTACTTGGGTCCCAACTGTCCTTTGATGTCTTTTTTTTTTTTTTTTTTAGGGAATAATGCGTTGGTATACATTTTAAAATCTTAAGCCCGAAAATATTGGCTAGTCATTTGTCGTGTTCTGCTTTTTAATACATTGGGACACAGGCACTGTCTATTTTCGGAGAATGGGAAAGAAAGGAAGGAAAGGAAAGGAAAGGAGAGAATATCAAGGAAAAGGTAAGGGGAGTGATAAGATTTATTTATTTTTTATTAGCCTACTTTCTGTTCAAAAGTGGGTGAAAATGGAGGAAAAAGAGATTGACTTTAATAAAAATTTTAAAATTTTCTAAACAATTTAATATATGTTAATAAATTGAACTTTTAAATTATGGATAAAAACGTAACTAAAACATGATTGTTTCCTTTTCTATTTATTCTGTAATCCAAATACGATGGATGTATTTTGATTTTCTCTATTTTTTTTTCTTTTCCCCTCATTTCCTTTTTTTTTTTCTTGTAGTCCAAACGGTGCCTTAGAGAATGAATGAATGAGAATTAAGCTTGCCACATACTAACTTACGAAGGAAAGTTTGAATATCTTTCAAGATAAATTGGCACTTAGAGAAAGAATAAAGGAGAATATATTAAGCACAGTCGAATGTATTTAAGATAAAGTGGCAATTGTACAAGAGTTGAGATTTAGGGATAAAACTAATAAAGATGTACATTTGAGGTAATTGATAGGGCGTAAATTATAGCATTTTAGAGGCGTTAAAATTTAATTATTTAGCCTTATGTATTTAATTTGAGCATGAAATTGCCTAATTTTAGTGATTATGTGTTTTGTAGGGATTAAATTGAAGACAGAGATGAAATTGGCTGGAAATCCTGTAATAATTGAAAGTTCGAGGTGAAATTGTAAAATTAAAAAAATTGGTGGGCACGTAGCCAGCGCCGGTTGTTATGCCGGTTATCTACTCAAAAAGAGAAAAAAACACATGAGATGAATAATCGACACTGATTGTGGCGCTGGTCTTTTTGTCGATTATTATCAGAAGTGGACCGCAGGCTAATTTTTAAAGTTAGGAAAAATCTGTTTGGAACCAAGCTTCAACTATAATATTAGGAAACTATAAAGATGAGTACTTTGGGTAATTTTTGAGGGGTTAGAAACGTAGTTGTTAGCATGGAAACTCTTTCTTTTCAACTTTCTCTTCGGAGATCAAGGATGTTCACGCAATCCAAGGAGCGCCAAAGGAAAATTTGGAGCGAATAACTGAGGAGTTCCCTTACTTCTTATTTCTATTTTGTATCAACTTCTTAGAATTGTGGATTTAATTTTGCCAATATATTAAACTAATTTGCTTTCTAGGGTTAGGGTTTTTATAAAAGATTTTTTAATTAATTTTCCATTTAAAATTTTGTCTTTTGCAATGATTAATCTATTTTACTCTTAATTACATGTTTATACCTGATCAATATAAGTATGATATTTGGGTTTGTGTTGAGAAGAAAAAAGAGATGCAACTATGCACTAGATAGATAAACATACTTAATCTAATCACGAGAATATGTTAGAATTTTTATGATGCACTTATATTACCTAAGTTCTTAATGGGTTTAATTAAACATTTATGATCTTGAGAGAGATGTAAGATTTAATTAAGCACACTTTAGATACATCGAGAGGTGATCTAAAATACAATTGTGTGATGCATTTATAACTTGGCAAGGAAATAACTGAAAAATTAATTTAAAACTCTGGATTAAAACCCGATATCAGCTTTCATCTATTGACTCCTCAGCACTTTCTTTTGATTTGATTTGATCATAGAATTTATCTCACAATAGAACTCCTACTTCTTTGCAACTCACTTTATTATTTTTGTCAAAATAATTAAAGTCGAAAGTTAACTTGTTCTCGTGGGTTCAACTCCTGGAATATTCCATGTGATTTTATTACTCTAATTGACCTTGTGTGCTTGCAAGAAATTATCGATTAAGTTTTTGACAGCGTTGCCTGAGATGATGCTTAATTTTTCTACTTTAGTTATTTTTGCTTTATTTTTACTTTGTTTTTGCATGTTCTGTCTTCAGATCTTCACTTTAATTTTAACTCACTTACTTAGGTACCTTGATTTATGACTTGTTCATAAAAATGTGAATCGCGTGTTTGATCTAAGTATTTAAGGAAGCAAATCAAGTTGCAAAAGTAGGTTTTGCAACCATCTTCACCCGGTATAAATATTGCTATTGAATTAGTGGAGTCTGAAAGATTCAGACGAAGAAATTATTTAAGAGGAAATTCTAGCTAATAACAATCGTGAGGTTGTACCACCAGCAGCTCCACCTGTTGGATTTCATTTGAGGGACATCCAACGTCTCGTAATTGCAGCATCGCCCCATTGTATCAGGCTAAGTGATGGGGCAAAAATTTATGAATTTAAGACCGTGCATTTTAACATGTGACTACTTTTCACTATCTTGCCAATAAAGATCCTCTGTCTTTCATACGAAAATTCTATTTAGTGGTATAGACTTTTCCACTTAATGGCATATATGAGGATGATTTGCAGATGCATTGTTTCCCCTCCCTTCGCCTCTCCCTCTCTTCCTCTCTCTCGTCTCCTACTTTTCCGCCACTCTCCTCTATCTCTTTCCTTGACCCAGCCGTCAAAAAGGGAAGAGGAATGAGTAACAAATTGACTTCTAAATTTTTTGATATTTTAGGGCAAATTTGCTCCTACTAGAGGACCCAATGACTTTGGATCAGATCTAGTCTTTCAACCTAATGGCTATAATTAAACATGATACCTATTTTCTACATTGAATAGCTCTTTTTTCACTTTTAGATTTATCATGTTTTGCTTTGAAATGAAATTCTCCCAGATAATTGACATGTTCTTGCTACAAATATGCTAAGATGCTGAGGGAAGAAAAGAACAAGATCTCCCACCACTCCAAAGCTCTTTCCTTGGTGAAATCAAATTTTGCTAAGGCTAAATATACATTTTTAACTGATGCCACAATCACAGAGTAAGCTATGAGATTTTACTTATCCAACAATTTTAGGCTATTGTAAATAACAAACTCTTGAAGATATGTATAGGACTACAAAGAAACGATTATTGTTCTGCTACTATTACAAACTAGACCATGGAAATTTGATTTAGTCTTATAAATGAAATCTGTATCTTTCACTACTAGGTATGTATCTTTTACTCATTAGACTTGTCCTCAGCAGCCAGATATCAATGAGGAGGGCAATAGAAGAGAACAGATCAAAAAGAGGGGGAGAGGAAAGGGGCAATGAAGGTGAGAGGAGGAGGTGGGAAATAGAAAAAGGAGGAGGAGGAAAAAGGGGTAAATGAGAGGGGGAAAGAGACAAGATAGGGATAGAAGCAAGTAGCAGTAGCTGATGGTTAGGATGGAGGTGAAAACGAGAAAGGAAAGAGTGAGGCAATGAATACTTTTAAAAATTTATAAAAGTTCTTTAAAAGTTTTAGAACTCATAAAAGCACCCATGATAGTTAGGTGAAAGGAATTTGAGCAACAAAAATAAAAGAAAAATAAAAAAGAAAATATTAAAAAAATAATAATATATTAATTTCAAGTCACATATAAGTTATGTGGTATTTCAAAATCATATGCTGACTTGTTGACTTTGAGTGAAACCACAATAAGTTTTCTATATTTTACCTAATATACATATATGTACATACACACACACACACATATATAACATTGGTTGTGTATCGATTGGAAAGTGTCTCAAATATGCATTTTTGTTTTTGAAATCTATAGCAACTTCACAAATAACTTCAAAAACAAATCCAAAAATATACTTAAATAACTACAAAATAAAAATACAAATAAAAATAAATAATCACCCTCTTTCTTCTTCCACACACCATCCATTACTATTCACCACCAGCCACCATTGTAGTAGCCATCATCTTCCCCCCTTTTTTTTTTTTTTTTTCCTTCTCTCCCCTCCCTCTTCATGTCCTATTTCCTCCCTCTTGCCCTCCCACTCCCTCTCTCCTGTCTCCTCCTCCTCTTCCCTCACTTATCTCCCACAGCCTCTTCTTCCTTTGTTTCTGGTTGCACCCATCGCGACCTTCTTTTAGTCCAGAACTACAACTAATGAATGAGTGAAATGCTTGGACACCTTTTCTTGTTACTTTCTTTCGACTAAAATGTGATTTTGAGACTACATGAGTATCTTAGATAAATCCTTTTTAAAAGGGCGGATGCCATATTCTAGAGCTCCATATGGTTCCTGGTTAAAGGAATTGGGAGAAATACAAGAATATTCTCTAGTCCCAAGATGCATCATCTTATTTGACTTGGTCTTAATAGTGTGTTTTTGATAGCTGCAAGCCCCAATCCCAACCCCAAACAAAATAATCCTGGGGGAAGGGCAAGAAGAGGGCTTTGAAGATGTGTAGATTAATCTTGAATCCTTCTTGTTATTGATCAATGGAGAGGAAGAGGGAGAAGAGAAAGAGAGGGAGAAAGAAAGAGGAGAGGAAAAAGGAGGAGGAAGGAGAGAGGAGGAGGAAGTGGCTGGTGGTGGAGATGGAGGAGGGGAGGGGCAGTGGCGGGTGATGGGTGGTGATGAATTTTTTTTATTTTAAAAATATTCCATTAAAATTTTAAATCCTAAAATACCCTAAAATATATCCTCAGAAACACCTCCAAAAACATTTTCAAGAACACCCATCTATCTATAGTAAAATTATTTCGCATACATTGTTATAGTAAATTTTTTGAAAAATTCCCCAAATCACCTAATTCATATGGAGCATTATTTCTTTTCTTGTTCATTGGAGTGGGGAATATGATAGTGATTTCTAGAGAATGTTTAACTACTTAACTATGGGACAATAAAAATTTGAGGAATTACAAAAAGAGAAGAAGACAAAATATAATATGTAGCACTCAAAACCTCTACCAATATCCGTCCCAATCGTGTATTTATTCACTTGTTTTTTTTCTTTATAAAATATTGCGTCCCTTATTCTGTGACAATGAAGCAAAAAATAAAAATTCAATGCTACTATATTTTGATCATTTTAATGGTAAATCTATAAATAAGCTTTGACGGCTTAATACTGCAGCAGGCCAATAGGATTTGATAATCAAGGAGCACGTAGCCATACACAATTTTGTTTTATCCAATTAGGGGAAATGATCATTTTGGTTCCTCATCTTTAAAGTTTTGACCGGTTTAGTCCGTTATCTATCACTATCACTATTTTAGTTACTCCGAATGAAAATTTTAAAATTTCTTAGGGAGCAGTCATGTGCAATGCACATGCATTGCTGAAAATGACTACTTTAGTCCATTATCTTTAAAATTGTATTTAATTTTGTCCCTTCAACAATTTAAACCCTCGTCTTCACAAAACAAAATTAATACAGGACTTTCAATGAGAAATTAGAGAAATAATAAAGCCGGCTCTATGCACCGAAAGTGTATCTTTGAAAAAAAAAAAAAAACCAGAATCAAGAGAGAAAAAAAAAAAAAGAGAGAGGCATGCACACGGACCAATGACATTTAAATTACAAAATTGGACATGATTCTAATGATAATCTAGTGAAATTGTCCTTTTAATAGTGATCGTACTCTGTATGGGACTAACTCCATTAGAAATTTTCAAATTTAATTTCTGTTAGAGGAACTAAATTGACTTTTAATAGTAAAGATAATGAACTGAAATGACCAGGATAATAGATAAAAGAGTAAATTTGTCAAAGCTTTAAAGATAAGGGTCCAAAATAGCCATTATTCCAACCCAATTATCCGACAATAGATACTTCACATCTTCCATGCATTATATCCCTACAATTACCGGAAAATTGGACCAATACAAAGAATTGGAGTTATTGGAAAATACAATTGTTATGTATAAACACATCAATCGCAATACAAGTAGCTTATTCAATGTCTCATCGATTAATGTAGACGCTAATTTTTCCTCATGATTGATAAATTGTTCATTTTTCCTTTTTTTAAAACAATTTTAACGATCTGGAGATTTGATAAGGAGTTGCATTTCCACCTCCTTTACTCATCTCAGTGGTAAGGGCAGTAAACTAATGGATAGTTCCAATCGTTGCTCTTCATACTGCAATCCATTTTCTCAAAAAAAAAAAAAGTTAATTAATATGTTTGACCTGCACAAACTAAACATTAATGATGGTAATACTGGTGAGAGTTAAATCTTAAACCCCTTTCTGCTCAAATCCTTAACATTTGATGCATTTATTAATTTACTGTTACCATTAAAACTTGCACAAAATATGAATTTGAAATGGAGGTTTATAGTTTTAAACCATACCTTTTTTCTTCTTCCTTCAAGTTTTCGCTTATGCTGGAGTTCCTCTTAAAGGAATTTGGGCATTTTGTTGAAAAAGGCAGAATGAATTTACTGACTTGCATTATCCGTACCTATCCAACATCATAAAGTTGGATTAGACATTTCTTTTCAGGTCATTATAGGGCATACGTAAATTAATAATGTTATAAGTAACAAGAATAACCTACCTTTTCCTGCAATTCCGCATTTTCCTTCCTGAGAATTCTCTCCTGAATTTTGACAAGACATGCAAAGAAGAATATCCATGCCAATTAACATGAAATGCACAAACTTTATTCCTAACCAGAATGTGAATGAAAGAATAAGCAGCTCCTGAATCTTCAAATGCATATTTTACCTCTTCTTTCAGCTGATCAATTCGCTCCCAAAAGTACGATAGGCTGATTGAATATTTGATTTTGACCATCAAATTCTACATTCTGATAATCATTTTGGAGAAGCCCATTGCAAATCGTACCTTTCTTGACCTAATGATGCTTAAACTTCTCTCCAACTGACCTTGCATTTGTTGCAATTCATCAACAGAGGAGGAATCTAAACCATCTCCCAAGAACTTTCTGCAGCATACAAAAATAGTGTTGATTTTAATCACCAGAAACTGTAAGAAGTTCATGTTGTGTACGATAAGGATGAGTTGTGTGTCATGTTAGGACAACCACAGTTTAGTTTCTTCAAGAAGCTCAACCTTTTTTCTTAGGATTGCAACCTCTTCTTCAAAAAGCTGCACAAATAAAAGTAAGGTCAGCACGAATCAAAAGATGTGGCAGAATAAAGACAAGACTCTTCTACGTCAAAGAATCAGTTGGCACTGACATGAGGATAAGCATTCACGAGTCACGACCTTGAATGAGATTCGCAGAATCAAGAAACCAAGCCAATGTAAGACATTACGGCTACTCAATAACAGTTCAAATGGACCTTGACTGCCATTCCAAGAAATCAAGAAAGTGAATGCCAAGAAAATGCTCATTTTGGACTTTGATTGCAGTTCATATGCTTTCATTCAACAAATATTTGGTATCAAGAAAATATCAAACGTTAATACCCGCTATTCAAAAAAAATTCAAAAGGTACTTTCACTTGTGAAAATGGTGCACAACTGGACGACATTCATCACTAAAAGCAAAACAAGACAAACATTACATAATTGGTAAACATATACAGCACAACCACACAAGAAACTAACTCATTAGAGAAGAGGAGATGCATAAAGCACAAATGTCCAGTTGGGAGGGGGGATGGAAAAGAAGAAGTTTCTAAATACGAAACTTTCTTCCTGGACATAATTAAAGATACTGAATTAACCCCAGAAGCACAAAAAGCTACACCTGCTACTGCTTGCATGATCATTCTCTAGAAAACAATGGCAAGAGAAAAAATGTTACAGCCATAGTTTTACTAGCAACTGCAGCAGCAACTCATGTATGGAACAAGATTTGCTGGATCATGCTAGTCAGTTTCCGACCTGTAAACATTCTAGATCCATTTTTGGGCTCAGATATAGATTCCTGATACTCTTCCAGTAGCGCTACTGTACTTGTGGCACTAGAAGCATTTGAGGGAAGCACCACGGGGTCAAAAGGTACAAGTAGCAAGTACTAAATTATATCAACAGAAATTTATGTAATGACAAAAGGGCTATCAATGGTTTGCTTTAGTTTCCATTCGGCATTGCCCAAATCGTATAAAATTCGAGATCGTACATATGCCTAAAGCGGGGAAAATGCTATGATGTCTAACTAGAAATGAATGTCAAATTTTGTTTAGAAGATAGTAAGTTGCCAAATTTTGTTTAGAAGATAGTAAGTTGGGTTGTGCAACTAGCAAGTCTTGCCGCAAATGACATGATGTACCCACTTATCAACCGAAAAACCTAGGCCTTATTTGGCAACTGAGTTTTATAAGAATTTGTATAAATTCTATTGTAGGTTACCGTAGAATTTGGTGAAAAACTTTTGTAGTAAGTTTTCAACAAATTTTGAAGATTTTTTTTTTCTTTTTTCTTTCCATTTCATTTTCTCTTTCATTTTCCTTTTATTTTTCTTTCATTTTCTTTTCTTTTGTTCTTCTTCCTTCCTCTCTTCCCATGTCAGCCCATGAGTCCGATCAGACCACCGACCATCTGCCACCACCCTCCCTCTTTTTTCTATTTTTCCTCTTTCTCTCCTCTCCTTCTCCTCTCTTTCCTCCCCTCCCCATCTCCCTAACCCAGTCCAAATCTGGACACGGGGAAGGGAGAAGGGGAGGACCAGAGGGGGGAGGGAAGGAGAGAGAGGGAGAAGGGAGGAAGGGAGAGAGGAGGAGAGGAGGGAGAGGAAGGGAGGGAGATAGGGGAGAGAGAAAGAAGGAGCGTGGAAGGAGTTCGCTGGCACCAGCACCGTCACCGGCAGAGGTGGTGGTGGGTTGAAGTGGGGAAGGAACAAGAAGAACAAAGGAAACAAGGGAATTTTTTTTTTTTGGTGTTGTGGAATGTGTTTTTGAAGTTTTTAGGATATGTATCTTAAAAACTTTGGTGAGTTTTTTAAGGTTTCTCTAGCAAAAGTTGTTAGAAAACTAGTAGTATACAGACTTGTCAAAAACTTAACTGCCAAATAAGGCCCAAATTTCATCATAACTGGGAAAAAACTTACTATAGTTACTTAACAAAGCTTATTACTAGCATAACAAATTTTGCCACTCATGTTTGATTTGGTGCCTCCATGGTATCACAAATTTATCCTTGACACTGATACATATGTATGTACACTCATTTTACCTTTTAAGGCTTCTTTAGGATTACCTAAAGTGAGCTAATTATGGTTTTTGGTTTAAATTTCAAGCCATTTCAGCATGTTATCTTATTATTTATAGATTATTTAAAGTTGAAAATAATACCATTAGTATCTTTGTTGAATGTAATGAAACTTCTGAAAATTTCGATGTTAAATCACAACCTACCTAAACAAAGTGCAGTAAAGACATAAATCAACCCTTCTTACTTTATTACTAAAAATAAAAAAACCACTTACACGAAATTGCATGATAAAATATTAAATACGTGATCCAATCAGTGAAAAAATGATTAAAGTATATATTATAATTCAGAGGATGCTATTTTATTTGAATCTTACATTTTTTTTTTGGGGAGATGAATCAAATCTTAGATTGAGAGGATCCTTCAACATGTGAATAGAGGATTTGAACTTGCAAATTCTGCTGAACAGTGTCATTTGAATAGTAAAGGCACATCCATGCACTTAATAACTAGCATTTCTTAAGCATGCAAACACATTTTTCTTCTAGTTTCTCTTCTTGTTTAACTGGGCTACTAGTAACAGGAAATATATGAACTTTTCTCAGGAAACATACTTCTACCCGTCGCCCTCAAATGTAAATGTCTCACAAGGCTGTTTGGTCCTCTATTTCAGTCCTTAGGCTGCCATTTGGCAGTAGATTCCTTCATTACCAAGTCAGTAGTTGAAATCAATAAGCAAAGACAAGCGGCCCATATTTATAGTGGTGGAGCCAGAAAAATTTCTGAGAGCGGCACAAATTAAAAGAATTCACTAGTGTCTAATGAAGTCATTATAATACTAAAGTTTTTTGTTACCTTATAACTCCTCAGAACAATGATTTTAGTTGTTGTGGTAATTAACATATGGCTTATACATGTGACTTTATTATAACTTGTCATAAATAAACACATGTACATATTGACCTTCTGCAAACTAGTGAAAAGAAAAAGATAAATTCTTCTAAAATTTAATACCTAAATTACAAAAAATTCTTTGATCAGTTATGGCACATTAACAAATTGGTGATGTAAAAACAAACTTTATGGAAAATTTCATATTTAATATTCTTTTTTTTTTTTGGCCTAGTAGGGGCACATTTGCCCATTGACAATATATAGATTTGCCAATGCCACAAAACCAAGTCGTTCCAATATGCTATTGCAAGATCAATGATTTTCGAAGTCATTACATTTGTTTGGGATAGGATGAGGTGGAGAGAAGATAAAAAAATTTGTATATGCACACACGCGCATATATAACTAGTGGGAAAGAGAGAGAAATGGAATGATTAAACTTAAAAAGGAAAAAGACCTTTTAGAGAAGATGATTTCATTCGTCCATTACTGTTAACACATCATGTTATATCATCGCTGAAGTTTATAAAGAAGCTATTGTGACCTTTGACTTATGAATTAGGTTTCAAAAGGCCAATAGTAAATACTTCGCCCAAACTGACATAATGGATGAAAATCATGGAAGAAACATGTGCCCTCCATGGGCAACAAAAGGAAAAATTTAGAATTCAAGATCTGGAACCCTAAATTGACCATAACAGACCAAGTATATGGGAGGGGAAGAATCCTGCCACCTCTTGCATTATAGGGGTAAAATTTGATAACCAACTTTATTTTTGCTAAATCATATCAAGAGGAAGAGCAGGAGAGAGAAAAGGAAGCAAGTTACCCAAGTTAAGTTATAGACTCAATGGTGAGAGAGTAAAAAAGAGAGCAGATAGGTGTAATTACTGGCAAGTACATCGAAATAGACCAGATGACTAATAAATCTGAGGAGTGCCTCAATCATTATCTTCAAGTCAACCAAAATACTTAAAACCACACCTGCAAGTAATTTCACCCATCTTCTCTCTCCATTTGATCTCAAGCGCTTGCCATTTGCTCTCTCTCCACACACACACAAAAACACACACACATATATTTACATAAATACATACATACATATGTATGTGTGTGTATATACACACATATGTATACATACATATACATGTGTGTGTATGTGTGTATATACAGTTACACACATACATATGTATGTACATGTATATGTGTGTGTATGTCTGCATATGTGTGTGCATAAATACAAACTTAGAAAGGATGAAATTGATTGTCGAATTCTGTTCGAATAATGCAATAGATGATAAGTGTCTTTTCCTCTTATTTACCTAGTCTATTGTGATAAACATGGAAGCAGTAGGTTTAGGCTTTTATAATTTTTACCTATTGCCGTAGGAGATCTAGCATGCCGCTCACTTGATTGGCATCTAGTAAGTTAATTTTGGATAGAATTTTACTTAGGCACTTTTTAAAACTAATCATTTAAAGAACATAATAGGTTCTATTTAAACGAGAGAGACAACATATGGTCATGAATTGAAGGGTGGATGAGGTTATTTACCCAAACTTCGGATAAAAGTAAAGAGAAATTGAAAAAAAAAAGTGAGAAGAGGCCATTAATTCAAAGCCTAGAAATTGTCACATTTATCATCAATACAGGACCCAATAAGTTTAAATTTGAGAGTAAATGTGTGATAACATATATTGATAATTTTGCTCCTTGCCGGTATTCTCCACTCCTTCCAAACAATATAGTAAAAATGATGTAATTCTTTCTCTTTTCTTCATTTCTTTTCCTTTTATTCCTTCTTTTATTGTCTTTTCTTCCCTACACTCTCAACTAGGCATAAGTAACTCAAAGTTGCATAATTTTTACATGTTATGCTAAGAGATTAAGTTCTTCCATATTATGCAGATACATGAATGAGGTATTTCCATGTCGAGTAAAATTAGAGTATAAAACAACTAAAAATTCTATTGTTGACAAATATTGGATACTTCTAGAGGCTTAGCTCACAATATCTCAACTCTTGAAGAACCAAATATGACTTAGTGATTAATACCCTTTTTCTTGATTCAAAACAAGGGTTCATTGATCTTGTTTGCAATTCATTTATGCCTCCAACTTCCAATCATTTCCCTTCTGAAATGTTAAATCCTTTGTCAAATTGTGTCCTAAAAAATTTTCCTTCATCAAGTTAGTTTTCTAACAATAAAATAATCCATTATTTCCTTCTCAAATTTGAAAGTGAGCCAATCCAAGTAAAATTTATACCAAACAAATAATAAAAGCATAATTCCAATTGGACGAGTGGATTCTCTAAATCTTGAAAGTTCGACGTTGTCTTATCATTCCACCATGTTCTTTAAATGTGTTGACATTAATCTTACACTGTGGATGGCTGATAGCTAACTTTGACTGTCCAAAAAGCTAAATTTTGTATAATGTTCAACTGTGACCTGACTTTTACTACACAGAAAGAAGATAGGAGAAGCCAAATATTTTCTTCACGTGTCTAAATTATTTGATTATGCCTCGCATTGAGAGAACCCTTGTTTTTACCATTAATGTTGCACAGTATCCCTATTGCTATGTATCTCCTAGGTGATGCTGGATTACTTCATATTGCCCTCGCATATACATACATACATACATACATACATACATACATACATACATACATACATATATATATATATATATATATATATATATATATATCTTATTCTATATAAACGTTTTTGCAGTTTCAACGTAAAAACTGATAATGCTAAAATGAGTTACTTGTAGGAGGTAATTGCACGATGTTAAAATGTTAAAGTTGATAAACGACCTAAACAATTTGAGAAATGATGTATATCATGCATGGCAGACACCTTACTTAAGTGATGATCGCCATAGGTGATGTATTTTAGGATTCATGAATATTTGAAATTATAGGTCGATTGCCATGTATTTGTAATACTGAAGGTTAATGAATATATTTCTACTTTGACCCATAGATCATGAGTCGCGACTACAACGTTTGGTTGTAAGAAATAAATGAGGTATTATAATCTGGTTTATTGTTTTGGCAACTACTATACACACTAAATTCTTCGACGATGGCTCAATCTTCAGTAGTAATATATATGTTTCCTAACCCTTTGGCCTACAGTAGTTTTTTACTTCGTGATGCTCCCAAGCACTACAATTCATACTTGTTCATACTGTGTTGAAATCTGCATGCTATTCTTATTTTTTTTAAGAATTCATAATCTCATTAGAAATGAAGTAAAAGATGCCAATATGTTAGAAGAATGCCATCCCTACATCCAGTGTAAGTAGTTTAAGAGGATTATTTTGTTGTTGGCCTCCTTGAGATAAAGGTAAACTATTCACAGAGATCGCATTGTTTTCAACAAAGAAGCTAAATAAGAAATCACGTGTATGTTCTACTCTTATAGCAACTTAAGATGAAAACTTAGAATTATATTGCTCGAGATTTGGCATCCATTTATAGTTTTATGACAGAGAAAATTCATGCATTTGAATAGCGTTAAGTTGACATTTCAGGTTTTGATACCACATCACCACTCTTGGCTATGTTCACTAGAATCCTGCTACGCAACATATATAACTTGGTCCCTGGTTATACATCCTTTGGCCTCAGATTATGTTGACGGATCCTTTTGAAATGCTTCAGTACAGTAATGCAAACAATCTTCTTTGCTACAGTGCAAATTAAAAAAAAAATAAATTGTCTGTGCTTGATTGTAAACATTAGTAGACAAACTCTTAATTAACTTAAAGAAAAGACATGAAACAAAGTTTTAGGACATGAGAAGGTTCACTTCCTCGTAGTAATAATGGATATAGGCTTGAGTGGTAGGAAATTTTCAAAAAACAAGTACAAAAGCATAACACCATCTTATAGACTTCATTATGGACATGGTACCGTTTCCACTTGTATTCCAGATAGATTAAAATTACCTTCTATTTTTGTTGTAGAAAGATAAGTAAATAGTACAACCACTTATAGTCATATATATATAGGAAAGTATCTCATGCTACCGATTTTTATTTTGTTTAAGTAGACAACTTGACATGCAATATTTAAGAAAAAGGAAAAAATGATGCAGAATTTCAACAAGTGATGGCATTGGTTTCTCCCGTACTTCCTTAGATTGTGTGTATCTTGTCTATCTAATTTTTGTGTGCTTCTAAAGATCCAGAGATGGTAAGAGGGGCCCAAAAAAAAAAAAAAAAAAGAAAAAAACCTCAGTCAAACCCAGGAACTGATACAAAACAATATAAGGGATTCCCGATCCCTTAGCTCTTATAAAGCTTGAGAACACACTTGGAATGATTAATGCTCAATCCATTGTAGAAGTGAACAGAAAATTTGATGAAGTCCATACCAATTTGATGAAGGGGAAGAAAATTAATGAAAAAACGAGAGATAGATATCATTTGCAAATTTTGATAATTATTGTACCTGGAACTTGAGAATTCATAAAGCTTCCCGCTGGGGAAGAAAATGATCAGTGCAACTTCTGCATCACAAAGAACTGATAACTCAGAGGCCTTCTTGAGAAGTCCCCTTCTCCTCTTCGAAAACGTCACTTGTCTACTTTTTGAACTTTCTATCCTCTTAATCTGAGTTTTCCTTCTAATCTTTCTTACAAATTTAGATAAGAAGCGAGGTGCAATGTCAAATCCACCAACAACCCTGACAGAGAAATCAATGATTCCATGAAGGGTTGAAGCGCAAACAACAAGAAGCACTTGATCAAGAAAAATCTAAAATAACCAGATGAACAAAAAAGGTTTCCAAAAACAGAAAGAACCAGGAGGGACTGGCATGGATTGACCCCAAAAATGGAAAACCAGAGAATG
Organism: Gardenia jasminoides; assembly: GCA_013103745.1. NCBI lineage: Eukaryota > Viridiplantae > Streptophyta > Magnoliopsida > Gentianales > Rubiaceae > Gardenia > Gardenia jasminoides. Next base: position 45,937,233 of record CM023095.1, on the reverse strand, counting down.
CCTTTTCTGCGATGTCCCTCAGATCTGCAAGACGGGAGATGAGAAAAGCTAGAAAATATTGGGTAGGCAAGACGCCGGTAGAAACCCTAAGGAGAGATTTCTCAGGCAAGGTGTACAGGGAAATGACATTCCTCAAACTCTTTATAGTGTTTTTCTTTTTCCTCAAGTCTCAAATCTCAATCGGAGAATATGTGCAAACATAAATGATTAAGCAAAGACCTGCAAGGACCCAAAGCCTCACTCCTTTTCTTCTTTTGGTATGGGCAATGTTTTTAGACTCGGACCGGACATCGAACCGGTCAAACTCAGGAGTCAGGAGTTGATGGATCCGACCGGGTTCGACCGGAGGTCGAATCGGATGATGTCATAAATATGTCATAAATATATATATTAATAATATATAAACAAAATAGTATATAGAAAATTTTCTTAAAAAATAATATATAAAAATTCTCTCAAATTGGTAGTTTTTAACTTTATATATATATAATTTTTTCTTAAATTGGTGATTTATGACTTTATATATAAATTAGAGAATTTTATATTTAATAAATAAATTGACTTAAAGAATATAATATATATATAGAGGTAGAAATGTAACTTAAAAAATGTATTGGATTAATTTTACACTTTATTAAAATAATAAGAGGTTAAAGCATATTTACTAAAACTCAAAAAGTGAGTTTGAAAGGATATAATGGGTTAAAGGTAAAAAAAAAAAAAGGTCAAATAGTCAAACCCGGGTTTTGATCGACTTTGACCGGTTTTTGAATTTTCCAGTTTTGAGGGTTAATTCGGATCGGATGCCTGGCCGGTTCCCGGTTCAACTAGTCGAACCGACCGGTCCGGTCTGAGTTTAAAAACACTGGGTTTGGGAGGCATGAAAGAAACCCTCCAAAAAAGAAACAATGGAGAATAATCGCCACATTATTTTCAATCACCTTTTTAATATTTTAAATTATTCTTTTACTTCATATACATCACATCATAAAAAAAATATTATAATAAATATTCAAAATAATGTTTCAAACAATCTCCTACCCAAATATACTTAATATTTGTGAAAGGCAAGTGAAAACTTTCATGTTATTCAATCATGGATTGTCAGGAATGCAAGGCTGCCTTTGGTCTTCACAAGTCAAAGATAATTTTTTAATTTTTTGATGTTGAGCAAATTGCACCAATCATTCCTCACATATTACTAATAAGAAAGAATTAAAATGAGCGATTATAGTTCCTAACAAATTAAAAAAACTCGCTTTTAGTACTTGGTCAACATTCCCATGGAAATTTGGCCAGAATAAGTAATGAACATCATGTAGCCAATGTTTAAACAATAAATTTGGTGATTCACTCAATTATAGACTCAATTTCTCACTTAATCTATTATTCTTCTCAACTCTTCTTCATCCAAATCCTAATTTCAATAGTTTGCTTTAGTTAACAATGGTGAATCTTTGAGAGGAACCTTTTGCCTATGATTCTATTGTGCATTTTGTTCTCTGTTAGCACGGAAACATGTTCACGGTGTTTAGTTTGACTTTGATTGAGTTTTGTAGGAAGAATTAGGCTTAATTAGTGAATGCTAATTTTGGAGTTTTCTAATTGGTGACTTTCTAGTTGATTTTGTGGTATAATGGGTCAGGAGAAAAGCATAGTTTGGTGTCATGAAACTTTTTCCGTGATGAGTTGGATTTTTAGTTGCACGTTTCGTCATATTTCATTTCTCTGAATTTCAAGTTTTGGTTGAAAATGGCATTCCCTTGTTTGCGAATTATTGGGTTCGAATATCTCATAAATGCTGATCTTTAGGATCCTAGAAATCAATGGATGTAATCTAATTGCAATTTGCTTGATGTAATGGAGAAAATAAAGTATAAAGTTTGGAGGTTAGGATTTCTCGTTTGATCCTTTGATTTATTTTTACAAGATGATTTTTATTTGATTTGATGTTTTGGACATGCTTGAAATGATTCGGAAACTTGATTGATGCTAAAATCAAATTGTAAAATTTGTTGAAATAACTTTCTGGCAAATTAAGCCGGAAAATTTGCAAAACCCAGTTGGGAAGACGTTGAGATTCAACAGAATCCGGTGAAAAGTCAATTAGAAAGTTGACCAAGAACTAAAAGAGACTGTTTTATATTTGTTAAAGAATAAAATCGCTCATTTTGATTCTAAAAGAAAATTTCACATCAATAATATGTGAAACAATTGGTGCAATTTTCCTTTAGCATTTTCCCATGTAAGTTTTTTTAGAAAATCTCAAGGCGTTTGGACCTCTTCTTTTATCAAATTGCACTCTTCAAGTCTGATTGCTCTGTTCACAAACCAATTACTGATTATTCTTTTTTCCTTTATTGGTATATTAATTTCTTCAAGACTGAAGGAGCAGATTTCTGGGCCTTTCGTCATTGAGCACTAGAGTTAGGTTACAAGTACAGTTCAACCAAAATTGTGCCAAAGTTGTTGCAGCAACCAGTTTCAAGACAAATTTAGGGTCTCTTCAATTGAGCTTTTGTTTAGTTCTGTCTAGTTAAACTTTTGTTAAACGATCTTTAAAACAGATTTGGGATCTCTCCAGTTAAACTTTTGTTTAATTCACATAATATTTAATGTAAAATGATAAAATTTTGATACAAACGCAAAGTGTGTTAACTCGCACACTTAATTCATCATTTCATCAAAGTTGTACGAATTTGTGCTCAATGTTGCAAAAATTTCAATAACTAGACCAAACTGAACAGTCAAATGAGAAGGCCCTATCCCTTTAAAACATGCTAAAGAATTCCTTTAGAATTATTAGTAGAAGCAATATGGGGTAGACCCGTAGAGACAATACTACTCCTTTGCCTAGGAACGGAGTACAATCGAGAGATTTCTCTCATGCCATTACTAGAAGTCTAGAACAAGACGAAAACAAGGCCAACTTACGCCGGATATTTATGCAATTTAACGGGAGTGTGTTTGTATTGGAGTTATTTGTTAAAATATTGTTTACTTATATTATAAACACTTTTTTTTATCTTGTCAATCGACTTTTTATTTCACATACATCATAAATAAAATATGCTATAATAATTATTTCAAGTAGTATCTCAAATAATCTTCTATCCGAACACACTCAGTGTGTCATAGGTATTCCCTTAATGTTGGTTTGAACAGAATAAAATTTAACTTAGTGATACCTCCATCCTGTTCCAAACAAGAATAATCAGTTACGGCTTGTTTTTCTGTCCTCTTGGGATAACTTAAAATCACATTCCAAGTGTATCTAAATAATACATTATTTGGGATAATTATTTAGGAAAAAACACTGTAAAACTTTTTTAATATAATATATATTAGATAAAAAATTATAAAATGTTTTGATAATATAAACAAATAAAATTTTACAAATAATGCATAATCCATTGCCGAGAAAAGTAATCTACAGTGTATTTAAGAATGGGATGTAGAGATTCACATCCTTGTCAGGTGTCAAACTTTTGCAGATTCATTTGTAGTGAATGTGTGTAAAGTTGTAAACTTAGTGCCCTACCCGGAGCCGGAAGATGATGTTTGTTCGTACAAGTTGGCAAGATGTCATGTCCTTCCGTACAATTTGTGTCAGCCGAAGACCAATGCCTAGCCGCCAACTCAGCACCGTTCACGTGCTGGGACTTTTCTTCATGCTGAAATAGTTTTTCTCTCTGACACGTATTCATTGGTGTGGTTAATTGGGTCCCATCTGTCCTTTGGTTTCTTTTTCTTTTACAAGGGAATAATGGGTTGGTATACATTTTAAAATCTTAACCCCGAAAATATTGGCTAGTCATTTGTCGTGTTCTGCTTTTTAGTACATTGGGACACGGGCACTATCTATTTTCGGAGAATGCGAAAGAAAGGAAAGGAAAGAAGAGAATATTAAGGAAAAGAAAAAGGGAGTGATAAGATTTATTTATTTTTAATTAGCGTACTTTCTGTTCAAAAGTGGGTGAAAATGGAGGAAAAGGACATTGACATTAATAAAAATTTTAAAATTTTTTAAAAATTTTATTATATGTTCGTAAATTGGACTTTTAAATTATGGATAAAAACGCAACTAAAGCATAATAGTTTCCTTTTCTTTTTCTTCAATAATCCAAATATGATGGATGTATTTTGATTTTCTCTCTTTTTTTTTTTGTTTTTTTCTCAACTAGAGTCCTCTCATTTCCTTTTGTTTTCTTTCTTTTAGTCCAAATGGTGCCTGAGAGAATGAATGAATGAGAATTGAGCTTACCACACACTTATGAAGGAAAGTCTGAATATCTTTCAAGATAAATTGGCACTTAGAGAAAGAATAAAGGAGAATATATTAAGCATAGTCGAATGTATTTCAGAGAAAGTGGCAATTGTACAAAAGTTAGTTTGTTGGTGATATCAAAAGTTGAGATTTGGGGATAAAACTAATAAAGATGTACATTTGAGGTAATTGATAGGGCATAAATTATTGTGTTTTAGAGGCGTTAAAGTTTAATTATTTAGCCTTATGTATTTAATTTGAGCATGAAATTGCCTAATTTTGGTGATTATGTGTTTTGTAGGGATTAAATTGAAGACTAGGATGAAATTGGCTAGAAATCCTGCAATAATTGAAAGTTTGGGGGTGAAATTGTAAAATTAAAAAAATTGGTGGACACATAGCCGGCACCAGTTGTTATGCCGGTTATCTACTGGGAAAGAAAAAAAAACACATGAGATGAATAATCGACACTGATTGTGGCACTAGTCTTGTTGTCGATTATTATCAGAAATGGGCTGAATTTTGAAGTCAAGAAAAACTTGTTTCAACCAGAATTCAATTATAATATTAGGAAACTATAAAGATGAGTACTTTAGGTCATTTTTAGGGGGTTAGAAACGTAGTTGTTAGCATGGAAACTCTTTCTTTTCAACTTTTCTTGAGATCAAGAATCGTTCACAAATCTAAGGCAAAGAAAATTTGGAGCAAATAACTAAGAAGTTCCCTTACTTCTTATTTCTATTTTGTATTAAATTCTTAGAATTGTGGATTTAATTTTGCCAATATATTGAACTAATTTGCTTTCTAGGGTTAGGGTTTTTATAAAAGATTTTTTAATTAATTTTTCCATTTAAAATTGTCTTTGCAATGATTTATCTATTTTACTCTTAATTACATGTTTATGCCTGATCAACATGAGTATAATATTTGGGTTTGTGTTAAAATGAAAAAGGAGATATAACCATGCATTAGATAGATAAACATATTTAACCTAATCATGCGAATATGTTAGGATTTGTATGACGCATTTATATCACCTAAGTTGTTAATGGGTTTAATTAAACACTTATGATTTTGAGAGAGATGTAAGATTTAATTAAGCACACTTTAGATACATTTAGAGGTAATCTAAAATACAATTATTTGATGCATTCATAATTGGGTAAGGAAATAACTGAAAAATTAATTTAAAACTCTAGATTAAAACCTGATGTCATAAGCTTTCATCTATTGACTTCTGAGTACTTTTCTTTTGATTTGATTTGATCATAGAATTTATGTCGCAAATAGCACTCCTACTTCTTTGCAACTCACTTTAATATTTTTGTTAAAATAATTAAAGTGGAAAGTTAACTTGTTCTCGTGGGTTCGACTCCTAGAATACTCTATGTGATTTTCAACAATAGAGACTAATAGCCAAAGGGGGTACTGTTCACAAGAGTTCGTCGTCGTTCTCACGTGTGGAGCTCCAAAGGGGGTACTGTTCACAAGAGTTCGTCGTCGTTTTCTCGTGGTGGCTATTTCTCACGTGTGGAGCTTTTGGGCCTCGTTCCACGTGGACACGCTGGTCTCATGTTCCCTATCCCAGATTCTTGCTAGACCGGACATTTACGGGTTTCCCTTTCCTCTTTGGAGTAAGGTCTGCAGGATTTATGGCAGATGTGCTCAATCCCATCTGTTGCCCTTCTTATTTTGCCTCCGATTCACGTGACCTAGACAATCTCTCCATCTGCCATCCACCAAGTCCCTCCATCCCTTCATTATTGCTAGACTAGAATCTACATGGTTTCCCCTTTCCTCTTTGGAGTAAGGTCTGCAGGATTTATGGCCTCTGTGCTCAGTCCCATCTGTTGCCCTTCTTTTTTTGCCTCCCGTTTATGTGAGCTGGACGATCTCTTCGTCTGCCATCCACCAAGTTGCTCTGTCCGAGGGTTTGTCAAGAATCTTTTCCTTTTTCTCTTCCTCTTCGGAGTGAGGCCTTCAGGATTTATGCCCTCTTTACTGCTCGGTCTGATCTATTGCCTTCCTGATAATGACTATATTAGAGGTGATATTTTTTGACCTTTTTATCTTGCCCGTGTTTCTTTGTTGCCTTTCTGTTTTTTCTTCTTCTTTTTTTTTCCTTCTGTTTTTTTTTCTTATCCTTTTTTCCCCAGGGTTCCCTTTCCAACTCGTCATCCTCTCAGTGCGGAGCCTTGATTTGTTCAGTCTCTCTTCCCCCCTCTCTTTCTCTCTCATTTTTTTTCCAGCTTTTGAGCTTGTGCTTTTATTATATGTATTGTCTTGCTTACTGATTTTCCCTGGTGACATTCCTTGATTCTGTGTTTATTTATTATTATTATTATGTAGCATTTTTTTGCGGCCTTTCGTCCTGACGCTGTGTGGTCTTTGGGTTGCTGGGATCTGCTAGGTTGCAGGAGCGTCTTGGGCTCCCATTTTTAACTTAGTCGTTGATCCCCTCTCTTGTCCCACCCCCCCCACACTGGGGAGCTAATAATCGTTGTCCTTGGGCTTTAGTTTTTCTATTTTTTTTGTAGGAATGTCTGCTGCTGCCTCTGCGGGTTCTGGAGTTGCGCCTCATTGTGTTTCTGTTGTGAATATGGCTCCAGGTGTTCTCCCTTCTGTATGTATGTGCTATGTTCGAATATTTGTGTTCCCTTTATCTTTGGATTTTTTGTTCTCTTTAGTGCACTGGTGCCGTATCTGCTGAGAGATGTTGTTTCAGTTGTGGTTTATTTTCTTTTTTCCTCTGGTGGTTACTTGGTGTATGTTCTGTTCTAGCGTTGTTCGTCTTGACTGTGGCACTTTTTTTTCCCCTTTTGTATTTTCTCTTGGTTGTTGTGTTTTTTTTTTTTTTAAGGTCAGCTTTGAGTCTATGTTTTAGATTTTGTTCGAGAAGGATGGATTAGCTCGTTGGAGCATATTTTGTTCCTTGTCTTTGCCTGGATTTGTTGAGGAGGAAGTCTCAATCGAGACTAATGGCCAAAGGGACTTACCGTTTGCGTGGGTTGATCGTCGTTCTCATGTGGTCTTGACTGTGTCTTGTAATATTTTTTTTGTGCTTTCTCTTTGTGGCTGTAATTTTTTTTTTCTTTGTGAGCTTGGAGTTCGTGTTTTATGTTTTGTTCAGGAATGATCGATTGACTCGTTCTGTTGAGGGGTGATACTTGTGATCTTTGTGCTTTTTTACCTTTTCTTTTGTGCTTTGGGTTGTTTCTTTGCATTACTCGTGATTTTGGAATTCATTTTCATGGTTGTGTTCTTTTTTGCTCTTTATTTTGTACCGATTCTTTGCTACCTCGCCGCTTTACTCTGCTGTCCGAGCTTGTTGGATATCGATGTTCTTGAATCTATACACCTTGGACAGCCTTGGTTCATGTTGTTGAGGCTCATCGTGTCAAGGTTGCTTGGGTTACATCTGAGGTCATTTCGCTTATTTCACTTTGCTGATTCTCAGGTTTGGCCTTGTCTTGCTTTTTTTGATTAGTGTTTGTTTAGGGTTTAGATTGATGGAGTCTTTTTTGGACTTCATTTGATGTTTTATTTTTTTTTATCAGGGTATTATGGTTTCTGCAGTTGTCTTTGATGACAACATTCCACGTGTGGATGGACTGCTCTTGCCGTTTAGGAGGTACTACATATCGAACGCTGGGGTATGTAGGATTCCGAGATCAGTTCCAACTGGTACTTACAGGTTCTATTGGGTGATCAATGCTCAAACTGTTATCAGGGAGGCAACTGATATGGGGGGGCCTGTCTTGCCATTTTTTTTGGGGTTGCGCTCTTATGGCTCTTTTCACTTCGTGGCCGACACGGATAATTTAATAAGTTGGTTCCTTTTTTTAACTTTTTTCTGATCAATTGCAATGTTTCCATGTGCTCTGTTTATTTATGGTGTCTTTGGTTTTTTCTTGAGCCTAGATGTTATGGGACTTGTTGTCCATGCTTTTCCTGCACGTGATGTTTTTTTTGAAGGGACCATTTCCCATGGGAGAGATTATGTTATAGTCAATCGAAGGTGATCGTTACCGTATTTTATGTAGTTCTTAAACTTTTTTTCATATCTTTTATGTAGTTTGTTCTTTTATCAGCCTTTTAACTTGGTCCTCATGTCTGTACATCCAATACAGTAAGCGCCCTGTGATTTTGACTTTATGGGGTGAGCATGAGGCTATTGAGGGGCAGGCTATTGAGGATCTCATGCATGCTATGCCTGTTATTATTGCAATGAAAGTTAGGGTTACCACACACAAGTGTATGCTTTTTTATTTTTTTATTGCCCTTTTTATTTTACCGTTCAGATTTATTATATTCTATGTTGCTTGGTTTTTTTGTTTAGTTCTCTGTTTTTTGCGTTTTCCTTAGATCTATCCTTGTCGGCCCATCCCTCCTCTATTGTTCTTGTTTCTCCTGATGTGCACGAAGCAAACCTGCTTGATAGTTGGTTAGTGTTCTTTCTTTTATTTGTTCTTCTGCCTGTGTTGCTATTTTTTTGTTTTGGTATTGATCTTGCTGTCTTGCTCTTTGATATAGGTGTAATGATAACGTCTCTGAGTTGGTTCGGCTGGTTTTTAGTGCCAATGCATATGCTGATCCTACCGTCTTGCTGCCTCCTGTTCGTGATCCAACAATTACTACCATTTGTGATGTTGCCTCCTATGATGTGTTTGTCAGTTGTTTCTTCTTTATTTGTTGCTTTTGTTGGACCTCTTTTTTTTAGTATATTTTTTATCTACATCTTTTTCTATTTCATGTTGCTCTTTCTTTTGGGCATCAGGATCGGGGTACTGCATGGATAAGGGGTCGTGTTGAGGTTGCTTGGCCATCGGCTCGCTTTTGGCATATGGCCTGTCCTCATTGTTATGAGCCTTATGAGTTCTCTGCTACTCTTGGGATCTTATGCCTTTCCTGTGGGCTGGGAATGTATGAATTTCCTAGGTACATGGTTGACCTTTTATGAACTAATAATAAAGCTATATATTTTTTGCTATTTGTTGCTGCTGAATGTTTTTTTTTTTTTTATAGGGCATGGATTAGGCTTACTGTTCATGATGACACTGGGTATATTAATGTTATTGCCTTGGGTGCCGAAGCTGAAAAACTAATTGGTGTTAGTGCGCTTGACATGTATCAGGCTGGTGATGATGAGGTCGTATTTTACTGTGTCTTTATCAATTGTGCTAGCATTTTGTGCAGCTTGAGTGATCTAATTTATCTTCATGGACTACTTTAATTCATACTTACTTGACTTTGACTTCTTTCCTCCAGAACTTGGAGATGTACCACCGTTTGGCCCGTCAAATTGCGCGAACCAGACTGCTGTGTTACATTAAACGTTCCTCTCGCGTTATCAGGGCGGTGACCTGTGCCAAATACACTGTTGTTACTTACTATCCAGCTTAGCGAGGGCGCTGGTTGTGAAGCTTTATTTGTTCTGCTTTGCTTTCATTCCATAGATTGCTTGAGTTCAGCGGTGTTGTTATTATTTTTGGAGTTTAGACCTTCTTTGGGTTAGTTATGTTCTTTTTTGTAGCGAGAGTGTTGTGCTCTTAGGATTTGTACTTTATGGTGGTTTAGATGGATCTTTCTTTTTGATCTGTATGATTGCCTATTTATTTGTTGTGAACCTGTAATTGTGAAGCTTTGTACTCGGCGAATCGCTTGCTCTGCCAGAATATGCTTCTTTGTGATTCAGGTGGCTGTGGCTCTATTCCTTATTTTTCACGTCTCTTGGTACAAAAAGACAATTAGTCTATTTAGTGGGCCGTGTATTATGTTTCTTGTTTTTTAAGTTGAGGTGTTGCCCTCTTGCTGTTTTCCCTTTAATATAATTTCTGGGCTTCGAAAAAATTACATCCTTTTCCTTTTGTTGCCTACAACTCCATGGCATGTAGTACCTAGCCCATGACTTTTTCTAACCTGTTGCAAGTTACAAATCATGTAGACTCATCAGTTTATTAGCCTTTAACTAATGAGTGCACCTTAAATAGATCGGCCCTTTATAATTTTCCGGATCTCTCCTGATAACTAGCATAAATTATTGATGTTTTGCGCAGCTAATTTATCTTACTGGCTAGCAGAATATCATTCATTGCCTAATACAATTGTAATGATAGATATTAGCAATATAAATTATAATTGGTATTGTTCCTTGCGTCTTGCCCACCATTAGTATCTATTTGCTGCTAACATTTTAACGTTTCTTTCGGATTATAAGGTCAATACTGATTACCTTAGTGCTGGGTCCCTCCATTGGGTGTTGTTAATTTGGTTTCTCCCTGTGGATATTACCTATGCATTGCTACTTTCATGCAACGTAGATAATCGTGCAAGGAAGGGATGGATTCCCATTTTACCATTTTTTTACTTTTTCACAGGCCAATCTTTATTTGGCTTTCATATGGGGACTTGTTGTTCCCCTTCTTTGGTCTAAACTCTCTAAACCTATTCTCTATTTCGGAATACTTTTGTGGTCCTTTAAACATCCTACGTATATTTGGGATGCTCATTTTTCTTTTGTTATTTGTATGTTACGTTCCTTTTTTTTTTTCCGTGCAGTTTGCACAGCGTACGTTTCTTGCCTGAGGGATTCTATCAAAGGTCATTGGCTTGTTTTGTGTTTTGAGGTCAGCGCTGGTTTTGTCAGAGTTGGGTCCCTTTCTTCTGTATTGTTGGGTTGGCTTCTCCCTATCTGTTATCCATGCACTACTACTTTCATGCAAAGCAAAGAAATCGTGCAAAGAAGCAGAGAACTTTCAGCTTACTATTTTTCCACTTTTTTCTCAGCCTACTATCTATTTGACCTTCGTATGGAGCCTTCTTATGCCTCTACTCTGATCTTCTACTAAGCAAAGTGTTTCCTAGGTAAGCATGATTATGCCATTTTCAACTCTTTGTCTTTTCCAGTTATTTCTCATTTGGTCTGGACTTTCTCACGGTATTCTCCACAAGGATATTGCTTTTGTGGTTTTGTTACTTGCATCCGACCTGTTTCATTTTTCATGGAGTCTGTAGAGCATGTGTTTGCTATTTAGATGATTCACAGAATAAAAGGTCGTTAGCTTATTTGGTTTTTTGCTCATCTAAAAGATAGTTTTTTTCATGGCTCTCTAGGCTTTTGAGTTCTGGTTAATTTTTTTTTCCTTTGCTTTTTGGCAACAAGCAAGTGCATTTTGTTTAGCTACTGCCCCGGATATCTCCTTTGCTTGTGCTTCCTTTTTTTCCACATGCGTGTTTCTGTGGTTTATATGTTTGGTGTGCTGTTTTTTCTAATTTTTTTTTCACTAGAATGTTTCCTGTTCTGGATGATTTTGATGACCTTCTCCTCTATTTTTATTGCTTCTTCAGGGAATTATTCCTTCACTTCTCATAGATCTAGGTTGGTGTTTCTGCTATCTGTTCCTGTCTGCATTATGTGCTGTTTTCTTTTTTAGCGTGTGCTCATTTCATATTCTAGGAAGCTTTGATGCTCCTTTTTTTTCTTATTCATTTTGCAGAGACGATTGGCTTCGCTGCACGCTCATCTAGGCCTTTGCTTCTACTATCTATTGCTCTTTCAGGTGCGGTGTTTATAGATGTCCATAAGCAAAGCATGTCTTTGTATGCTTTCATTGACCATATAATTTTAAGCCTTTTACTACAGCCCTTAAACTTGGTCATAGGATGTCAAGCAGCATTTTTTTTTTTACCTCTCGTGATTCTCATTTTTTTAGAGTTGCAATATTTTTTCCCTCTTGTGATCCTGTGCGTTTTGTTTTATCTACTTGATTTTTTCTCCCTTATATATATATATATATATATATATATATATATACACACACACACACACACACTTCATCTCCTTGGTGTTTTACGCTTCGCCATTTTGTCCTTCTTGCTTGCTGTAGATAAAAAAGGCTGTTTTCCTCTTTGTATCAGTAACATGATTATTTCGTCTACTATTATTGCGTGGTTACAAGTGTTATTCTATTTGATTGAGTAGTATTTATTTTGTGTTCTTTTTATACTGGTTGCTGAGCTTTCACAAGCAACATTCAATTTTCATTATTTTTTTATTCATTGGGTGATAATGTAACTTTTAATTAGTCCTCCTTATTTTTTATGCAATTGCTAAATAGATCTTAGTACTTAATTCCATGGACTACAACGCCGTGAGGCGCATTCGCTATGCTAACATGGACAAGGCAAAGAAGGATGCTTTGTTGCAGCGCAGGCGAGATGCGTATGCAGTCAAAAAAATTAATTCTCACCCTCTCAGTAGCACTGAGCCATTAAATTATCGTGAGAGTTCTTTGCCTATTTCTCAACAGGCAGAATCATCTACCTCTGCCTCTGCTATTTGTGATAAGCAAGTGCCTTGTTATCATGCCAATCCTGTTAGTCGACAAAAAAAGAAGTATAGGAGTGATCGTATCAACCGGATGCTTGATTCTTTGCCTTCTTCAGAGCAAGTAGGTGTATCGTACACCTACGAGAATTCGCATGATGATCAGATACCTATCAATAATGATGAGTTGGCTGGTGTGCTCGATAGTATAGTTGACCAGTTAGATTGTAGTGCCAACAAGCAGTCATCTTCTGGTAGGTCGCACCTATTTGTTCCTCACAGTGCGAATTCATGCGGAGGTATATTTCGTTTGACAGTGTCCGTGTATACCAGATGAACTTATTGACTTTTCTCTGCTCCACACTTTTCAAGTATATTTGCCTAGCTATTTTTAGGCATTGCAATCTTTCTACAAAACTTACTTAGTCTCGTGAATGGCTGAAGTTTAGTGTTTTCTGTTTTCACATTCCTTTGTGGAGGCAATGTTATTGGGTTAGGAAGAGAAAAATCATCTAGCCTTCAGAGAGGTTCACATATTGTCGTTAAAACACGTACTATTACCAGAGGTTTGTAAGCCTTCTGGATATTACCTTATGAAATTTTAGGAGCTAGCTTCGCTTAAAAATTTTATTTCCTGCTTCTTAGCTAGGTGATACATATTTTATTGTCGAATCAGGAAAAAGAAGAAAAGCTAATTCAGCTGCATATTCGGGCTTGGAGAAGATTCCTGAAAAGGCTCTTGTGTTACCAAGTGCTCAGAGCATTCTGAACAAAGAGATTTTATTTAGAGTCATAAATTTACATTGCCGTGGTGGGGATGTTTCTGTTGTTGTGCCCGTGATGCCTTATAACCTTTTTCGTCTTTACACTGGCACAGATGAAGAGTGTGTAGAATTTCGAAAGCATGTTCGAACTTATAACAATAATGTAGCTTTTACAACCTTTGGTGCAAAGTATGATCGCCAGCTAACAAAAAACACAAAGGGAGTTTATACCTTTCGAGTGCAAGGTCAGATTTACCATTTATTGGATAGTTTGATTTCTACAGGCAAGACACCTACTGGCATCCAGTTGTATTTTTATGACCAAGAGGAGGAGTTGGCTAAAAGGCTTGAAAATTCACCTAGGCTTCGTGAGAGTACTCTTAAGTTGCTAATGAGTGTACTTGAGTCTAATCCTTACACCAAATTCTTCAAGAGCTTGCGAGAGCTTACCAGTCTAGACGATTGCAAAATGGTTCTTAATTGCAATCCTGGATTGGATCAAAGAGTTTATAACCTGCCAAGCTCATCCCAGGTTGCTGCCATCTGGACTGAATCTGAGGATGAAGCTTTGGAAAAGAGTGCACACATTCAGGTTTATTCCCACTCAAACACCAGTCATCGAATACAACACTATTTTTCATGCTCGATCCCTACGATATCAGCTCTTATTTCCTCGGGGTGAATCAGGCGGCATCGTGGAATCGAGAAATTCAGATTCTAGGAAAAGAAAAAATGAGGATTCGATGATCTTTTGCGATGCTTCTTTAATACGTATAGCATCAGACTTAGTTCGCTTGGAACAGGAAGGCAAGTTCACTTAATGTGCTGTATTCGGTTTTTAGTTGCACTTGTCTATATAGTGAATATATATATATATATAAAGAACTGTAGGTGATTGTTTTTTTTTTTTTGTATCTGCGTAGCTTCTGAGAAGGGAAAAAGTGAGCGTCGTACTGTGTCTGCAAGAGAATACTATTGCTATTTGCTTCAGATGAGAGAAGGTGATGGCTCAATGTTGTTGCATGCAAGGAGGCTTTTGCAGCAGTTTGCTGTTGATATTTACGTGAAAATTGAGACATCTAGGCTTGACTTCCATAGGAAAAAACAAAATGATATTAGGACTGAAATTCTTCAAGGTGTTATGGATAGTGTATCTACTGGACAGCATCAAGGAAATCAGGTTGGTCGAAGAGTATATCTTCCAACTTCATTTATTGGGGGCCCAAGAGATATCGTCGTTACATAGATGCTATGGCTTTAGTCAAAATATGGTGATCGGATATTTTCATTACGATGACTTGTAACACTAATTGGAAGGAAATTCAAGATAATCTCAAGTATGGAGAGGATGCACAGGACCGACCTGATCTGGTGTCTAGAGTATTTAGAGCAAAGCTTGAAATGCTCAAATCTGAAATTTTTAAGAAAAAAAATCTTTGGAGAGGTGCAGGCTCTTGTCTATGTTATTGAGTTCCAAAAAAGAGGTCTACCTCATGCTCATACATTCGATTCTTAAGCCCGGTATAAACCACTAAATCCACGAGGCCTATGATAAGATTGTGTGGCTGAAATTCCAGGATCGGGAGAAACAAAAATATTTGTATTCGCTTGTTGTCAAGCACATGATGCATGGTCCTTGTGGAGCATTAAAAAGGGACAATGTTTGTATGAAGGATGGAATGTGCAAGAATCACTATCCAAAGGATTTTAATGAGTATACTATGCATACAGAGGACAGCTATCCACGTTATAGAAGGCGAAGCAATGGTCGATTTGTAAGAGTGCGAAATCATGCATTAGACAATCGATGGGTTGTGCCATACAATCCTTACCTTCTTGCACTATTTGACTGCCATATGAACGTTGAAATCTATTCAACGGTCAGGTTAGTCAAGTATTTGTACAAGTATGTCTACAAGGGTCATGACCGTGTCAGCTTTCACATAGACTCTACTAATAATCCTGAAGACATTGATGAAATTAATAATTTTCAAGCTGGGAGATGGGTGGCAGCTGCTGAAGCTTTTTGGCGAATATATAGATTTTCTCTAAATGAAATGACACCTTCCGTTTATACTCTTCAAGTGCATCTTCCAGGACAGCAGATGATTTCTTTCCATAAGAATACTGATCTTGCTCATCTCTTGGACCGCGCTGATTTTAGCAAAACAATGTTGACTCGGTTTTTTTACATGAACAAAACCAACAAACAAGCTTCAGCTTAATTGCCTTTACCGTGAATTTCCAGAGTTCTTTGTCCGGAAGCCTAAGAACAAAAAATGGACTCAAAGAAAACGAAAAAAGGTCATTGGGAGGTTGGCAATTGTGAGTCCAACTGAAGGAGAGCGTTATTATTTGCGCTTGCTGCTGTCTCATGTTCGTGCTCCAACATCGTTTGAGCATCTACTCACTGTTAATGGAAAGATTGCCTTGTCCTATAGAAGCCGGATGGGTCTCCTCAATCAGGATACATGCATAGAAGACACCTGGATGATCACGTGCTTTTCAAATGCCGTCCTCACTGAGAGCTCTATTTGCAGTCTTGTTAGTCTATTGCACGCCTAGCAATCCAGACTTCTTTGGGAGAAATATGAAAGCTTTCGGGACCTTAGGAAGCATTGAATTTCCTTGGTTATGACTATGATCGCATCAAAGTAGCTGTTCTTGAACATATTAGAACATTAGGCGGATGGGAAAAATTTGAGTGACTATCATCTTGTTCCTGATAGCTTTTATTTTGTACATGATAAGAAACTCACAAAAGAGATTGATAGTGAGAAAAACATTCCCTTCAGAAGAGGACTTCTATCATCAAACTGAACAAGGATCGGTGCTTACGATATTATCACAAGTTCATTCTTACGAGGCGAAGCTTTTTTGTTGATGGACCTGGTGGGACTGGCAAGACGTTCTTGTATCGTTCCGCCTGGCAGCTTAGATCTCGGGCTATATAGCAATAGCGATCATCGGTGTTCTGCCCTCCATTCTTCCCGGGGGAAGAACTGCTCATTCTAGGTTCAAGATTCCCCTGGATGTATTAGCAAAGAGAATCTGCCAAATCAGCAAGCAAAGCTATGTTGCTAAGCTTATTTCATTAGCCAAATTAATCCTTTGGGATGAAGCTTGATGGCTAAAAGGATCTTTGAGGCATTTGATCTATTGCTAAGAGATGTAATGAATTGAAATGCCTTTGGTGGTAAAATGCGTCGTCTTTGGTGGTGATTTCCGGGACCTTACTGTGATAGCAAATGCCTCCAAGGATGAACAAATTCAGGCTAGCTTTGTTAATTCACCTTTATGGAATACTCTTGAAAAGCTGATTTTATCAGAAAACATGCGTGCCATTATGGACCATCAATATTCAGACTTTCTTCTGAGAGTTGGAGAGGGCCGAGAGGCTGAGGATGTCGATGGAAAAATATGTTTATGCCAGGATTTATTAATTCAGTTCACTAATAAGGATGAATCGCTTAACAGGTTGGGATTACTTATTTAGCTTCTGACATAACAATCTTATAGGCTGGTATTTCTGAATTTTATACACGTGTACACATACACATCTAATCAGTTTTTTCATTGCTCAGGTTAGTAGATTTTGTCTTCTCAGATCTCCAACTTTATTCATTAAATCCGTATGAGATGATCAATAGATCTATTCTTACACCAAAGAATTCCTGTGTTGATGACATTAATGAGATGATGATTGAGTGATTTCCTGGACAGCCATATGTTTATATGAGTACTGATAAGACTCTCAATGAAAGGGATTAAGGAGACTATCAAGACTTTCTTAATTCCTTAAATCCAAAAGGACTGCCTCCCCATAGGTTAGTCTTGAAGGAGAACTGTCCTATTATTCTTCTTAGGAATTTAAATCCAACAGAAGGATTATGTAATGGGACAAGGCTGATCTGTAGAGAACTAAAACAGAACGCACTTTGTGCTGAAATTGCAGTAGGCCAGCATCGTGGCAAGCGAGTCATTTTGCCGAGAATTCCTTTACAGACCTCTGATGCTGAAAAGATTGGAATCCCTTTTAAGCGTACTCAATTTCCAGTAAGGCTTTGTTTTGCCATGACAATCAATAAATCACAGGGCCAAACATTAGACCGTGTGGGAATCTATCTCCGTGAACCCGTTTTTTCGCATGGCCAGCTGTACGTTGCTTTGTCTCGGGCTAAAATGTCAACCTCAGTTAAGGTCTTGATTATACCACCAACCTTTCATGATGTTCTGATAGAAGCTAAAACGCGAAACGTTGTCTATCGCGAGATTTTGGAATTGGCTAATAAATAGCTGTATTGATAAAGGTAATTCTGTGGTTCTTGTCTATATACATGCATTTTTTGCCTTGGTTACATCCTGCTTGCTCTGTTACATGCCTACTTGCTGACATTTTTTATGGCTTTTACTGACTTATTTCTTTCTTAATGAAGTATGGGTGATGTTTTGTTTATTGATGATGTCAAGCCTGGAATGAGGTCATGGACATCTATAATAACAGTTCAAGAAAAGATGAATATTGGATCTTCGGCGTCTACTCCAACCAAATACCAGAAATTTATATTTGTTGACTCAAAGGTTAAATTATGTCATGGTTATTTCTTAAGACATTCCCAATAGTTTCAATTGCTGCACATTTTATGCCATGCTTCAGTCTCTTCTTTCCTTGCTTGGATTTTAACTTATATAGTTAATGCCTTTGCATCAATGTCTCTCTTATAGGGATCAAAAGTTCAGGCTATTCTTTTCAACTATGCCATACAGAAGATGGGCCCAAAGCTGAAACTTTACAAAAAGTATCGAATCTCGAATGCAGATGTTAGGACTTGTGCTGAAAAATTTCAGATTGATGGTGTTAAATTTCAGTGGGTTATAGGCACCGACACTGTTGTTGAGGAACTTGATGAAGATCAATCTGGGATGCTGCCATTCCAGTTTAGTTTTACAGAATATAAAGATCTTGCACGTTACGTGGACTCTGTGAATGATACTGTTGGTAAGTGCCAGATCCATCCTTCTATATACTATATTTGTATCATATTTATATAAACACAAAAATGACACAATTTTGTCTGTTCTTTTCATGAATGTAGATGTCATTGGAGTTGTTATTAATGTATCCTCTATCATTCCAATCCATAAAGATCGGTGACTCAATGGTGCGAGATTTCGCTTGTTAATGAAGAGGGCCATAAATCCTCCTTGCAGCTTACTACATTATTACGCTTATGCGTGTCATAAGCTTAAATTTGTTATATGGCGGTATAAAATTTAGTCCGAGATTCAAACTTGTTTTTTGAGATCTTTTAGTACATGGCTTGTGTTCATCCACTTTCTTTATTATGTCGGGTGCTTTCTTTTTGTCTTTGATGTATATAGAATGAAGCCTATTGTGCTCTCTGCAGGCAATTCGTTGAGAATGAAGGACAGGTTATTGTTCAGCAGAAAGATAAATACCCAGTTTTGATATGTCGTAGGCTTAAGGTTGTCACATATCATGGTTAGTAAAGCATTTATTAGGTGTTTTTATTAGCTTTTATCTTATCCTTCGTGTCTGTGCTTATATAGAATCTAATCATATTCGATGAATAGGAATTGCTTTGTCAACTAAAAAGGATTCTGCTATTCTTGTGAATCCTCCTGTTAGAGATGTCAATCAAATCAGCTCAAGCATTGGTTTGTTTACATTAAGAAGCTGCTTCTTCTACTCCTTAAAACTCAATATTATTATCTTCAGGTTTGTTATGATCTTTTTCCATCTTTTTGTACAGGGCTGCCAGAAATGAAAAGACCTTTCCTGGTCTCATTGAAGATAAGACGTCCGCAGATCGAAGTCCTCAGACGTTTTATCAGTCACAGCAAAAAATTACTTCAATCATTGATGTTATGCCAACTCAGAAGGTTAGCTATCTTGATTACATTCCTTTCTTGTTTTCTTTTCCCTTCCTTCATAGACAAATTATCTGAATTATTTATTACGTATTATACACAGAAACTTTGACTGTTTTTTTTCTTTCGTGTCTCAGGTAGCATGGGTCAGAGGCAAATTTTCTTTTCAGCACATCTTTCAGAAATATTATTACATGGCTTGCGTGAAATGCCATCGTATGACAGCGGCAAATTTTGGTACCACCTATACCTGCAATCACTGTGATGAAAAACAAAAGGCCTCGCCCAGGAAAAGAGTCTTATCCTCCAACTATTTAATTTCTGCAAAATCATAAATCTGCTCTTAGCTTAACATACTAACCAACTTTAAGTTCATCTAATATAGGTGCCGTTTTGATGTTGATGTAACTGACCACACTGATACGCTGACTGCGTCAATATTTGGTGACTTAGCCGAAAATTTGCTCACATTCACTGCAGTTGAGGCAATGGAACATCACAGGAAGGTCTGCTATATAGTCCAGATTATAGAAGATTTTTTAGTAGCTTAGACCAAAGTGCCAATGGCAGTAACAAAAAGAAATATTCAGAGCTTACCATTGCTTGCAGAATATAGAATTGCCACTTCAAAAAGTTCATGAAGATTTACAGTCAAAGATGTTCATGGCCCAGCTGAAGCCAGTAAACAGTAGAGATGGTGGATCTCACCAGCGCTATACAATTCTATACTATTTTGAGGACAATAGTGGCAAGCTATCATCCCAGGCATCTGATAACCCCAGAGAAGCGGCTAACCTTGTACAGAGTGACAGTGATGCTTCACAAACTTTGCCACCAGGTTTATTTGCTATCAATAAGTTTCTCCCAATATTCCATCTTTGCTCATGCAATTTACTAATATTCAGACATCATTTCCTGATCAGAAAATGCTGGTTCCACATCAAAGGTAAAAGTTCGTCTTGAAACAAGGTTTCAGCAACCTGAGCAAGTTCAGGAGATCGGAGATAAACCCACTGAATCAGGAATTGCCAAAAAGGCAAAGCTGGTCTGATCATGTTATTTGTGATCTTTTGTTGTGGATCAGTTTATTTACTGGTTAAGCATTTTGTCGCTGTTGTTGCTAATATACATAGCAACTCTCCCATGACAAACCTCTTGACTTCTGTTGTTTTGTTTGTAAGTCTTTTATTTTGCTTAGCTAGCATGCAAGCTCTGTCTAACCAGATGCAATAACTCTGATCGTTGATGTGAACTGATCTTTACCTCTGGAAAGATTTGCATGGATTCAAGCTAACTTTACCTTTTTTAGATATGATGTGCTTTAATGGGCCTCCTGGTTCAATCACTGGTTTTTCCATGAAAATCTGTAATCAATTGCATTTGCTATAGACACAACCACCCCGTTGGTTAATGTCAGGCATGTGCCAACTTTAATTTTTTTCTCGGTTCTGATGCCTTTGTGTTTAATGGCGTCACCTAATATTTTACCCTCTACTTAACTATTCTGCAAAATGATATTATCATTCATGCTATGAACGAAAAAACTATTTTTTTCTCCTTTGATTTAGACTATTCATCTTCCTCTCTCGCTGGTTATACATACCAGCCAAACAAAAAGGTATAGATCTTTTGCTGTTATGCTAAACATATACCTATATTGTATGAATGGATTCGAGTGATAATTTTTTCCTTTTCTACCTTATTGTGCCGTAAATTATCACAGCTTCTTGCTTTTGAGCTACGGATGGATAGACCAAAAAATCCCTTCAAAAAATGGGAATCAGTTTGCCTAGGAAGCAAGATAAGGTTTTATCTTTCCACATTTCATCGTGATAGAATTCACGCAGCTACTGCAGCAACTAACAAATCAGGAGAGATGGTCTACTATGCACAAAAAACCTTCCTTGAGGCTTATCCTATGGTGCTTCAGTCCATGGGTGAGCCGTCATTGTATTCGATTGACTCAGTTCAGCAGTGGTTACAGAACATCACCCGACTTTCTTCATCAGCCTTTGCAAAGACAGGCATCTATTTTTTTTTTCCTCTTAATAACATTATCAAATTATTATTGCTTATTTGCTTTGACCAATATCTTGAATCCTTAGTTTCTGGTGACAGAACCAGCCACTGACTGTAGAATCTCGGATGGAAAACGGTGGTGCTATGTGCTATTCTGTACAAACACTGAAAAACAGGTGGTTTCTTAAAGTATTGCTCGCTTGTTTCCTTTGACTTTGAGCTTTGTTTAATCCACTGTCTTTACTTTAGGAAATTCCTGCTGCTGTATTTGATTCAAATGATTTCCGAGATGGAGGGATTGTTGTTGTTCTGCATGGCCTCGCTCAATGGAGTCTAGAAATAAGAAATCATTGTTTTGAAAAAGGATGGAAAACTTTTTGCTCTGATAACTATGTTCACGAGAATGATTTGATATTTTTAAGGAACAGGGGAAATTACAGGTATGATTTTTTTAGTTTTGGGTTTGATCAAAAAGTCGTTAGCACGCGTTGGACAGTGCATCTCCCAATGCTGCCTCCCATATCGTCCATTTGTGTGACTTATATTTTTACACTTAAAATTTCCGATTTACACACAAAAAATTTTTTCTATATCTCTTTTGCATATATATATATATATATATATATATATGTATGTGCGATATCGTGTATGTATTTATCCTGTCCATGTATGTGTTTACGCATGTATTCAGAGGTGAGCTAACGCAATATTCTCATAGTGCGTAGGTTCCCACAATCAATTGTACATGTGATCATCAATTAACCGGTTCTTTCCGCATAATCTCATGACACTGCATACTTTCTACCAGATCTTTTCTTCCAAGTTCAAGTATAGTATGGTATGTTATTTATGCTTCGGTAATTTCCAATATTTATCTTCTCCCTTTTTTTTCCCAGATTATGAATAATTTCTTTTGGCAGAAAATCCCAAATTATGTTGGCTGCAGTGTACATGAATCCAAAACACCAACTATAGTTCTCACCAGTGGAAACAGAAGCTATAACATCGGAATGACGAGGAATAGGTTTCACCAAAATTGGAATACCTTTGTCGTTGATCATGGCCATCAAGAAGGAGAAATTCTTCTCTTCTTGCCCCATTCTCATAATTCACTGGCTGTTCTGGTTTTTGCAGCAGATGGCCTTGAAATTATGTATCCATGGCATCATAAGTTTCACATTTGAGTTGTTTGTTGCCAACAAATATACCACTCTTTTTATTTCTATTAATGCTATTACTTTCAATTCCCTAGACAGGTTACAAGTCCAAGTTACTAAATGCCATACCATATACGGTTGCCAATTATTATAGAGTACTGTTAATTACTCTATTACTGTGATTTCTATCAACTATACTACCATAAATTATTACAGCCATATAAACACACTGTATATTCTTCATGGGCATCAAAGTTCAATTATCACCGCGCATCGCGCGGTTCATGCCTCCTAGTATTACTCTAATTGACCTTGTAGGCTCGCAAGAAATTGTCGATCAAGTTTTTGGTGACGTTGCCGGGGATGAAACTTAAATTTTCTACTTTAGTTATTTTTGTTTTATTTTTACTTTGTTTTTGCATGTTCTATCTTCATATCTTCACTTTAATTTTAACTCACTTACTTAGGTACCCTGATTTATGACCTGTTCATAGAAAGGTGAATTGGTGTTTGATCCTGAAATAGAAAAGACTACTAAGTATTTAAGGAAGAAAATCAAGTTGCAAAAGTAGGTTTTGCAACCATCTTCACCGGGTATAAATATTGCTATTGAATTAGTGGGGTCTGAAAAATTCAGACGGAGAAATTATGGAAGAGGAAATTCCAGCTAATAATAATCGTGAGGTTGTACCACCAGTAGTTCCACTTGCTAGACTTCATTTGAGGGACATCCAATGTCTTGTAATTGCAGCATCACCCCATTGTATCAAGCTAAGTGATGGGGCAAAAAATTATGAGTTTAAGACCGTGCATTATAACGTGTTAGTACTTTTCACTTTGTCCTTGCCAATAAAGATCCTCTCTATTTCATACGAAAATTCTATTTAGTGGTATAGGCTTTTCCAGTTAATGGGATATATAGGGATGATTTGCGGATGCAGTGTTTCCCCTCCATTCTCTCCTCTCTTCCCCTCTCTCCTCTCCTACTTTCAGCTCCGTTTCACATCCCTTCCTCCTCGACCTAGTCATCAAAGAGGGAAGAGGCATGAGTAACAAATTGGCTTCTGAATTTTTTGACATTTCAGGGCAAATTTGCTCCTACTAGAGGACCCAATGACTTTGGATGAGATCCAGTCTTTTAACTTATGGCTATAATTAAACATGATACCAATTTTCTACATTGAATAGCTCTTTTTTTAACTTTTAGATTTATCATGTTTTGCTTTGAAATGAAATTCTCCCAGATAATTGACATGTTCTTGCTACAAGTATGCTAAGATGTCGAGGGAAGAAAAGAACAAGATCTCCCACCACTCCCAAGCTCTTTTGTTGGTGAAATCAAATTTTGCTAAGGCTAAATATACTTTTCGATACCACAATCACAGTAAGTTATGCGATCTTATTTATCCAACAGTTTTAGGCTATTGTAAATAACAAACTCTTGAAGACATGTATAGGACTACAAAGAAATGATTATTATCCTGCTACTATTACAAACTAGACCACGGAAACTTGATTTAGTCTTATAAATGAAATCTGTAACTTTCACTGTTAGGTATGTATCTGTCACTCATTAGAGTTGTCCTCACTGGCTAGATGTCAGGGAGGAGGGCAACAGAAGAGGAGGGATCAAAAAGAGAGGGAGAGGAAAGGGGTGAAGAAGGGAAAAGGAGGAGGGCCGGAGATAGAAAAAGGAAGAGGAGGAAAGAGGGGTAAATGAGAGGGGGAAAGAGACGAGATAGGGATAGAAGCAAGTAGCAGCAGCTGATGGTTGGGATGGAGGGGAAAATGAGAAAGGAAAGAAGAAGGCAATGAATAATTTTTAAAAATTTATAAAAGTTCTTTAAAAGTTTTAAAACTCATAAAACCACCCATGATAGTTAGGTGAAAGGAATTTGAGCAGCAAAAATTAAAGAAAAAATAAAAAATAAATATTACAAAAATAATAATATATTAATTTCAGGTTACATATAAGTTATGTGGTATTTCAAAATCATATGCTAACTTGTTGATTCTGGGTGAAACCACAATAAGTTTTCTGTATTTTACCTAAACTATATACATATATATATATATATATAACATTGGTTGTGTATCAATTGGAGAGTGTCTCAAACATCCATTTTTGTTTTTGAAATCTATAGCAACTTCACAAATAACTTCAAAAACAAATCTAAAAATATACTTAAATAACTAAAAAATAAAATTAAAATTAAAAGTAAACAATCACCCTCTTTCTTCTTCCACACACCATCCATTACTATCCATCACTAGCTACCATTGCAGTCACCATCCTTTTCTTCTTTCTTTTTTTTTTTTCTTTCCTCCTTCTCTCCCCTCCCTCTTCATGTCCTCTTTCCTCCCCCTTGCTCTCCCCTCCTCCTCCTCCCTCCATTATCTCCCACTGTTTCTTCTTCCTCTATTTTTGGTCACATCCATTGCGACCTTCATTAAGTCCAAAACTACAACTAATGAATCAGTGAAATACTTGGACACCTTTTCTTGTTGTTTTCTTTCTACTAAAATGTGATTTTGAGACTACATGAGTGTCCTAGATAAATCCTTTTTTAAAGGGCAGATGCCATATTCTAGAGCTCCATATGGTTCCTGATTAAAGTAATTCGGAGTAATACAAGAGTATTCTCTAGTCCCAATATGCATCATCTTATTTGACTTGGTCTTAGTAGTGTGTTTTGATAGCTGCAAGTTCAATCCAGCCCCAAACAAAATAATCCACGGGGAAGGAGAAGAAGGGGTTTGAAGATGTTTAGGTTAATCTTCAATCCTTCGTGTTATTGATCAAGGAGAGGAAGAGGAGGAGAAAGGGAAGGGAAGAAGGAGAGAGGAGAGGAACAAGGAGGAGGGAGGAGGGAGGAGGGAGGAGAGAGGAGGAAGTGGTTGGTGTGGAGGTGGAGGAGGAAGGGGAGGGCAGTGATGGGTGGTGATGAATTTTTTTATTTTAAAAATATTCCATTAAAATTTTAAATCCTAAAATACCCTAAAATATATCCTCAGAAACACCTCCAACAACATTTTCAAGAACACCAATCTATCTATAGTAAAATTATTTCACATACATTGTTACAGTAAAGTTTTTGAAAAATACCCCAAAACGCCTAATTCATATGGAGCATTGTTTCTTTTCTTGTTCATTGGAGTGGCTAATGATGGGGAATATGATAGTAGTTTCTAGAGAATGTTTAACTACTTAACTATGGGACAATTAAAATTTGAGGAATTACAAAAAGAGAAGAAGACAAAATATAATATGTAGCGCTCAAAATCTCTACCAATATCCGTCCCAGTCTTGTATTTATTCACTTATTTTTTTCTTTATAAAATATTGCGTCCCTTATTCTGTGACAATAAAGCAAAAAATAAAAATAAAAATTCAAATTCAATGCTACTATATTTTGATCATTTTAATGGTAATTCTATAAATAAGCTTTGACCGCTTAATACTGCAGTAGGCCAATAGGATTTGATAATCAAGGAGCACGTAGCCATACACAATTTTGTTTTATCCAATAAGGGAAAATGATCATTTTGGTTCCTCATCTTTAAAGTTTTGACCAGTTTAGTCCCTTATCTATCACTATAACTATTTTAGTTACTTCTAATGAAAAATTAAAAATTTCTTATGGAGCAGTCATGTGCCATGTGCATTGCTGAAAATGACTACTTTAGTCCATTATCTTTAAAAATGTATTTAATTTTGTCCTTGCAACAATATAAACCCTCATCTTCACAAAGCAAAATTAATATAGGACTTTCAATGAGAAATTAGAGAAATAATAAAGCCGGCTCTATGCATTGTAAGTGTATCTTTGAAAAAAAAAAAAAGCAGAATCAAGAAAAAAAAAAAAAAAAGAGAGGCATGCACATGGACCAATGACATTTAAATTACAAAATTGGACATGATTCTAATGATAATCAAGTAAAGTGGTCCTTTTAATAGTGCACATACTATGTACGGGACTAACTCCATTGGAAATTTTCAATTTTTAATTTTCTGTTAGAGGAACTAAATTGACTTTTAATAGTAAAGATAATGAACTAAAATGGCCACAATAATAGATAAAAGACTAAATTTGTCAAAATTTAAAGATAAGGGACCAAAATAGCCACTATTACAGCCCAATTATCCGACAATAGATACTTCACATCTTCCACGCATTATATCCCTACAATTGCCTGCAAATTGGACCAATACAAAGAATTGTAGTTATTGAAATATACAATTTTTATGTGTAAACACATCAATCGCAATACAAGCAGCTCATTCAATGTCTCATCGATCAATGTAGACGCTAATTTTGCCTCATAATTGATAAAATGTTCATTTTTTCCTTCTTTTAACACAATTTTAACCATCTGAAGATTTGATAAGCAGTTGCATTTCCACCTCCTTTACTCATCTCAGTGGTAAGTATAGTAGACTAATTGATGGTTCCAATCGTTGCTCTTCATACTGCAAATCCATTTTCTCAAACAAAAATAATTTAATTAATATGTTTGGCCTGCACAAACTAAACATTAATGATAGTAATACTGTTGAGAGTTAAATCTTAAACCCTTTCAGCTCAAATCCTCAACATTTGAACCATACCTTTTTTCTCCTTCCTTCAAGTTTTCCCCTATGCTGGAATTCCTCCAAAAGAATTTGGGTATTTTATTGAAAAAGGCAGAATGAATTTACAGACTTGCATTATCCGTACCTATCCAACATCATAAAGTTGGATTAGACATTTCTTTTCAGGTCATTCTAGGGTATACGTAAATTAATAATGTTATGAGTAACAAGAATAACCTATCTTTTCCTGCAATTCCGCATTTTCCTTCCTGAGAATTCTCGCCACAATTTTGAGAAGACGTGCAAAGAAGAATAACCATGCCAATTAACATGAAATGCACAAACTTTATTCCTAACCAGAATGCGAATGAAAGAATAAGCAGCTCCTGAATCTTCAAATGCATATTTTACCTCTTCTTTCAGCTGATCAATTCGCTCCCAAAAGTACGATAGGCTGATTGAATATTTGATTTTGACCATCAAATTCTACATTCTGACAATCATTTTGGAGAAGCCCATTGCAAATCCTACCTTTCTTGACGTAATGATGCTTAAACTTCTCTCCAACTGACCTTGTATTTGTTGCAATTCATCAACAGAGGAGGAATCTAAACCATCTCCCAAGAACTTTCTGCAGCATAAAAAATAGTGTTGATTTTAATCACCAATAACTGTGAGAAATTCATGTTGTGTACGATAAGGATGAGTTGTGTGTCATGTTAGGACAACCACCGTTTAGTTTCTTCAAGAAGCTCAACCTTCTTTCTCAGGATTGCAACCTCTTCTTCAAAAAGCTGCACAAATAAAAGGTCAGCATGAATCAAAAGATGTGGCAGAATAAAGACAAAGACTCTTCTACGTCAAAGAATCAGTTGGTACTGAAATGAGGATAAGCATTCACGACCTTGAATGAGATTCTCAGCGTCAAGAACCCAAGCCAATGTAAGACATTAGGGCTACTCAATAACAGTTTGAACGGACCTTGACTGCCATTCCAAGAAATCAAGAATGTGAATGCCAAGAAAATGCTCATTTTGGACTTTGAACGCAGTTCATATGCTTTCATTCAACAAATATTTGGTACCAGGAAAATATCGAACCTTAACACCCGCTATTCAAAGAAAATTCAAAAGGTCCTTTCACTTGTGAAAATGGTGGATAAAACTCAACTGGACAACATTCATCACTAAAAACAAAACAAGACAAACATTACACAAATGGTAAACATATACAGCACAACCACACAAGAAACTAACTCATTAGAGAAGAGGAGATGCATAAAGCACAAATGTCCAGTTGGGAGGGGGGATGGAAAGGAAGAAGTTTCTAAATACGAAACTTTCTTCCTGGACATAATTAAAGATACTGAATTAACCCCAGAAGCACAAAATGCTACAGCTGCTACTGCTTGCATGATCATTCTCTAGAAAACAATGGCAAGAGAAAAAAAGTTACAGCCATAGTTTTACTAGCAACTGCAGCAGCAACTTGTTAGTGTATATGCCCTAAAGTCAATCAACTTCTAGGGTTTATTATATACTTTGACTATTTATGTAATAATAAATGACATCTTTATCATATTGATTCCTTATATTTTCATATAAGTATGATAAAACCCTTAGAATAAACTTAATCGATGAAATCATAAGAGTTATGATGGTGAGGTTCATTCGATTATAAATAAGGTTTATTCTTAAATATCTCTAGTCATAGTATTAACAAGAAAGGGTATTGTTAATACGGTTAGACTATATATACTATCTTTCTATATGAGAAGTAGTAGACCTCATCTACTATGGTGTGTGAGACACCAAGCAAGTATATGGGTGCTTGATGGTATGATCAAGTTCACTAGATTGATCCACATAGAGACATCCTTTAAGTGCCAAAGGATTAATCTCAAGTGACGTTTATGTAAATGATTCTTAGACTTAAGGTTATCATGATATCTTGAATATGGATAGTTATACTTTCTTTGTTATATGATTGCTCCGTAAAGGGGAATGCTCATATCATTAGCAAATGGGTGTATCTTTGAAGTATGGAAAGATGGTGAATAACCTATAAGGATTTCACCTATGTGAGAGGAGTTATCTCATGTTTGACCACTTGTAGAAGTATAACCTCGAAATCTTAGCTTAAGTGGGAAAGTCTTAGAAAGTATTTCTAAGAACTTCTTCATTGAGTTATATTTTGGTACAAGAGAAAAGCATTAATCACACAAAGGAATAGGCACAACTTATTCCAAGATTAATGTGAGATAAGTGTGGTAAAAGGATATTAGTTACATTATAAACGCGTTCTTGGAAAGGTGAAGTCATCCACTTGACTTTTCTCATTACTTGGATGGTCATGATGTATTGCTAGATACCAATCTTGATCTATAAGTATGAGCTGATTGATTAGTGGAATCAGTGATAAATTAAAAGGTGTTTAATTTATCTAGTTCTTATTTATTAAGAATGTATAGCTCATACTTATTGCCAACGATATGAGAACCTAATGGGTCACACATTAAGAACTTTCTAGCTAGATTAAATGAATTTCAAGTGGGACTTGATAGATAAGTTTTATAACTTATAGTTTGATTTGTGAGACAAATTAAACTTGAGGGACTTATGGTGCAAATAAGTTTAGTCTTCCAAATACAAGAGTTGTATTAGAATTGGAAGCTAAATCTTATAGGAACTGATTTCATGTTTCCATAAGGATTTGACAACTTATTTGCCTATAAATACTCACTAAGCTTTTGCTAGCAAGTGAATCATCACACAATTTGTCTTGTGAGATTTTGAGAAAAATCTTGAGAGAAAAATTACCCAAAATTCGTCCAAGAAAATAAGGAAAAATTGCATCTCTTATTTCTTATCTTGGGATGAATTTTCATGGTGAAAATTGCAATTATCTCAATAGACTTGTGTGGTTGTCTGGCAATAGCTAGCACCAATCTAGCTTAAGCTAATTCGACCTTGGAGGTTCTAACCAAGGAGGTTCGTGGATCACCATTGAGGACACATGTAAGATGGATCTTTTGCCATCCTCTGCATCAAATCTCCACCAAGTTCAAGGAGGTCTTCATGGATTGAGGTAATCTTCTTGAACTATCTCTATGTTACATGGATTTAATCAAAGGACGATCTATTAAAGGAATCAAAAATTTTAAATTTCCGCTATGTTTATCTCCTTGATTCCTTACAGTGGTATCAGAGCCAACTTTGATTAAACCATGTAACTTGTTTATTTAGTTGTCATGTATGTCAAATTAGATTTGATTATGTGCGATTCAAGAGTTTTAAAAATATAAAGTTTTGATGAAAAAGTGTATTTTTGAAAAGGTTTCAAATATTTAATTTTTTCATCGAATGAATTTTCTTAAAAATAAAATTATTTTTCATTTTATGAAAATTCATGAAAAGGTTGAAGATTTTCAATCGAAAATCAAAAAGGTTTCTGTTTTGTGATATGATCACAAACCAACAAAAAAAAAAAAAAAGGTAACCGAGCTAGACTTGTCATTGGAAAGGTCTAGAGCAAGTTTGATATCACTTCTTGGTTAGGCTGAAAGAGGCAATGCTAATTTCTTCTTCTTTTCTTAGTGTAAAATTGTTTTGCGTCGGTTTCAAAGCAATAATATAAGCGGCTATTTGCTTCACTTTTGTTTTCTTTTCTTAACTTCAAATTTCAGCCATAAGATGGTGGTAATGATGAAGGCTTTGATTGGTTAATAATTGCTGATAATTTTATTGTAAAAGGAAATTTAAGATTTAAGAAACAAGTTAGTTTCCAACTATAAATAAGATTTGGTCATTGATTTCCTTTTCGTTTGGGTTTCTAAATTAGTATGGAATTTCCTATAATTCTAATATGATTAGAATTGGTGTTTTCTAAATTTTAGAAATCCAAATTGGACAATGAGTTGTTCAATTAAGTTTTGGAAACTTACTTAATTTTAGTAAGACTAGAATTAAGAAGTAAACCAACTTTGGAGACTTTCAATTTATAAGATTGAATTTGGAAGGTGTTCAAATACTTTTAGAAACTTTCTAATTTAGTGAAAATTAAATTAAGAAAGTGCTCTAAAGTAAGTATTTGAGATTCTAAAATGGTTTAAAAGAAAATTTTCAAAATAAGTGAATTAGGAAATTCTAATTAGATTAGAAATTCTTAATTTTGACTTGGATGGTCATTCGATTGTGAAAAAGTTTCTTATCATGGTTATAAAGTATGAAAAATCATTTTAATGAGATTAGAATGTGGTTTCCATAATTTAAAACAAAAGGAATTGAAAGAAATTTGGAAACTTATATTTCTTAAGAAATTGGATTTCCTAAGAAATATAAGTTTCCAAATTAATATTGGTTTCTAAATTGATTTGGAAATTGTATCTATGTTTTATTATGAATAAAATATAGTTTCCAAATCACTAGTATTGCCAAAAAATTTTCTTGTGTTTAATCTTTTTTTAAAAAAAAATGAAGGAAAAAAGGATGCTGGTCTACGATAGCGTCACTAAAACTTTTAGCGACCATTTCCTTGTGAAGGTTTTTCGTCACTAAATGCAGTTTTCTGTCGCTAAAACTTAATTCCAGAAATTAGAAATTTTCAAATTGAATTTGATTCAATTAATTTTTAAACCTCTTGAATTGAAGCCTTTTGAGATTAAAGGCTTGTGCATATAATGATACATGATTGGAACAAAATAAATATTTATGCTTTCATTTAATATTGTATTTTATGAATGGATGATGGATGATTATGGGTTAAGGCCAATGTGATTGTGAATGGTTGAATGTATGTATGATTTGGTTTTGATATTTTTGAAATAGGGCCTGCGTGTCCTGCCTTCTCTATATATTCTCAATGTAAATTCTCTTCTCATCTCACTCCCATTGAATGTAACTCAAGGTTTCTCCCAATATTATGTAATGTACTATTTTAGGGATAGGGAGAGGGTGAAGATCTAAAATGTTTAGAATAGATTTACATTTGTAATGTATAAAGGAGATGGAGATGGTACCAATTCCACCATGGTGGACATACAAAAGACGCATGTGGCATGGAGATGTCGTCCCTTGTTTGACCATCTAGTTTCCTTTTGGCTCAAGGAAACTAGTGTAGGAATAAAGTCCATAATCATCCATGTTTAATTATAGTATGTTTATTTATTTATTTATATTGATGAATGGATATGCATGCTATATATATATTTGATGAGACCAATTTGGAATACCATGTCTAAAATCCCTCTACTTAAATATTAAGTCAAAACTTAAGTTGCCTTCCATTATTATAGTTAAAATGAAATTATGTTCGAGTTAACTTGTTGAGTACACTCAAGGTTGCTCTACCATGAGAAGTTTTAACTATGAGATGAGATCTCGGAATAATGGGTATGACTTAACTAAAATTTGTGATTGTTGAGTACACTCAAGGTCATAAAGTTTTAGAAGCAAAGGTTGGGTAACACATATGATGTAATTTATCAAGAGTTGATAACTCAACTATCTAGAAGTTACAAAAGTTGTAATTGGTAATAAGTACCTACCTATTGAAATTATTTTGATTTGTTGAGCACACTCAAGATCAAAATAACTAAATGGGATTCTAACCTACTAGGAATTTTTTGAAATTCTCGAATCTATATAAGAGGGTTATAGATTTGAATAAAATAGTGGGAGCAAAACCAAATTTGATTTTTATGTCATTTTTACTTGGTTTTGTTTTGCATAAATAAATTCTCTTTTATCTTTACTATCTGTTTGTAGAAATTATGAGTAATTGCATATTATTCTCAATATAATTGGTATTTTTAATTTCTTGGATCAAGTTAAATTGAGAAAGTTCTCAAGAAAATTTGACTATATCATTTAAAACCTTAGCACTCCAATTATGGAAGATGTAATGGAATTAATAAAATTGCTTATAATAAGTAAGGGGAGATGATGATAGTATGTCAAAGATGCTTCCTAAATCTCCTTTACTAGATAAGATTTCAATTTCTTTCACCATGATTATACATCTCAAGAGTTGAATGATGAATAATCAAGGTATAAGATGTATGAAATCCTTGAGCAATAATTCTATTACAAGATGACAAAAATATCTCTAATTAAATGTTAATTTATTAGAGAGCGATTGACTATATTGAGAAATTTAGATCAATCAAAGTTTTGTCGTGCATTATTAGTCAAATGTTTACTAAAAGTAATTACTTATCAAGAGTTGATAAGTTAAGAGTTTTAAAGAACTAGCCTTGTAGTACAAGCTTTCAATGCGTGGTTTTAAAATACAACTTTGTGAAAGTTTTATTTTTGAGATTATAATTGAGATTAACTAATGGACTTATTTTAGAACTTAATAAATGTTATTATTTTCTAAAATAAAAGAAAGTCCATTTCTCAATATGATGTTAGATAATTTGAAACCATCTTTAACATTTGGAAATTAGTCTTCTGAATAAGAAACATATTTTTCAAATCGCATGATGATTTGGCTCATTTAATTATGAATCATTTGAGACATATGAGCCTTATTCACTAATAAAAGGCTAATTTGATCTTTTATGAAAAGATTTAATGAATTGTTAGGATCCATACATTATGATGCATGTGGAAGATTAACAATTCATACTAGAGATTATTTCTCATATTTTATCACTTTTGCTAATAACAACTCAAAATGGATATATGTATCTTTAAGGTACTAATCCAAGATTTTGAGAAGTTAAGAGGTTTAAGTATAAAGTAGAGAAAAAATCTGGTCAAGTACTAAGACACCTAAATATGATCAAGGTGAAGAATACTTGAGCCATGGTAAAGTATTGGAACACCATGATTTGATCAAGGTGAAGAATACCTAATCTAAGGGTTTCAAAATTAACTAAAGGAGAATGTGATTCTCAAGTAAAATAATTTTTCTAGTTATCTCAATTATTGTTGTGTAATCTAGATAAAGAATTATATCTCATGAGATGAGATGTCCCATGCAAGTTTACCAAGATGGTTTTGGGGTTTTGTCCTACATAAAATTGTCTCCTATACACTAAATCTTGTTCCATAAATATATTTGTTCAAAGTGTACCATATGAGATATGGAGTGTTAAGGAATCCAAATTTTGTGAAAATTTGGATTGTGCTACTATGAAGTGAGCATCCATAATCGGGATAAAGTGGAGCTAAGATCCGATTAAAACCTTTTGTGAAGTATTCTTGAGAATTAAATGAAAAGAAAAGGAGGGCCAAAAAGAAGAAGAGCAAATCCGTTCTTCTTATTTCATTTGGTTTAAATTTTTCTTAGCACATATGCTAGAATTTTCTTATTTTCTCCAAGAATTTTATATTTCTATCATCTTCAAGAATAAAAGTGTTTTAGTTCTAAAACTACTATTTTCTAGATATATGATTT
Organism: Gardenia jasminoides; assembly: GCA_013103745.1. Classification (NCBI taxonomy): domain Eukaryota; kingdom Viridiplantae; phylum Streptophyta; class Magnoliopsida; order Gentianales; family Rubiaceae; genus Gardenia; species Gardenia jasminoides. Next base: position 45,902,831 of record CM023095.1, on the reverse strand, counting down.
ATTCTAGATAAAGTAGTGGGAGAAAGATGGAACTTAAAACTTGAAATAGTTTCAAGTATCATAAAAGCAAGTTGAACAAAATGCATAGAATTGGGGCTTGCATTTCATGATGATGAGGCGCAGCGAAAGCTCCTAAAATAAGGGTTCATAAATCTTAGAAATATAGATTTCTTATAGAAAATCATGATATTTATCGTGCATTTTTAAATGATTCATGAATACTTTTACAACTTATAGAGATGGTTGAGACCCATGAATCTAAAATGGATTCCATATTTAACGAAGGGTAATGACCTTAGTCAATTCACCTAAAGGTTTGATAAACCTTTTAGTTGCAAAAGAGTCTTTAGAGTAAAGACTAATATGGAAGGTAAAGTGTTACCTATAGAGTTTGGTTGGTAGAGTGGTCACTATTAAAGATAAGCAATTATCTTTAAAGAAACCTTCTCACTAATCAATATACTTAAATTCATTTAGATTTACTTGCTTGTTTTAACTATGAGTTATGGTATGTCAAATAGATGCTAAAACCATTTTTCTTAAATGGAAACAACCAATAATTGTGTATGTGACACAATTTAAAGGTTTTATATCTAGTGTGCCAATAAAGCAAATCTCTGAAAGTGGTATCATCCATTTTGATGAAATAATCAAAGAGTTTGATTTTATCAAAAGTATGGATGGCCTTGTACTTATATTTGATTTAGTGGGAGCTAATGTTGGTTTCATGCATCATATATAATAAATATATGATACATTGAAATAGTATGCCTATATTCCAAAATTATAGGTGTAGCTATCCAAGACTTCCTTCATGATATAAAGGAGTGGCAATCTACCTTTAGAGTAAAGGTCTATATTGATAGGTATGATTGCTTAAGTTTTTAAGTACTTAGACAAGATGCTAAAATGTTTAGCATGAAATAATCTAAGAAGGGGTCTTATCTATATTATATAGAATAATCCTTTCATTGTACTAAACTCATTGTCTCCTTTGGTCCATGAAGAGTTTAAAATTGAAAGTTCGAGAATGTACTTGTAAACTTTCCTACAGAAGTGATTTGCAAGTAATTATGCGTATATTCATAATATCAGTGCTATGTGTTGAAAGAGTTTCAAGTGAAACACAACTAAATTTCTACAATTAAAACCTTAACAAATGCTACTTGAGAAGTGGCAAAAGGAAACATGTGAATCTACAAGTTCAAATTTGAGTTTGAATTGGTTTATTCTATTAGAAGTCCTTCAACTTATGTTGAGACTATAATAGAATTTGTCCTAACAAAGGAACCAAAGTCTCATCATAGATCCACATATTTGTTAAGGTAGTTTCACAAGATTTGATGAAATCATTGGTGGGAATTAAAAGTAAAGATTAAAAGGAATACCCATGGATTACAACATAGTTGATCCGTTCACTAAATCTTATCTTAATGAAAACATGATAGTCATGTTGGCTCATTTGGTTTTTAACTTGTGAGTGATTGGCTTTAGTGCAAGTGGGAGATTGTTAGTGTATATGCCCTAAAGTCAATCAACTTCTAGGGTTTATTATATACTTTGACTATTTATGTAATAATAAATGACATCTTTATCATATTGATTCCTTATATTTTCATATAAGTATGATAAAACCCTTAGAATAAACTTAATCGATGAAATCATAAGAGTTATGATGGTGAGGTTCATTCGATTATAAATAAGGTTTATTCTTAAATATCTCTAGTCATAGTATTAACAAGAAAGGGTATTGTTAATGGTTAGACTAGCATATACTATCTGCTTCTATAGAAGTAGTAGACCTCATCTACTATGGTGTGTGAGACACCTAAGCAAGTATATGGGTGCTTGATGGTATGATCAAGTTCACTAGATTGATCCACATAGAGACATCCTTTAAGTGCCAAAGGATTAATCTCTAAGTGACGTTTATGTAAATGATTCTTAGACTTAAGGTTATCATGATATCTTGAATATGGATAGTTATACTTTCTTTGTTATATGATTGCTCCGTAAAGGGAATGCTCATATCATTAGCAAATGGGTGTATCTTTGAAGTATGGAAAGATGGTGAATAACCTATAAGGATTTACTCTTATGTGAGAGGAGTTATCTCATGTTTGACCACTTGTAGAAGTATAACTTCAGAAATCTTAGCGCTAAGTGGGAAAGTCTTAGAAAGTATTTCTAAGAACTTCTTCATTGGAGTTATATTTTGGTACAAGAGAAAAGAGCATTAATCACACAAAGGAATAGGCACAACTTATTCCAAGATTAATGTGAGATAAGTGTGGTAAAAGGATATTAGTTACATTATAGCGTTCTTGAAAGGTGAAGTCATCCACTTGACTTTTCTCATTACTTGGATGGTCATGATGTATTGCTAGATACCAATCTTGATCTATAAGTATGAGCTGATTGATTAGTGGAATCAGTGATAAATTAAAAGGTGTTTAATTTATCTAGTTCTTATTTATTAAGAATGTATAGCTCATACTTATTGCCAACGTATATGAGAACCTAATGGGTCACACACATTAAGAACTTTCTTAGCTAGATTAAATGAATTTCAAGTGGGACTTGATAGATAAGTTTTATAACTTATAGTTTGATTTGTGAGACAAATTAAACTTGAGGGACTTATGGTGCAAATAAGTTTTAGTCTTCCAAATACAAGAGTTGTATTAGAATTAGGAAGCTAAATCTTATAGGAAACTGATTTCATGTTTCCATAAGGATTTGACAACTTATTTGCCTATAAATACTCACTAAGCTTTTGCTAGCAAGGTGAATCATCACACAATTTGTCTTGTGAGATTTTTGAGAAAAATCTTGAGAGAAAAAATTACCCAAAATTCGTCCAAGAAAATAAGGAAAAATTGCATCTCTTATTTCTTATCTTGGGATGAATTTTTCATGGTGAAAAATTGCAATTATCTCAATAGACTTGTGTGTGGTTGTCTTGGCAATAGCTAGCACTAATCTAGCTTAAGCTAATTCGACCTTGGAGGTTCTAACTAAGGAGGTTCGTGTGGATCACCATTAGAGGCTGGACACATGTACGGCTACGTGGATCTCTTTGCCATCCTCTGCATCAAATCTCCACCAAGGTCAAGGAGGTCTTCATGGATTGAGGTAATCTTCTTGAACTATCTCTATGTTACATGGATTTAATCAAAGGACGATCTATTAAAGGAATCAAAAATTTTAAATTTCCGCTGTGTTTATCTCCTTGATTCCTTACACAACTCATGTATGGAACAAGATTTGCCGGAATATGCTAATCAGTTTCTGACCTGTAAACATTCTAGATCCATTTTTGGGCTCAGATATAGATTCCTGATACTCTTCCAGTAGCGCTACTGTACTTGTGGCACTAGAAGCATTTGAGGGAAGCACCACGGGGTCAAAGGTACAAGTAGCAAGTACTAGATTATATCAACAGAAATTTATGTAATGACAAAAGGGCTATCAATGGTTTGCTTTAGTTTCCATTCGGCATTGCCCAAATCGTATAAAATTCGAGATCGTACATATGCCTAAAGCGGGGAAAATGCTATGATGTCTAACTAGAAATGAATGTCAAATTTTGTTTAGAAGATAGTAAGTTGGGTTTGGCAACTAGCAAGTCTTGGCGCAAATGACAAGATGTACCCACTAATTATCCGAAAAAACCTAGGCCTTATTTGGCAACTAAATTTTTTGGAAGTTTGTATAAAACTCATGTCACCAGAGATTTGGTGAAAAACTTTGTAATAAGTTTTGAAGATTTTTTTCTTTTTTCTTTCCTTTTCATTTTCTCATTCTTTTTCCTTTTCTTTTTCTTTCATTTTCTTTTCTTTTCTTCTTCCTTCCTTCCTTCTTCCATGCCAGATCTACCCACCGACCATCAGCCACTGCCACCACCCTCCCTCTTTTTTTCCATTTTTCCTCTTTTCCTTCTCTCCTCCTCCCTCTCTATCCCTCCCCCTGCCCCCATCTCCCTAACCCAATCCAGATCTCGACACAGAGAGGAAAGAGAGAGGGGGAGGGCGGGGTCGGAGATGGGGAAGGAGGGATGGAGAGAGAAGGGGAGTGGGGGAGGGAAAGAGAGGGAGGAGGAGAGGAGGAGAGAGAGGAGAGAGAAAGGAGGGGAGAAAAAAAAGAAGAAGAAGAAAGGAAAGAAGGGAATTTTTTTATTGTGTGTTGTGGAATGTGTTTTTGAAGTTTTTGGGATATGTATGTTAAAAACTTTGGTGAATTTTTTAAGATTTCTCTAGCAAAAGTTGGTAGAAAACTAGTAGTATACAGATTTTGCAAAAATTTAGCTGCCAAATAAGGCCTTAATTTCATCGTAACTAGGAAAAAACTTACTATAGTTACTTAACAAAGCTTATCACAAGCATAACAAATTTTGCTACTCATGCTTGATTTGGTGCCTTCATGGTATCACAAATTTATCCTTGACACTGATACATATGTATGTACATTAAAAGGAATGATTAAACTTAAGAAGGAAAAAGGCCTTTTAGGGTAGATGATTTCATTCGTCCATTACTGTTAACTCATCATCTTCTATCATACTCAAGTTTATAAAGAAGCTACTGTGACCTTTGACTTATGAATTAGGTTTCAAAAGGCAATAGTAAAAACTTCGCCCAAATTGACATAATGGATGAAAATCATGGAAGAAACATGTGCCCTCCATGGGCAACTGAAGGAAAAATTTAGAAATCAAGATCTGGAATCCTAAATTGACCATAACAGACCAAGTATATGGGAGGGGAAGAATCCTGCTGCCACTTTCATTATTGGGGCAAAATTTCATAACCAACTTTATTTTTGCTAAATCATATCAAGAGGAAGAGAAGGAGAGAGAAAAGGAAGCAAATGACCCAAGTTAAGTTATAGACTCAATGGTGAGAGATCAAAAAACTGAAAAAGAGAGCAGACAGGTGTAATTACTGGCAAGTAGGTCGTAATGGAGCAGATGACTAATAAAAATGAGGAGTGCCTCAATCATTATCTTCAAGTCAACCAAAATACTTAAAACCACACTTCCAATTAATTTCACCCATCTTCTCTCTCCATCTGAGCGCTTGCCATTTGCTCTCTCGCTACACACACACACAAAAACACACACACATACATACACATACATATATATACATAAATACATACACATTTATGTATGTGTGTGTATATACACACATGTATACATACATATATATGTGTATGTATGTGTATATATACAGATACATGCATACATATGTATGGATGTATATGTCTATGTGTGTGCATATATACAAACTTCGAAAGGATGAAGTTGATTATCAAATTCTGTTCGAATAATGCAATAGATGACAGGTGCCTTTTCCTCTTATTTACTTAGTCTATTGTGATCAACATGGAAGCAGTAGGTTTAGGCTTTTATAATTTTTATCTATTGCCGTAGGAGATCTAGCATGCCACTCACTTGATTGGTATCTAGTAAGTTAATTTTGGATAGAATTTTACTTAGGCACTTTTTTTAAAGAACATAATAGGTTCTATTTAAACGAGAGAGACAACATAGGGTCATGAATTGAAGGGTGGATGAGGTATTTCCATGTGGTGTTTCTGTATAGGTGAGGTATTCCCTACACTTTTGTCAACTAGGCATAAGTAACTCAAAATTGCATAATTTTACATGCTATGCTAGGAGATAAAGTTCTTCCATATTATGCAGATACATAAATGAGGTATTCCCATGTCGTGTAAAATATAAAACAACTAAAAATTCTATTATTGACAGAGATTGAGTAATTCTAGAGGCTTAGCTCACAATATCTCAACTCTTGGAGAACCAAATATGACTTAGTGATTAATACCCTTTTTTCTTGATTCAAAACAAGGGTTCATTTATCATGTTTGCAATTCATTTATGCCTCAAACTTCCAACCATTTTCCTTCCGAAATGTTAAAACCTTGGTCAAATTGTGTCCTAAAAAATTTTTCTTCATCAAGTTAGTTTTCACACAATAAAATAATCCATTATTTCCTTCTCAAATTTGAAACTGAGCCAATCCAAGTAAAATTTATACCAAACAAATAATAAAACCATAATTCCAATTGGACAAGATTGCATTCTCTAAATCTTGAAAGTTCGACGTTGTCTTATCATTCCACCATGTTCTTTAAATGTGTTGACATTAATCTTACACTATGGATGGCCGATAGCTAACTTTGACTGTCAAAAAAGCTAACATTTATATAATGTTCAACTGTGACCTGACTTTTACTACACAGAAAGAAGATAGGAGAAGCCAAATATTTTCTTCAAGTGTCTAAATTATTTGATTACGCCACGCGTTGAGAGAAGCCTTGTTTTGCCATTAATGTTGCACAGTATCCCTATTGCTATGTATCTCTCAGGTGATGCTGGATTACTTCATATTTCTTGGGCAAGAGTGCACTCACACACACACACACACACACATATATATATCTCTTATTGTACATAATCGTTTTTGCAGTTTCAACCTAAAAACTGATAATGCTAAAATGAGTTACTTGTTGGATGTAATTGCACGATGTTAAAAAGTTAAAGTGGATAAACAACCTAAAAAATTTGAGAAATGTGTATATCATGCATGGCAGACACCTTACTTAAGTGATGATCGCCATTGGTGATGTATTTTAGGATTCATGAATATTTGAAATTATAGGTCTATTGCCATGTATTTGTAATACTGGAGGTTAATGAATATATTTCTACTTTAACCCATAGATCATGAGTCGTGACTACACGTTTGGTTGTAAGAAATAAATGAGGTATTATAAGCTGGTTTATTGTTTTGGCATCTACTATACACTCTAAATTCTTCGACGATGGCTCAATCTTCAGTAGTAATATATAAGTTTCCTAACTCTTTGGCCTACAGTAGTTCTTTACTTCGTGATGCTCCCAAGCACTACAATTCATACTTGTTCATACTGTGATGAAATCTGCATGCTACTCTTATTTTATTTAAGAATCTATAATCTCATTAGAAATGAAGTAAAAGATGCCAATATGTTAGAAGATTGCCATCCCTACATCCAGTGTAAGTAGTTTAAGAGGATTATTTTGTTGTTGGCTTCCTTGAGATAAAAGCAAACTATTCACAGATCGCATTGCTTTCAACGAAAAAACTAAATAAGAAATCACGTGTTTGCTCTACCCTTATAGCAATAAAAACTTAGAATTATATTGCTCGAGATTTGGCATCCATTTATAGTTTTCTGAAAGAGAAAATTCATGCATTCGAATAGTGTTAAGTTGACATTTCAGGTTTTGATAGCACATCACCACTCTTGGCTATGTTCACTAGATTCCTGCTAAGCAACATATATAACTTGGTCCCTGGTTATACATCCCTTGGCCTCAGATCATGTTGACTGATCCTTTTAAAATCCTTCAGTACTTTGCTCCAGCGCAAATTAAAAAAATCCTATGTCAGTGCTTGATTGTAAATATTAGTAGACAAACTCTTAATTAACTTAAAGAAAAGACATGAAACTAAGTTTTAGGAGATGAGAAGGTCCACTTCCTCATAGTAATAATGCATATAGGCTTTAGTGGTCGGACATTTAAAAAAAAATACAAAAGCATGACACCTTCTTATAGACTTCATTATGGGCGTGGTACCGTTTCCACTTGTATTCCAGATAGATTAAATTGCTTTTTATTTTGGTTGTAGAGAAATAAAGCCCTGTTTGGATTGCAATTTTCCACCGAAAAATTTTTACATTTTCCGTAATCACATTTCCCAAACATTTACCTCATATATGTCATATCATTATAATATATTTTTCATAAAAAATCAAGAAAATGACAATTCAGACAAGACCTAAGTAAATAACACAACCACTTATAGTCTCATTTATACATATATATATATACACATATATATGTGTGTGTATATATGTGCGTGTGTGTGTATATATATACACACACAAATATTCACATATATATAGGAAAGTATCTCATGCTACTGATTTTTATTTTTTTTAAGTTGATAAATTGACATGCAATATTTTAAGAAAAGAAAAAATGCTGCGGAGTTAAAACAATTGTTGGAATTGGTTTCTCCCGTACTTCCTCAGATTGAATGTATCTTGTCTATCCAATTTTTGCGTGCTTCTAAGGATCTAGAGATGCTAAGAGGGACAAAAAATACCCCAGTCAAACTCATTAAAAACTCCACTTAATAGTAAACATTGATTTCCTAGGAACTTAGCTCTTATAAAGCTTGAGAATATACTTGGAATGGTTAATGGTCAATCCATTGTAGAAGTGAACATAAAATTTGACGAAGACGATACCAATTTGATGAAGGGGAAGAAAATTAATACAAAAAGAGAGATGGATATCATTTGCAAGTGTTGATGATTAATGTACCTGGAACTTGAGAATTCATAAAGTTTCCCGCTGGGGGAAGGAATGATCAGTGCAACTTCTGCATCAGAAAGAACTGATAGCTCAGAGGCCTTCTTGAGAATTCCCCTTCTCTTTGAAAACGTCACTTGTCTACTTTTTGCATTTTCTATCCTCTTAATCTGAGTTTTACTTCTCATCTTTCTTACAAATATAGATAAGAAGCGAGGTGCAATGTCAAATCCACCAACAACCCTGAAAGAGATGTCAATGATTCCATAAAGGGTCGAAGTGCAAACAACAAAAAGCACTTGATCAAGAAAAATCTAAAATAACCACATGAACAAAAAAAGTTTCTAAAAACAGAAAGAACCAGGAGGGAGTGGCATGGATTCAACCCAAAAATGGAATACCAGAGAAAACCTTTTCTGCGATGTCTGAGATCTGCAAGGGGGGAGATGAGAAAAGCTGGAAAATATTGGGTAAGCAAGATACCAGTAGAAACCCTAAAGAGAGATTTCTCAGGTAAAGGGTACAGAGAAATGAAATTCCTCAATAGTCTTTTTCTGTCCTTAAGTCTCAAATCTCAACCGAGAATATGTGCAAACATAATTGATTAAGCAAAGACATGCAAGGACCCAAAACCCTCATCCCTTTTCTTCTTTTGGAATTGGGGGGATGAAAGAGACCCTCCAAAAAAGAAGCAATGGAGAATAATCATCACAAATATAATTTTGAATCAAATTTTTTTATCTTGTTAATTATTATTTTACCTTATATACATCACATCATAAAAAATATTACAATAAATATTTTAAGTAATGTTTCAAATAATCTCCTATCCAAATACACTCAATATTTGTGAAAAGGCAAGTGAAAACTTTCATGCTATCCATTCATGGATCGACAGGATAACTTATAAGCAGAGAACCCAAGGTTGCCTTTGGTCTTCATTAGTCAAAGATAATGTTTTAGCTTTTTAATATTTAAAAAAATTGTACCAATCATTCCTCAACATATTGCTGATATGAAATTTTAGTATCTCAGAATTAAAATGAGCAATTATGATTTGTAACAAGCAAAAAAGACTCGCTTTTGGTCCTTGATCAATATTCTCGTGGAAATTTGGCCGGAATAAGTAATGAACATCACATAGCCAATGTTTACACAATAAATTTGGTAATTCACTCAATTATAGACTCAATTTCTCATTTAATCTATTAATTTTCTCAATTCTTCTTCATCAAAAGCCTAATTTCAAAAGTATGCTTTAGTTAACAATGGTGAACCTCCGGGATGAACATCTTGGCTATGATTCTATTGTGCATTTTGCTCCCTATTATCACAGAAACAACAATGGTGAACCTCTGGGATGAACATTTTGGCTATGATTCTATTGTGCATTTTGCTCCCTATTATCATAGAAACATGTTCATGGTATTTAATTTGATTTTAATTGAGTTTTGTAGGAAGATTCAGTCTTAATTAGTGAATGCTAATTTTGAAGTTTTCTTATTAGTGACTTTCTAGTTGATTTTGTGGTATAATGGGTCAGGAGAAAAGCACATTTTGGTGTCATGAAACTTTCTCGGTGATGAGTTGGATTTTTGGTTGCATGTTTTGCCGTACTTCATTTTTTTGAATTTTAAATTTTGGTTGAAAATGGCATTCCATTGTTTGCGGATTATTGGGTTCAAATTTCTCATGGATCCTGATCTTTAGAATCCTAGAAATCAATGGACACAATCTAATTGCAACTTTGCTTTAGTCTAGTGGAGAAAATGGAGTAGAAGATTTGGAGGTCTGGATTTCTCTTTTGATCCTTTGATTTGTGTTTACAAGGTGATTTTTATTTGATTTGATGTTTTAGACATGCGTGGAATGATTTGGAAACTTGATTGATGCCAAAATCAAGTTGTAAACTTTGTTAAAATAACTTCCTGATGAGTTAAGCCGGAAAATCTGTAAAACGCATTGGGAAAGACACTGGGATTCGATAGAATCTGATGAAAATTCAATTAGAAAGTTGGCCAGGAACTAAAAGAGAGTGTTTTATACTAGTTAAAGAACAAAATAGCTCATTTTGATTCTAAGAGACTAAAATTTCACATCAGCGATATGTGAAACAATTGGTGCAATTTTCCTTTAACATTTTCCCATGTAAGTTTTTTAGAAAAACTCATGGCATTTGGACCTTTTTTTAAATTAAATTCCTTTCTCCAAGTCTGACTGCTCTTTTCACAAATCAATTACTGATTATTCTTTTTTCCTTTATTGGTATGTTAATTTCTTCAAGACTAAAGAAGCAGATTACTGGGTCTTTTTCATTGAGCACTAGGGTCAGGTTACAAGTACAGTTCAGCCAAAATTGTGAGAAAGTTGTTGCAGCAACCAGTTTTAAAACAAATTTAGTGTCTCTTCGGTTGGACTTTTGTTTAGTTCTATCTATTTGGACTTTTGTTTAGTTCTATCTATTTGAACTTTTGTTAAATGAGCTTTAAAACAGATTTGGATCTCTCCAGTTAAACTTTTGTTTAATTTCACATAATATTTGATGTAAAATGACAAAAGTTTGATACAAACACAAATTGTGTTTATTCGCACACTTAATTCATCATTGCATTAAAGTTGTATGAATTTATGCTCAATGTTGCAAAAAATTCAATAACTAGACATAACTGAAGAGTCAACTAAGAAGGTCCTATCCCTTTAAAACATGTTGAAATTTTGTAGAGAATTACTAAAAGTAGAAGCAAAGTAGGGTAGACCCCTAGAGACAGTACTACTCTTTTGCATCGTAAAGGAGTACAATCTAGAGATATCTATTATGCCATTACTAGAACAAGATGAAAACAACGCCAACTTATGCAGGACATTTATGCAATTTAACAGTACTTAGCATGTTTGGATTGGAGTTATTTGTCAAAAAACTATTTATCAGTATCATAAACACATTTCTCAACACACTTTTTTATCTTTTTAATTATTATTTTTTATCTCACATACATTACATTTTAAAATGTGTTTCAATAATTATCTCATACTACTTCAAATTCTTCTATCCAAACATTTAGTATGTCATGGGTATTCTCTTAATATTGGTTTGAATAAGGATAAAATTTAACTTGTGAGTCCTGATCCTGTCCTGAACAAGAATAATCAGTTAGTGCTTGTTTTTCCTTCTCTATTGGGATAAACTAAAACGACATTCCATTGCCTAGAAAAGGAACCTACAGTGTATTTAAGGATGGGAGGTTGAGATCCACAGCCTTGTCAGGCGTCAAACTTTTTGCGGATTCATTTGCTGTGAATATAGGTAAAGTTGGAAACCTAGTGCCCGCCCTGGAGCTGGAAGATGATGTTTGTTCGTACAACGTTGGCAAGAAGACATTGTCCGGCTGTACAATTTGTGTCAGCCTAAGACCAATGACCAGGCGCCAACTCAGCATCGTTCACGTGCTGTGACTTTTCTTTATGCTGACATATTTTCACACTGTGCACGTATCTCGTAGGTGTGGTTGGTGGATTCCCATCTCTCCTTTTGTGTCTTTTCGCTTTTTTAGGGAATAATGCATTGGTATACTTTTTAAAATCTTAACCGCGAAAATATTCGCAAGTCATTTGTCGTTTTCTGCTTTTTAATAGATTAGGCATTGTTTGTTTCGACTTTCGAGAGAGTGGGAGAGCAAGGAAAGGAAGATAATGGAGGGAAAAGAATTTTTATATTTGAATTGATTTTTGAGAAGGGAAAAAAAAAAGAATAGAGAAGGGACTGATAAGATTTATTTATATTTTATCAGCCTGCCTTCTGTCCAAAAATAGATGAAAATGGAGGGAAAGGACATCAACATTAATGAAAAATTTAAAATTTTCTATAGAATTTATTATGTATTTACAAATTGGACTTTTAAATTATGGATAAAATGTAAATAAACCGTGATAGTTTCCTTTTTTTTTTTTGCTCTGTAATCCAAATTTTATCAGTGGATTCTGATTCCCCCCACTCTTCTTTCTTTCTTTCTTTCTTTTTTTTTTCCGACTATAGTCTTCTTGTTTTCTTTTTCTTCACTTTCTTTTAATCCAAATGGTGCCTTAGAGAATAACTGAATGAGGATTAAGCTTGCAACATACTAACGGAGGAAAGTTTGAATGTCTTTTAAGATAAAGTGTTACTTAGAGAAGGAATAAAGGAGAATTAAGTTTGCCATATACTAAGCAAAGTCAAATGTATTTAAGATAAAGTGGCAATTGTACAAAAGTTAATTTGAAGTGATGAAATCAAAAGGTAAGATTTGGGAGTAAAACTAATAGGTTATTGCAGAGGTCTTGATCTAGGCATTGTTTGAATGGAAGGAAAGGCAAGAAAGGAAAGGAGTTGATTCTAGTAGAAAAGAAAGGAAATGAAAGTAGAAGAAAATGGATTCCATTTTGGATTAAAATATGAAAAGAAATATTGAAAATGTTGTTTGGATTAGGAAAGAAAACGAAAGGATCTATCATGTGTTAGTTATGTATTTATGCATAATTTAAAGATCTAGGATCCTTTTGGCACTCGTATGTTTTGCATGTTTGTTTTAGATAATTTTTTGTTTCAACTTTAGCTATAAAAACTTGTTAAAATATTCTAAGTTTTACAAATATACATTCCAAAATACCTAAAAATATACACTTAAATTTCTTTTCTATCACCATTCTCCCTAACCACTTACACTTTCGCTGCTATCCCCACCTAATCCACACGAAGTCTAAGGTTGATACTCAAGAAGTGGAGAGCTTTGCTTTAATTCGCTCTTCTAGGTTTTTAAATTCCATCTTTTCCAACTAAAATTTTTTTATTTAAATATATATTTGAGATACCTTTGCATATTTGTAAAAGGCTTAGTGGGTAAAAACTAATTTTCAGAAGGATATAATTTTAACATCTTAAGTAAATATAGAGCAATTATATCACCCTTCTTCTTTTATCTGCCAGTGAGCCTATCAACATCTAATGCCAATGAAATATGCATCCAAGCTTTTGTATCCTAAAAGCGTTTCGCATATCGTAAATTTTCCGGATCCTCTCTTCTAATTGGAAACTGAAAGAGATAACATTTGCTTCTTTTCTCATTCATTGGAGTGGCTAATTCCATAAAATAAGCTTTGACAGCATAATAACGCAGCAGGCCAATGGGATTTAATAATCAAATAGCACGCAGCCATACACAACTCTGTTTTATCCGACAATAGACTTTTTACAAAAAGAATATATAAACTCTAAAGGAAGTGAAGAAAAACAAATTATACGAAATCATGTGGACGCGCAGATAAATTGTTCATTTTTTCTTTTATTGGACAGTGTTAAATATGAGGAGGTCCGATAAACAGTTGCATTTTCGGCTCCTTAACTTGTTTCAGTGGTAAGGGTTGTTGACTAATCGATAATTCCAATCGTCGCTCTTCATGATACTGCAAATTCATTTTCTCAAACAAAAACAAGTTATTAAATAAATAGTACTAAACGTTAATGATAATAATAGTTTTAGGAGCCAAATCTTAAACCCCTTCATCTTAAATCTTCAACATTTCATGCATTTATTAACTTACTGTTACCATTAAAATTTGTACAAAATGTGAACTTGAAATGGAGATTTGTAGCATTAGTCCTTTTATTTATTTTTTTTCCCTTCTTTCAAGTTTTCCCTTACATACCTTAAAAATAATGTGGACATCAATGTAGTGACTCCCATTATCCGTAACAATCCAACATCAAAGGTCATTCTAGGGTATATATAAATTAATAACGTTGTGAGTAACAAGAATAACCTACCTTTTCCTTCAATTCCGCATTTTCCTTCCTGAGAATTTTCTCCTGAATTTTGTGAACACATGCAAAGAAGATTAACCATGCCAATTAACATGAAATGCATAAACTTTATTCCTGACCAAAATGCCAGCCAAAGAATAAACAAACTACTGAACCTTGAAATGCATATTTTACCTCTTCTTTCAGCCGATCAATTCGCTCCCAAAACAATTGGTTCTGCACGAGGATTGAACATTGGATTTTAACCATCAAATTCTACATTCTGCTCAAATCATTTTAGAGATCGATGCCTATTGCAAAACGTACCTTTCTTGACCTAACGATGCTTAAACTTTTCTCCAACTGACCTTCTATCTGATGCAATTCATCAACAGAGGAGGAATCTAAACCATCTCCCAAAAACTTTCTGAAACACACAAAAATTATGTTGTTTTTAATCACCAGAAACTGTAAGAAATTCATGTTGTTATACGATAAGGGTGAGTTGTACTTAAAACAAATGTGTCAATGTTACGACAACAACCGTTCAGTTTCTTCAAGAAGCTCAACTTTTTTTCTCAGGATTGCAACCTCTTCTTCAAAATGCTGCACAAATAAGAGTAAGCTCAGCACGAATCAAAAGATATAGCAGAATAAATTCATAGACAAGATTCTTTAAGTCAAAGAATCAGTTGCCACTGAAACGAGGATAAGAATCCATGATCTTTAATGAGATTCCAGAATCAATAAATCAAGTGAATGTGAGACATTAATTACTGCTATTCAATAGTAGTTCAGAAGGATCTTGGCTATCAATCCCAGAAATCATGAAAGTGAATGGCAAGAAAATGCTTATTTTGGATTTTGAACACAATTCATAGGATTTCATGCAACTAAATACTGGTTCCAGGACACAGTTGAACCTTGGTACCCGCTATTCAAAGAAAACTAGAAAGATAATTTCACATGTGAAAATGGTGCATAAAAACCGACTGGAGGACATTCTTCACTAAAAAGAAAACAACAGAAACATCGCACAAATGGTAAACACATATAGCACAACCACTCAAGAAATTGATTCTGAGAGAAGAGGAGATGCAAAAGGCACGCATGTCCGGTCAAGGGGGAAAAAATAAAAGGAAGAATTTTCTAAATGTGAAACTCTCTCCATGAACATATTTAAATATACCGTCTTAAAAATATACAGTTGGTACAGCTTGCATGATCATTCTCGATCAAAGAATGGTAAGAGAAAAACAGTTACAACCATATCCACTAGCAACTACAGCAGCAACTCATATATGGAAACAAATTTACCAGAATATGCTGATTAATTTCTGACCTGTGAACGCTCTAGATCCATTTTTTCGCTCGGACATGGATTCTTGATACTCTTCCTGTAGCGCTCTATTGTACTTGTGGCACTAAAAGCATTTGAGGGAACCACCATGAGGTCAAAGGGCCAAGTTACAAGTAATAAATTATTTATATAGCAAAAAAAAGCAATCAATGATTTGATTCAGTTTCCATTCGGTTTCCTATGAAATTCCAGATACAAATTTTTATGTACATATGCTTAACGTGGGGAAAATGCTATGGTGCCTGACAAGAAATGAATGTCAAGTTTTGTTTAAAAGATAGCAAGTTGGGCTGTGCAACGAGCAAGTTTTGTGGTGAATGACAAGATAAGCCCAGTAACATTTATCACCCAACCAAGATAAGCCCAGTGACATTTATCACCCAAAAAACTTAATTTCACATAACTAGGAAAAAGCTCTTTATGCTTAACAAAACTTAACACTAGCATAACCAAATATGCCACTGATGTTGGGGTTACTTGATGCCTTCAAGGTACCACAAAATTATCCTTAACACTGATGCATATGTATGTACATTCATTTTACCTTTTAAGGCTTCTTTAGATTACATAAAATGAGCTAAATATGGTTTTTAGTCTAAATTTAAGTTATTTCAACGTATCATCTTACCATTTGTAGCTTATCTAAAGTTGGAAATAATACTATTAGTAGCTTTGTTTAATGTATTGAAACTTCCGAAAAATTCTGCGAAAATTACAAGCCACCTAAACAAAGTGTAGTAAAGACGTTAATTGACCAGTCTTACTTTATTACTAAAAATAAAGAAATCACATTAGATGAAATTACATGGCAAAAAAAATAAATATGTAATCAAATTTTGTAAAAAATTAATTAGAGTATGTATTATGCTTCATTGGATGCTATTTTGTTTGAATCTCACATTTTTGGAAAATAATAAAGAACTAAAACCGAGTAGCTTTGATGTTAAACTCAGCTAAAATGGGGAATTGAATTAGGAGTGGCAATACACGGCATAACAAGTATCTAAATGAAATACGGTATCAGATAATTTATGTCACAAATAGGTTGATATGAGCATGACATGTAAAAGAATGGGTCGTAATGGATCAACCCACGAGTTGACACGATTAACCTATTATTGACATGTTAAAAATTTTGAAAAGATATTACTTGGTTCCTTCTTAATACTACACTAAAAGTAAATAGTTTTGAACTAAATTATAAAATTTAAGAAATAAAATAATATAATTAATCTCTTCAGGAATATATAAACAACATGTAAATCCAAACTCCACAAATTCATATATACAACTTTTATGACTTTAATCTTTTACTTCCTTTATTCACTATTCTTATTTTGTCAAATCGATGAGTATAGATAGTTTTTATTATTTTAAATTTTTGCTTCCAACCTTCATTCTTCATTTCTCAAATTGATCAATACTTAGCTTTAAATTAAATATTAGTCATTTTTTCTTCCTTTCTTAATGATTAAATATCTTTTCTAGGTAAATTTTAATACCATTCCACCGATTTTCTATTGCTTTCATTTAATTTCTTTTCTAACATTTTCTTGTTTATACTGCTGTTCTATTGCATGGTTTTTCACTATCATTTTCTTCCTATAGTTTGTTTTTCTTGTGAAAGAAAAATAAAATATGCTTTTTAATATATTGCTAATGAGATGATAGTGCATTCAAAATTTATATAAGTAAAATTCAATTAGAGGGGAGGGAGCGGTTGGGTGTTAAGGTGGGAGGAACTATAAATAAAAGATTCTGGATTCAAGACCTCCCATTTACCAAAAATATTAAAAAAAGTAAAATTCAATTAGAGATTATAATTAAAAGCGATTAAGAGAACATCACAAATTTTATTGAAAGAGAACCATAAATCAAATTAGAAATCAAAACTAATAAAATGAGATAGAGGGAATATTTCTTAGTAGGAATTGAGAATGGGTAAAATGCAATTTAAAAAATAATAAGAAAAAAATAAAAAGATAGACAAAAAGACGAATAGTTATTTGATAAAATTTTAATAATAAGGGTATAATTATCTCTTTGTTATCCAAATACATTAGATATTTTCATCAGGGGGCCATTTATATGTTTTATGAGAATAGAGCGGGATTTGCTACTAATACCTAATTATAAGAGGGACAATATATAATCAAGCTCTATATGTATGTGTGTGTATGTGTCTATGAGTACAGATATCTATACAAATTTAGAAAGAATGAAATTGTCAAATTTTGTCCTAATAATGCAATAGGTGGCAGGAACTTTCCCTCCTATTTGCTCAGTTTGTCAAGATCAACTGGGGGTTGTAGGTCTAGACTTTTTACAATGTTTATCTACTGCCCTTACAGAAATAACATGTCTTTAACTTGATTGGCATCTATTAAGTCAATTAGAATAGAATTTTGCTTAGGCACCTTCTCACACCCAAATATCTAATTTAGTGAACATAATGCGTTCCATTTAACCTAGAGAGACAAAATAGAGTCATGAGTTAAACGTGAAGGATGGATGAGGTTATATACCCAAACTGCTCATAAAAGTAAATAGAAGTGAAATGAAAATATGAACGGGCCATTAATTTAAAACCCATAAACTGTCAGATTTATCATCAAACTAGATGCATGACCCAATAAGTTTAAGTTTGAGAGTAAATGTGTGAATTACACATT
Organism: Gardenia jasminoides; assembly: GCA_013103745.1. Taxonomy (NCBI): domain Eukaryota; kingdom Viridiplantae; phylum Streptophyta; class Magnoliopsida; order Gentianales; family Rubiaceae; genus Gardenia; species Gardenia jasminoides. The sequence goes on along the minus strand of CM023095.1, from coordinate 45,884,637 downwards.
AATAGTTTTTGCTTCCTTCCTTTATCCTCTACTGCTTCCAAACAATATAAAAGAATTTGTAATTCTTTCTCTTTTCTTCCCTTTTTTTCTGTTTTTGTCCTTTTATTTTCTTTTCTTTCCTACACTCTCAGCAGGCATAAGTGACTCAAAGTTGCGTAATGCATGCTAGGCTTGGACATCAAAGTTTTTCCACATTATGCAGATACATGAATGGGTATTTCCATGTGTTCTTTTAAAGGTGAGGCATTTCCATGTTGTGTAACGTTAGAGTGTAAAATAACTAAAATTTCTATAATTGACAGAAATTGGATGCTTCCTATAGGAGACCTCGCTCAAAGTATCACAACTCTTGTACTTCAGCACAGAGAGGCACTAGTCCTTGACACATGACCATCATGTTGACCTAGGAATTTTACTAAGTAATTTCATGCCCGAATTAAAGTTGGTATGAATTTCAAGCAAAAAAAATAGAAAATGATTCCAAATAAGTGTTGGCATATATAATTTACATCAAATCGCTTTAAACAATGAGTCAATCACAAATCCTTAAATCTTCAAAACTCACAGAAATTTTGATAAACACTTCCTACGTAGTCAAGTACTCAATATCTATTCCTATATGCAAGATGCCCGAAATCATCATAAATAAAAATAAAAATTGGATTAGAGCAATATCCGGGAACCAAATATGACTTAGTGATTAACACCTTTTTCCTTGATTCAAAACAAGGGTTCATTTCATGTTTGCAATTCGTTTATACCTCTAACTTCCAACCATTATTTCCTTTCTGAAATGTTAGATATTTGTCAAATTTTGTCCTAAAAGATTTTTCTTTCATCATGTTACTGTTTTAACAATAAAGAATCCATTATTTTCTTCTCAAAGTCGAAAGTGAGCCAATCCAAGTAAAATGTTAGAGGATTACTATCCCTACATCCAATATAATTAGTTTAAGCGGATTTGTTTTGTTGTTGGCTTCCTTGAGATCAAAGTACACTATTCATATTGTTTCAACGAAGAAGCTATATAAGAAATAATTTCCTATCGGTTCTACGCTTACAGCAACTTAAGATGGACACTTAGAATTATATTGCTCGAGATTTGGCATCCTTTTATATTTTTATGAAAGAGGAACTTCATGCATTTGAATAGTTTAAGTTGCCATTCCAGGTTTTGATAATACATCACCATGCTTGGCTATATTAACTAGATTCCTGCTAAGCAACATGTATAACTTGGTCTCTGGTCATGCATCCCTTGCCCTCATATTGTGTTCTGATCCCTTTAAAATGCCTCAGTATACTAATAATGTCAATAATCTTCTTTGCCGTAGCCCAAATTAAAAAGTTCTTCATTCCCGTAAACTGATTAATATGCCAATATTTGCAGGCAAGTATGTATCTGTACTTGATTGTGAACATTAGGAGACAAACTCTTAATTAACTTGAAGAAAAGAGATAAAGCTAACTTTTTGGTTGGAGTGGTTGGACATTTTCAAAGAAATAGTACAAAAGCACAAGACTTCCTTACTGGCTTCATTATAAGACATGGTACCATTTCCAATTGTAGTCCAGACAGAAAAACAAGTATAACAGTACAACCCTTATAGTCTATTTTACTTGCTGCACTCCAAGAACTACTACGAAAAGCTACTGCTTGTTGGGATGAACTGCCGTGTCTCATAATTTTTGCTCTAGGAAACCATCTCATGCTACTGATTTTTATTTTCTTTAAGCTGAAAACTTGACATACAATACGATGAAAAAGACAATGCTGTAGAATTACAACTATTGATGACGTTGGTTTCTCCCTTACTTCCTCAGATTGTGTGTATCTTGGCTATCTAATTTTTGCGTGCTTCTAAGGATCTAGTATTTTCGCCTCCGGACCAAATGATATCCATATCCCGTTAAAGGATCAAAGCAGAGATGTTAAGAGGGATAAATACCTTCAGTCAAACTCAACAAAAACTGCAACTATCGATGATAGTTGATTTCATAGGAACAGATATAAAACAAGATAAGAGAACCCTGATCCCTTAGCTCTGATAAAAGCTTGAGAACATATTTGGGATGTTTAACGGTCAATCCATTGTAAAAAGTGAACATAAAATTTGATGAAGATGATACCATTTTGATGAAGGGGAGGAAAATTAATACTAACAATAAAAAGAGAGAGAGAGAAAGATACGATGAGCAGATCATGAGCAAATGTGGATGGTTAATGTACCTGGAACTTGAGAAGCCATGAAGCTTCCCTTTGGGGGAGAAAATGATCAGTAAAACTTCTGCATCACAAAGAACCGATAGCTCTAAGGCCTTCTTGAGAAGTCCCCTTCTCCTCTTTGAGAATGTCACTTGTCTACTTGTTGCATCTTCTATCCTCTTGATCTGAGTTTTCCCTCTCACCATTCTTACAATTTTAGTTAACAAACGTGGTGCAAAGTTAAATCCACCGACAACCCTGAAAGAGAAATCAATGACTCCATAAAGGGTCAAAGTGCCAAAAAAAAAAAAAAGAAGAAAATAATCAAGAATTAAAAATCTAATATAACCCCATGGAAAAAATTTTCCATAAACAGAAAGAAGAATGGAAGTGATTGACTCTATAAATGGAAAACCAGACAAAACCTTTTCTGGGAAGTCTCGGATCTGCAAGATGGTAGATGAGAAAAGCTTGAAAATAGTGGGTAGTAGACCGCTAGTAGACACCCTAAAGCGAGATTTTTCAGGAAAGATGTACAGAGAGATTTTTAATCCCCAAAGCCTTTACATTCTTTTTTTTTTTCCCAATTCTCTTAAGTCTCAACTCTCAGCCACAGAATATATGCAGAACATTAATGACCAAGGACGGACCAGTAAGGTCCCAAAACCTTATCTCTTTCCTTCTTTTGGTTTGAGGATCAGAAAGAAACCCTCCCAAAAAAGAAATGGATATTAACACGTGTTATTTGAAATAAATATGTAACACTTTTATGATTTTATATATATAAGTAAAAAGATCATTAAAAATATAAAAAAATGAGTTAAAAAATATGTTTATGATGTAAGCTAAATCTTATTTGAAAAAACTTAGCTATCCAAACATACACAATATTGTACTGCGGCAAGTGGAAACTAATGGGAAGCATTTTTAGTTATTTTAGTTAAAGATGCCGAAAGGACCATTAAATATCAAAGTTTTTTCTTTTTTTTTTTTATCAATCGGCAACATTTATACTATTTTATTTTGTAAGAGCAAGGAAACCAACTAGATTGTGTAAGGGACTCGAGGTAGAACAGACCGATCAAATAAGTATTTTGACACACTTTTTGAATTTTTTATGTACAATGTACGAAATTTGAATTCTTGATCTATAACCCAAAGAGACATTTTAAAATTTTCATTTGGTGGACAACTTACCGAGACAAGTTGGTTATTTTTACATATTAAAGTGAACGCAAGTTGTCAATCTGAACATTCGTGGATCGACGGATAAAGCAAAGAACCCAAGGTTGCCTTTGGTCTTCACATGTCAAATTGTTTTTTTAGCAGTTTCTATGTAAGTTTTCTGACAAATCTCAATGCATTTGGCCCTCTTACTTTCACAAATTCCTTTCTCCGAGTCTGAAGTTTTTAATTGATCTGTTCACAATTCCATTACTGATTATTGTTCTTCCTTTGTTGGTCTAATAATTACTTTAAGACTAAAAATGACGGATTATTGGGTCTTTCTCTTCATTGAGCATTAGGGTTAGGTAATAATTTCAGTTAAGCCCAAAAAGTGCCAAAACTTGCGGCAATAGCCAGCTTTACAGCTGACTTGGATTCCTTCTTACACATTTGCGTGTTAACCATAAGACTTATGATATTTGGTGCATTTTTCTATGGATAACTTTTATCAAGATATAAGTTTTCATACACTAGCAGGTTTGGATTATGCCACATAATACAAATTTAAATCATGCACATGTGTCATGCATCCAAAACTGCTAGTGTAAAAAAAACACTACACTGACAGTATATAAAAAGTTAATCCTTTTTCTATTGGATTGGTGTAAATTACTATCTGGTACGGCTTGTACACAAATATTGTTTTACACCAACTTGGTGGAAAGATAGATTAAATATTGCAAGAACTACACCAACTTGTAGAGTATGACACTCAGATGTGCAATATAGGATGCGCTGTTTTCTAAAACAAATCAAGGTGTTATTAGAATGTCTCATACTGATATTCCAAGAATTTTCATTTATATATATATATATATATATAGATTTTGGACTATTTCACTCATTGCCAATTGGTTTTAACATTGACATCTAAGTTCTGTATCATGGTATTAGAAATGAATCTTGAGTTTGTTTACTACCCTGTTTGAAATTTCACATCTGTTTACTTGTTAAACCTATTTGTCAAGTACAATTTGCGGGAGAATGTTAGAATATTCCACATTAATATTTCATGAATTTCTAATCATATATACAAGATCTTCGATTACTCTACTCATTATTAATTGGTTTTGAAATGCAAATCTAATTCACTCAAAATTTGATGTAGAATGGTACAGTTTTGCTAGAAACATGAATATTGTCAACTCATACAATTAATTCACCATTACATCAAAGTTATATGAGTTTAAGTTGAAAGTTATAATTGGACCAAAATGAACACAATCAGGCCCCTCATCCCTTTAAAACGTGTTAAAATTTCTTGTAGAATTACTAGAACTAGAAGCAAAGTATCGTAGCCCTGTAAGAGATATGACTACTCTTTTGTCTCATCAAAGGGTTACAGTCTAGATATTTCCATTATGTCATTAGTAAAACAAGATGAAAACAAAGCCAACCAGCCAAAGATATTTGCAAGGTTTAATAGTGTATAATAACTACTCCCTCTGTTCCAAAATATTTGTTAGATTTCAGGATTTTAACTTTTTAAGAATAATGATTTGATGGTAAATATTTGTTAGATTTCAGGATTTTAACTTTTTAAGAATAATGATTTGATGGTGATGCTAGTGCAATTGTTACCAAAATTACCATGGAGAATTCAAATTTTAAATTTGAATTTAGTATAAGATATAAATAAAGATACGGATAATATTGAAAAAGAAAAAAGATCAAAAGTTGTTTTGAGATTAATAAGATGACAACCATCTTGGGATAGATGGATTAGTTTTTAATGTCGGTTTCACTGGACAAAATTCAACTCATAGATCCTAATCCGCTAACTAACGGCTCATGAACATGAATAATGAGCGAGTGCGTTTTCTTTCTTGCTTTCTTTCTTTGGATAAGACCACCGACATTCCATTACCTTAACAAGGATGGGAGGTTTGAGATTCACATCCTTGTCGGTTGGTAATCAGCCGTATCAAAAAGTTGGAGCTCACCCTGGCGGTTACCAACAGTTTGACGCTGTTTTGTCCGTACAAAGTTAGGAAGGTGTCATTGTCCGTCCGTACAATTTATAAGCCTCCAACCAATACCTAGGTGCCAGCTCAGCACTCGTTCAAACGACGTCACGTGCTCATGTACCCTTCCGCCGGTAGTCGCTGTCCGTGTCCGTGTCCGTGTCCGTGTCCGTGTCTTACTATTCTTAGTAAGTGTGACTTTATCATTTGGATTTTTTGTGGTGCGAATTTTTCTATGAGAAATATCGATGTGTCCGTTTGTATTCCATATTTTTCAATTTATTTTTAAAAATTTGTATTTCATATTTCAAATGTTACAATAATACATCAATAAAAACAATGTCAAAAATACAAATCCAAACAAATATTTTAAAAATAATCTATATATATATAAATAAAAAATTTACCTCTTCTTCTTTTACCCTAACCCTACCACCACGAGACCGGATGGGAGAGGGAAAGGGAGAGGGAGGAGTGTTGCGTGGAGGAGGGGGGAGGAGGAGAAAGAGAGAAGGGGAGAAAGCGAGAGGGGGAGGGAGAGAGAGAGGGAAGGTGGAGGAGGGGAGAGAGAGGGGGGAAGCAGGAGGTGGTGGTGGGTGGTGGGGAGTGGGTTAATTTTAAAAAAAATATTCCAAACAAATTTTTAATTTTAAAAATACACCTAAAATATAATCTTAAAAACACCCTAGAGATATCTACCCCTCGTTTGGTACCGTGGAAAGATCTAGAATGGAAAGATCTTTCCACCCAAAATTCTTTTCCTGCCGGAATGAATAAGAAAATATTTGTCATTCCAATGTTTGGTAATCAAGTGAGAATGGAAAGTTAATTTCTTTTCCTATATTTGGTATAATCATATTGAGAAGTCAGAATGGAATTGAAAAAAACTACTATATTAAACTTAATTGCCTCTATATATAATTCTACACACATCTTGATTTAGAGACAAATGAATTATTAATTAATAAATAAAATTTTAGTAGCATAAAATTGCAATAACTTATTAAGTGAAAACATAACTTCTTAATAGCATACAACTACAATAGGTGAATACTAACTGTAATACAATTGCAATAGGTGAATGCCAGTTGTAACTAAATTAAAATTTTAAATAACATGCATGTTGAATCTCATGTATTTTTCATGCACGTTAAATTTTTTGTCCTTCATTTGCTTCTGAATGGTTTTAAGAGTTATTTGTAAATAGAAAAATGTAATTGTACCTTAGCAGTTGGTTTAGTGGGTTCACTCATATCTTTTTTTTTAAAATTTTTTTAACTTCATATAAATGTATATTGGAATGTTATTATTTGTTTGAGTTAACAACTATTATCATATAATCCAATATTGTGAATAAAAATATATTAAAAATGTCAACTAAATATTTTATTTCAAAGTAAAAAGAAAGAAAAGTCATTAAATAGAATTAAAATTATTCCTAAATAAAAAAGTAATAGACTTATTAACTAAATTCATAAAATAGACCTAATATATGAAAAAGCAAATGACAAATTATATATATGAAAGATAAATAAGTACATAGAAAATAAAGATATAGAATATAGAAGGGTAATCTTGACTCCTATAATTTAGGTATTTCCTGAATAGAGTAGGAATGGCCTTTTCCTAGATTTTTGTGAGGAATAAAATTCTAGAAAAAAGTTAGAATAGGCTTTTTAAGGGGAAAAGACTTTCTAGGGGGAAAAGTTTTTATAGGGGGAAAAGAACATGCCAAATACTAGAATGGAATGAAGAAGTTGGAAAGACATTTCCATTTTAGACCTTTCCAGCGTACCAAACAAGGGGCTACAGTAATTGTATTTCATATTCCAAATGTAACAGTAATGTTTTTGAAAAAGCAAAAACAACTAATCCAAATGGATCCATCAATATCTCATTGTCCTGGACTGGTAGGGTTAGTTGGGACCTTTCATTAATTTGATTTCTTTTTTACTTTCCCTTTTTCTTTTTTTACATTTTTCTGGGGGGTGGGGGGATAAAGCAGCGGTATACTTTTTTAAAGTTTTAACTGTGAAAATAATCGCAAGTGATTTGTTGTGTTCGCTTTTTTATGTGTTGGAATTTAAAGATGAAACGAATAAGAATTGAACTTGCCAGATGCTAAGGAAAGTTTGAATGTCTTTCAAGATAAAGTGGCAACCTAAAAGGAAGAGGTGACAATTGCATACGCCATGTACTGGGGAAAAGTCGAATGTATTTGAAGATAGTGTGGCATTACAAAAAAATATGGATTAGCATTTTATGCATTTACAATGTAGTGATTTTTTTACATTAGCAGCATTGGATGCATGCCACATGTGCATGATTTGAATGTTAAATTTATATTTATATTATGTGGCATCATCCAAATCTATTAGTGTAAAAAAAAAATTTATACATTGAAAGTGTATAAAAAGTTATCCAAAAAGTATTGTGCTTCCTTTGTTTGAAAAATATAAAGAATGTAGTACTACACTTATTTGGTCTCGAGGTTCACCCCCTGATCCCATATAAGTTCAGTTGAGTTCCTCCTCCTCATAGGATAGAAGTATTGTAGATTGTTACCATTGGATATTAAAAAAAAAAGAAAGTCTGGAGCGAAAATTACAAATTGAGATTTGGAAGTAAGACTAGCAAAGATATATATATATATTTGAGGTACCCTTGCATGTTTGTGAAAAGCTCAGTGGGTAAAAGCTAATATTTTAGAAGTATATAATTTTGATATGTTGAGCTTATATAAAGAAATTTATGTTTTCGACCCTCTTCTTTTATTTACTAGGGGCACTATTAACACACACACACATACGTAAATTTATTAACCAAACAAAATGTACTGCATTTCAAACATTTTAAACATAAAAAGAAAGAGACAATTACACTCTCCAATGACATCTTGAATTTCAATTCTTTAATATGGTAAAATGATTTTGGTACTTAAATTTTCAAGTCTATATCATCTCAAATTTACCTACATTCAAATCCTCAAAGCTTTAAAAACTGAATGCTTTTCTTTCAATTTCTGTGTCTCATGGTTTCAATGAAATATAAATAAATAGCATGGTCACTTGATATTCTTCCTCAAATTAATCCGCAATCTATATTGTTCGACAAGAATTCAATACAAGGAAAATAGACCATGTGTTATTGACACTTCCTTATTTGTTAATAACGCCTTTTGCCCCCTAAATTAAGCAAAAATTTTGCAACTAGCCCTTGGCATCAATAATAGTGATACGTACGACGATTTATGTCCTTCTACATGAGTAAAATAGTTGAGTGGAGTGCAATAACAAACATAAGAATGCCAATAACAATTTCTTAATTCATTTTGGTAATTGAATTTTCAACTCTATATCACATCAAATCTACACACATTGGAATACTCTACTTAAAGCTTTTAAAAACTGAAATTTTTTTTATTCAGTTTCCATGTCTCGTGGTTTTCTTCGGACTATGTCTTTGAATGAAAAATAAATAAATAACATGGGCATTCGACTCTCTTCCTTAAATTATTCTAGTGTCTGTTTTGTTAGAAAAGAAGTGATACAAGAAATTTAGAGGCATAGTCAAACGAGGCAAATTGAAAACTTTTTTTCTTTCCATGCACTATTTTACCTTTCCTACTTTACATTTCACAACGTCATGGTTTGTTTATATTTCTTTTAACTCTATATCAGTGCTTGAGGTTGTATTCATAAATCAATAGCGAGTGAGACGGATAGTTTCACCATTTTAATTCCAATGCGTAGAAAGGACCGTCACTTATAAAAGCATTCTGATAAGAGTTTATTTTACCTATAATTAGTGTGTTATTTGGTATCAGTTTGATGGTATTTTCTAGTTTTAGTTAGGTGTTTTCATTCATTTTTAGTAAAAATTCTCCAAGTGACATTTTCTTGTAATTTAGCAAAATTGAATGGATTAATGCTGGAATTGATATTGTTTTTGTAGGATTTGAAGTTTCACTCATGTTCGTGGATTGATTCGAAAGTATTCTAGTTGGTTATCGTTGAAGCAAGTACAAGTTTTGAAGGAATGTAGAAGAATCAGAATGCACGAAACGAAAAATTTTTAGAAGAAAAAACAGTGGAACCTGATCCGAGTTCAAATCAGTCATGCACTCCATGGATCCAGCTCTCAATTAAACTTCTAAACTTAGATGATTGATCCAAGAGGACCGATCCGACCTCAGATCCATCATGACAAGGACTCAAATCGTGCTCAACAAGCAAAAATAAAAAGGTAGAAAAATTGGATCCGAGAGATAATAGAATGATCCAACCTCGGATCGGGGTCTCGGATCCTACTCCAATTCAGCAACTTGTAGAGCAAGTTATGCTCTTTTCACATTTTTTTTGACATTTTTTTTTTTGAAGAAAATTCAATTGGAAGACAACTTTTTGTATGATAGAGACTTGAACAAGCATCTTTGTACTTTCCAAAACCAATTATTTCTAGACAATAATTAAGGGCATATAAGTAATCTCTTTACTGTTAGAAGGGGGAAGACATAAAAAAAATAGTTGGACGAAGAAACTCTTTTCTATCTAACTTATAGACATATTTTTTAGTTACTTTTTTTGGAGGAACCTTGAAGAACACTTGATGTAATCCATGTTTGGGTGGCAATGAAGAATGAAGATGATAAAGATTGAAGAATATGTTTCTTCATTTGAATGACTATTTCTTCTTTCCTAATCTCTTTATTGTTAGAAGGATATGTGGTTATGTCTTTAATATGAGATTATTTGTTGTAATTGATATGGCTAGCTAGATCTATTTATTTTAGGGGTAGAAGAAGCTTTTCATGTCTTAATTATGGATGGTTGATGTTTGTTTTGACCATGATTATAATTTCTAGTTCATCTATCCATGCTTTAACACTCGTGAGTGTTTGATCGTCATTTGCAAGTCATCTTAGTTGTTGTTAATCTATGAAAATAGTTGATAACAATGGAACAATGATAGAAGAAGCGTAAGTAGTAGGCACATGAAAGTAGTGGTACTCTTAGGTGGATATTATGAGTTTTCTTATACTTGATTAAGTTGATACTTGTGATTTTATCACGAAAGTAGATAGATCCAAGTGTTAGCTAGTTTGGTTCATTGGTGAAAGCAAGCTTCGATTGGTTTAGCAAAATCCATTCCCAGTAAGACAAGTGAATTTGTCAAAACTGATGTTTGTTTCCATGATTAAGTGTGATTAGTGGATTCTATACCCTAAAACACTTGTGTGATTTGAGTACTTTCTGAGAAAGCTAGTAGTAATTCCTAGATAGTCTTAGCTAATAGACTAAGTTAAAGACCTTAATAATAGTAGTGTGATTCTCGTGGGAACGATCTTATCTCCTTTGTACTACAATTAACGGCCTGTATACTTGCCGTAAAACGAGGAATTAGGTACTAAAATTAGAGGGTAGGTTAAAATCTCGTCAAGGTTTTGGCGTGGGGATTCATGATAATACTAGGGTTAAGCAAGTTTTATTAGTTTAGACATTGTGTTATATTTGTTTAATATTTATAGTTTCTTTTGGTGCATGCACAGGGCTATACGTGCAACTCTTCCACTTGATTCGGAAATCGAATGAACATAAAGAAGGTTGAGAAGATTAGCAAGTATTCAATAAAATGTGGAGATTCAAGGAGAATGTGAGATTACAATTAAGTTTCCATTGACCGAGACAATGGTGAAAAAAGCAAATAGAAGAGTCCTAAGGGATTTTGCATTGTCTGAAGATGACTCGTACACAAACAAGTTTTGCAAGACCAATGGTAAATGCAAATATTTTGAGTTTAAACCGTCATTAATTCAAATGGTGTAACAAACACAATTTTCTGAAAATGCAACTGAAGATCCTAATTCATATTTAACTTCATTTTGGAAATATGTGATACAATTAAATTCAATGGAGTTAGTGAAGATGCAATTAGACTTAGGTTGTTTCTATTTTCATTGAGAGATAAAGTTAAATTGTGGTTACAATTATACACACCAAATACTTTCACCATTTAGGTGGCATTGTCTAAAGTTTTCCTTAACAAGTTCTTTCCAACCGGCAAAACCGCTAAGTTTCGTAAAGATATCACAAGTTTTGGCTAAGAGGAAGGAGAGACCTTATATGAGACTTGGGAGTGCTTTTGGGAGTTACTACATAGATGTCCACAATCTTATTATTCAAACTTTCTACAATGGTCTCTTATATCTGAATAAAACTCATGTAGATGCAGCTGCCAATGGTGCCCTAATGGGTAAGCGTGTTGACGAGGCACAACAGCTAATTGAGGAGACGGTCTCAAACAACTACCAATGGGCCAATGAAAGAGGTAACCAAAGGAAGGCCAGACCATAGGTATGTTGGAAATGGAAACTCTTAATGTGCTAAGTGCTTAAATGAATAATGTATTTAAATTACTTAGTAACCAAGCGGGGTTAGTTCAAACTCACCATCCAATGTAACTATTATTTGTTATGGTACTTGTGGAGGAGAACATGAAACAAATGAGCATGTTGACTTTATGTAGGTACAATATATCAACAACTATAACTGCCAATCCTAAAATAACCCATACTCAAACACATATAATCCGGATTGATGAAATCATCCCAATTTCGGATAGACGGAGTAAAGGTATCAACCAAGACTTACCAATCCACCTGACTTTCAACCAAGGTAACCTTCAGACTCAAAACTGGTTTGGAAATTGGCAATTGAGAAGTTGGCCAATGTTTCTAATGATAAAATTGATAAGTTAAAGGGTGCCACAACTGTGAGGGTCTTGAAAAATCCCGATTTTATTTTTAAAATGCCAAATATTGTTTATATTATGTTTATTTATTGAAATATGAGTGAATTTATGTTTTGAGTGATTATTTTCTAATTTAGATTAGCGTTTAAGCGTTACTTGAATAATGGGGAGATATATTTAAGGTTGGACTGTGCAACTTTTGTCCCTTAAAAGCCTCTTCTCAAGCTTCTTGTTGGCTCACATTTTCAGCCACAACTTGGCTTTAAGATTATAGAGAGAGAATTGAGAGAGTTTCTTCTTCATCTCTTTGTCTTCCATTCTTGAAGTTTCAAGACAATCTAGGTGTTGTTCATGTCTCTTCTTGCTAGCTTCAGAAAATATTGAAGGAAGAGAGAGTGAGAAGTGATGGGAGAGAGAGAGAAGAGGAAAGAAAGCTTGTGTGGGTTTTCTTGAACTTGTTCCTGAGCTTGTGGTTGAAATACATCATCAAATCAAGCGAATCTTGAGTTAAGATCGGAACTTTTGGAGTTTAAGCTCAAGAAGTCATCTTTGGGAAGAGTCCATGATCTTCCTTGATCTTGTCGATCCAATGATCTTGAGATATAATCCTTAAAGCTCTTAGCTTTAACTTCATTAGCGGTAGATTTGTTAGATCTATAGGTTATTTTGCTAAGAATGTTTATGTATGAATCATTGGAGTTGGGCTCTTGAATTCCCAACTTAGGTAGCGGACTTGAGGTGACTGGTAGCTTGATGGAAGAGTGAATTGAGTTCATTCTATGGTTAGAAATTAGATTTTGTAGTTGAAAATATTGAAGGAAAGTGATAAGTGATGGCGAACCATACTTGGCAACTTTGAAGTGTGATTTCAAACTTTATGAAATTGAGATTTTGTGTATATATGTATTATGTTCATTTATGAGTATATGTCTTGAAAGAGTTAAAATTCTGAACTTTTATGGTGAGAAATTGAGTGTCATTTTGGAGAAAAGTGTCAAATTGGTGGATTTGAAATACTTTAGCTAATTTTCACGAATTGTGTGCATTGAAACCTAGTGAAAATTGTTTGAAAAATGAGTTATTTGGATTTAGTTTCGCTATCTGTGGGGCGAAACTTATTTCTCCTTTTACTTGACCATAGGAAGTGGGGGAGAGTTTGAACCAGATCCTAGCTTGGATTGTCAGCTGTGATTGATTGGTGAGTTTTCTAACTCTCTTTTAAATGAAAATCTTGCTATGGTTTGCAAATGAATGATTTGTGAAATGAATTGTTAGTATTTATAAAGGAATGTTTTATTGAAGTGATTTACTATTATTTCCAAGTGAAATGCTTTACAAGTAAAGTTATGAAGAGTTTGTGAGTTTCTATGTATGTTACTTGTCTTGATTCACAAACACTAAATGAGATAGTGATTTGTTTATGGGATTTTGAGACTGTGATTAGAGATGAGTTATATGTTGAATATGTGCTGTGACTTGAATTTTGATTTGTGTTGATAAGCGCAAGAATGTACCACACTCTAATGAGTGGTAGGTGCCTCTCATCTCGCCATATGTGTTATGCGAAAGTATGTACCACACTCTAAGGAGTGGTATGTACCTCTCATCCCGCCTGAATCTTAATTTTGAATAAGTCGATTGGAGCGTTATCTCGTCGACCCTATGTGATAAGCGACAGTATGTACCACACTCGAGTGAGTGGTAGGTACCTCTCATCCCGCCTTAATCCTAGTTTTGAATAAGTAGATTGGAGCGTTGTCTCGTCAACCATACATATTGAGAGATAGTATGTACCACACTCGAGTGAGTGGGAGGTACCTCTCATTTCATCTCAGTATTTTAAGTATAATTGAATCTGAACGGAAGTATGTGTCACACCAAATCAGGGTGGTAGGCACCTCTCATCCCATATCAGTACTTTTGATTTGATTGAAGTGAATAGCTTGTTTAATTATTGTTCGAATGCTTAAATGAGTGAAATGAGTTTCTCTAAAAGATTTACTCTTGTTTCGAGTTAAATCAGACGTGATTTACTATCGTTCTACATGAAAGGCTTTGCTCATGGTTTAAGTTGAATGGTGAAACTTTTGGAAGAATGCTATTTGACTCAAGTGTTAAGATTTTGACTATATGTGTAATAGCTTAATTTTCGAAACCTCACTGAGCTTTTAAGCTCATCCAAAAATGTTTTATTCCCTTCCACAGGGACTCAAGACCAAGGAGGCACTTGAAGAGACTCACTAAAGTGACTGGCTGGATTAACTCTAGTTCTTCTGTGTATATTATTCCTGATGTCTTGGGCAATGGGCTTATTGTATTGAAGTATATGGGAAGTAACATTTCATGATTGTAACATGATTTTGAAATACTTGGGTTTTAAGTAATGGAGCTTAAATTGTAAGATATATGGTTATGTTATTATTGGGAAGTACTTGGATGTAATTGTTGGAGTTTCACTGTAATTATTAAAGGCTGGCATTTCAATTTGATTGAGGATTGTAGCGAGTCCTGGCGAGAGCTAGGCAGGCGGTCTGCCAAACCCTTTGGTTCGCCTTAGGAGAAGGTGGGCTGTCACAACAACTCAACGGTTTGAGAGAATGGAGGGGAGAATGAGCCAAATTGATGGGAGAATAGATCAACTCATCTATATGCTTAGAAATATTAAAGGCCAAATTGGTCAAATAGCTAATGTAATGAACTCTAGGCAACCATGAGAGTTACCTAGTAAGACGGAAGTGAATCTTAGAGGACATGTAAAAGCTATTACCCTCCGTAGCAGTAAGTTGTTGAGTGAGTCTCTGGTGGTAGAGGAAGAGAAAGAAAAAGAGAATAAGGGTGAATAAGAGGTTGAGGAGAGTGAACAAGTGGTAGAAAAGGGAAAGAAAGGAAAAGAGAAGGTAGTGGAGGACGAGCTATCAACTTCGGAAATTGTTCAAATTCCACCACCAGTGCCTTTTCTTCAAAGATTGAAACCATCAAGAGTTGACAAAGAATTTAAGAAGTTTGTCAATATTTTTAAACAATTGCATATTAACATTCCCTTTGTTGATGCTATTATTCAGATTCCTTCTTATGCAAAATTTCTCAAGAAGATAATGACCAAGAAGAGGAAGATCGAAGAGAGTGAACCCAAGCATTGATGAAGAGGATGACCGATAGCATTGACAGAAGAATGTAGTTCATTATCTAAAACAAATTGTCACCCAAGTTGAAGGATTTGGGAAGTTTTTCTATCCCTTGTACTATTGGTAATTAGAATTTTTTTAAAGGCATTATATGACCTTAATGCAAATGTCTCTTTGATTCCTTTAGCCGTGGTTAGGCAATTAGGCTTGCATGAATTAAAATGCACTAAATATTACTTTGCAATTATCTGATAGGTCTATTAGATATCTAATGGGTATTTTAGAGAATGTGCTTGTTAAGGTGCAACAATTTTTCATCCCAATTGATTTTGTTGCATTAGATATGGAAGAGAATGTTAACATTCCCATTATTCTTGGTAGACCATTTTTTGCTACAGTGGGTACTATTATTGATATTAGAAGAGGCAAGATTAAATTTCAAGTTGGTGAAGAGGAAGTAGAATATGATTTGAGTAAATTAGAAAAATACCTCTCTTGCACTGACCAAATTTATTCTATAGGTTTATGTGATGTGCTAACTGAAGGGATAAGTCAATTTAATCTTGACTATGATTCTCTTGAATTTTGTTTAAATGGTGTAGGTATGCAATAGAAAGAGGTAGAGATGATGGCCAAGTTCTTGAATGCTTAAAAACCATATAGGAGATGAACATCATATGAAGACTTGGGAGTGAGCAAGGGACTTCCATCACCATCCTTTAGACAAGCACTAAAGCTCGAGCTCAAACCACTTCCGTACCATCTCAAATATGCATTTCTTGGAGAAAATGAGACACTACCGGTGATAATAAATGCATATCTTGAGGATGAACAACTTGAGAAACTTCTTCAAATTTTAAGGAAGCACTTGAAGGCAATTGGATGGACTATTTCCGATATTAAGGGAATTAATCTTATCATATGCATGTATTAGATCTTGTTGGAGGACAATGCAAAACTGGAGATGGAAACTCAAAGAAGATTCAACCCCAAGATGAAGGAAGTGATAGGAATAGAAATACTCAAATGGCTCAATGCAGGTATACTTTTTCTCATTTCTAATAGTGCATGGATTAGTCCAATTGATGTGGTCCCTAAAAAAGGTGGAATCACTATAGTAGTGGATAAAAATGATGAAATGATTCCATCTCGAATTGTGGTGGGATGGAAAGTATGTATAGATTATAGAAAATTGAATGTAGTTACAAGGAAAGATCATTTTCCTTTACCCTTTCTTGATCAATTCTTGGAGTGTATAGTCAGCTATGAATTTTATTTTTTTTTGATATATTTTCAAGTTATAACCAAATTTCTATTTCTCTCAAAGATCAAGAGAAGATTACATTCACATGTCCCTATGGCACATTTACATTTAGAATGATGCATTTTGGATTATGCAATACTCCCGCTATGTTTCAAAAATGCATGATGGCAATCTTTTCGGATTATATTGAGAAAATATTGAAAATTTTTATGGATGCTTTTTAGTTTTTGGATATACATTAGATAATTGCCTTCACAATTTGGATTTAATTTTACAAAGAAGTGAAGATACAAACTGGGTGCTTAATTGGGAAAAATACCATTTTATGGTACAAGAAGGAATGGTACTTGGGCACAAGATTTCTTCATAAGGCATTGAGGTGGATCAAGCAAAAATTGAAATAATTAAGAGAATGCCACCTTTGACAAATGTTAAAGGCATTAGAAATTTTCTTGTGCATTGGGTTTTTACCGACGATTTATTAAGGATTTCTCCAAAATAGCTAACCCTTTATGTGATTTGCTATGCAAGGATACCTCATTTTCTTTTAATTATGAGTGTTTGGATGCATTTAATAAGTTAAAAAAGGAGTTGACTTCAGCACCAATAATTACATTCACCGGACTAGTCACTATCCGTTTGAATTGATGTGTGATGCAAGTGACTGTACCATTGGAGTTGTTTTAGGGTAAAGAAAAGAAGGAAAATTGCATGTGATTTACTATGCTACTAATTTACTAGCATAGTAAATCACTCAATGATTACTAACATAGTAAATCACTCAATAAAACTCAACTCAACTATGCAACCACGGAAAAAGAGCTTTTGGTGGTGATATTTGTCTTGGATAAATTTAGATCTTATTTAGTAGGATCTAAAGTTATCATATATATGAATCATTCAGCTCTTAAATAATTATTGAGTTAAAAAGATGCAAAAGCAAGATTAATAAGATAGATTTTTCTTTTGCAAGAATTCAATTTGAAGATTAAAGATAAACAAGGATCGAAAAATCTTGTAGCAGATCATCTTTTCTGAATGACAAATATACCACATGAAGATCATGCCTCTATTAAGGAAGAATTCCTGAATGAGTTCTTACTAGTGATGCAAAGATTGCCTTGGTATACCGATTTGGTTAATTACATGGAAAGCGGGGTCATTTCAAAGGCTTTAAATTCTCATCAAATGAAGAAATTCATGAATGATGCCAAATATTATTGTTGGGAAAAGCCATATTTCTACAAGTATTGTACGGATGTCATCATAAGAAGATATGTGTTGGAAGAAGAGGTACCTAACATTTTAATGTATTGTCATAGCCGTGAAATGAGAAGACATTTTAGTAATTCAAAAATGGTAGCAAAGATATGGCAATGCGGATTTTATTGGCCAACTATATATAAGGATGCTTGTAATTATGTTAAATCCTGTGATGAGTGTCATAGGACCGGTAACATTTTTAGAAAAAAAATGAGAAGCCATTAACTACTTATATGGAAGTTAAAGTATTTAATTTATGAGGGATAGATTTTATGGGGCCATTTCCTAGTTCTTATCATAATAATTACATTCTTTTAGCAGTTAATTATGTATCTAAATAGGTTGAAACAATTGCTTCACCCACTAATGATGCTAAAGTTGTGTTTAAATTCTTTAAAAGAAATATTTTTCGTAGGTTTGGAGTCTCAAAGGCCATTATAAGTGTCGAAAGTATTTGACACTTTATTGCTTAAATATGATTCTAGGCATAAAACTTTGCTATCACATCATCCGCAAGCAAATGGTCAAGCAAAGTTGGCTTAATCCAGAGATTAAGCTCATCCTAGAAAAGATCGTTAACAAATCAAGCAAAGATTGGGCTATGAAACTAGATGATGCTTTATAGGCGTATCAGACGTTATTTAAGACTCTGTTAGGGATGTCACCATATTGCCTTGTTTATGAAAAAGTATGCCATTTGCCCATGGAAATAGAACACGAGGCATATTGAGTTGTTAAAGTTTTTAACTTTGATTTTATACATGTAGGTGAGAAGAGAATGCTCAAATTCAACAAATTGGAAGAAATGCGATTAACATGGTATGAAAATGCCAAAATTTACAAGGAAAAGGTGAAATTTTGGCATGACAAGCACATCCTTCCAAAGCAATTAGAGAAAGGCCAGAAGGTGCTCTTATATAATTCATGCCTTAAATTGTTTCCAGGCAAACTCAAATCATGGTGGTCAGGACCATTCATGATAACTCGAGTCTTCCTTTATGGAGTGGTAGAGATAAAAGATGTTAATGGTCAATGGTTGAAACCATACATAGTTGATGATATGGTTCCTAGAGGAGTAGTTTACTCATTGAGGGACTCATCTATGTGTTAAAGAAAATGGAGTAAGAAATCGAGTTCAACGACTTTAAACAAAACATTTGTTCGAAGGCAACCAAATGTCTTTTTATTGCTTTTAGGTGTTTTTTAGTATGTTTAGGTTTATTTTAGTTTGTTTATTAATGTTTATGTGTTTTTATTGGTTGTCGGTCTCGCTACATCGAAAGCATAAAGAAAAGAATTGAAAAAGGGAAGTTTAACCTTTATTTTTAAGTTTAAAGGCATGCAATTCTTGAAAGAGTGCTGAACATGTCATTTGCATGACTTTTATGTATGAGCATGTGTAAAAGGATTGAAAAGATTGATTGATGCTCATTTGAGTCATTTAAAGAATCATTTGCATTTTGAGTGATCAAGTTTTTAGTTTAATGAAAGAACTTCATACATTAATTTGCAATGTATTATAAATGGTTGAAAATTGTTTTTAGGACTTTTTTTATGTGTGGAAGGTGTTAATCTTATGAAAATATCATTGGAAGTGCAATTTTTAATTTTAGGAGAAATTATTGTCAGATTTGAAATTTCTGCAAAAATGCAGAACCAAACAAATTTGAGCTCGGATTTGTGTCACAGACCTAAATTCAAGACTCGGATAAACTTTCAAAATTAGAGCATTGATCTGACTTCCGAGGGATCGATCCGAAACCTGATCCTGAGGATCCAACCTTGGGTCCTTCTGAGCTCAAAACTATAAGCCCCGATCTGAGCCTCTTTTTTATCATTTCCCTTCTTATCTCTCTTCGGACCGAAAATCCTAACATTTCCATTCCTTCAATCTTTAATTCCAGTCATTAATTCTTCAATCTTTCATCATCAAAACATCAAATCACACCTAGAGAGCAACATTCCTCAAGAATTTCACATCAAAAATATCATAATCAAGGGTTTCAATTCAAAATTTGAATTTTGGTGCAAACTAACTTTTGAGCTTTTGGGGGCAATTTTATAGCTTTTCTTGGGATTAGTTTATAGCTTTTGCATCTACAACATCATTTGATTCATTTGAAGTGAGTTCTTGAACTTTCTTGTTCAATTGAAAATTCTTAATTAGCAAGTTTATTGAGCGAATTTTTATTTTGTTGATTTGTTGCAAATTTGTGATGTTAGAATGTTGATTTGGGGCTTGTTGATACTTTTGTGGTTTACATGTGTGATTTACTTCACTTGGTGATTAAATTGCATAAATTCTTCTTGCCCGTTTTCTTGAAAATCATAGGATCATGAATTTTTTTTAGTTAGTTGATGTTTGGTGATCAAAATGGAGTAATTTGGTAAGATTTGCCTATTAATATGAACTTGTTGAATTAGCTTAAATGTTGTCAAATTATAGTTGTGTTTTCTTGATAGGTGATGTGCTTATATTATTCATTTGGTCTTTGATTGATGGCTGTGGATCATTGCATTATTTATCTAATAATTCTATTTTTCAAAGCATTAATTTACCTTGTGAATGTATGTTAAATGGGAAATGCTCTTTGAAATTAATTTTAAATGGGAATAATAATTGAAAATTGGAATTGATTTCTTGAAGCTATAATTGGTTGGTACAATTAAGCATGGTGCATTTGAATTTGTGGGAGATTACTTAAGATGCTAATAGGTGGTGTCAGAGTTGAGGTTTTTCATGTGACTTGTTGGTAACTAAAATGTGAGAATTATTGTTCAAAGTGTCATTTAGGTACAATTTCTTACATTTTGAATAATTTCTATGAAATGCAAGTAATGGTAGATAATTCCCTTGTTTTGTACCTATTATTTAGAAACTGAAGCAATTTTAATCTTAAAGGTACAATAGCACGAATGAGAGGAAAGTAAAAGGCTCATGAGAACCTACTCCTCATTCCTCTTCATCGACACTAGAAGAGACTCCATCTCTATCTTCAAGTGAAGAAGAGGAAGCTTCTGAGTCACCCCCTCTACACACATGAGGGAGGTGAGCAAATTCTACTCACCAAGCGCCTTCATCTCCACCACCTCCAACATATGACATGACTCGCTTTACTTCTGAAGATAATCAAAACTTGTATGAGATGAGTCTTGGAAAAGAAATTATTACTAAAAAGCACCTCACACCAGCCTCGACGCTCACTATAAGGTCACTGAAACTTTTGCTAAGTTAGGATAGGCACCAATCCTTTCTTTACCACAATATTATTACTCGAACTTGGCTTGTGAATTTTATGCAAATGTGGTAAGCAAGGAGAACCATAATGCGAATAAAATCGAGCCAGGAGTTCAAGGAACAAGGTTGTTCATTGATCGTGACACTGTTTCCATACTCATCAACTAATAGAATGAGGGAATTAATGTAAAGATTACCAAAGATTTCAGTGCTCGTGAGCCCTGGGAGGTGGTGGTAGCAGTGAGCTAACTCGAGAGTGCTTATAGAACATCTCGAGGGACAAAAAAGTTGGTGTTTATTAATTCCTTCCAATAGCACTACCATTTGCTGCTCTACATTTTTCCCACAACATTTTACCCAAGAAAAGTGGTAAAAGTGAGTTGAGAAACGGCAATATTTATTTTTTTGGGAAAAGATGATCACTGGCATGGGCATCCATCTCACAGGCCTTTCTTTGCCAAGCATCATTAGCTACTTACACACCATGGAAAGGATGAAGCCCCATGACTCATCTTTTGGATTTCCTTGACTCTTTTCTTTATTATTTGAACAGAAAAATGTCAATTTAAGTGGTGAAAGCAAAGTGAAGACTAAGGGAATAGATGAAGTAAACGTGGCTTTTCTCAAGTCCTCGAAAATTCCTATTGCATTTGGAGCCACTTTACTTTAAGGAGAGGCGTCAACTTCATCTCAAACACCAGTAACCACGACTACTTCTACACTAGTGGAGTTTCCATCTACTCGACCTTCCACTTCCACTCTTATTCTTTCTCGCCTCTACCCACTTCGACTCGATCTCATTGGAGCAAGATTCTAAATGCTATTTGTTGTATAGAGACTTGGGAGGAATGAGCATTTAATGATGGAGCACTTAGATTGGCATGATACATGTCTGTGTGCTTTGGAGAATTACTTTCATATCCCTCGTCCACCTACCCCATTTCTTATCGTGCAGATGAAGGCACTTCTGGAGCAACACGTGTAGAAGAGGGTGGTCAGCAAGCGGTTGGCAGAGCACTTGGAGATGCAAGTTATGAAGAACCAAGTGGGATGAATCAAAATAGAGTCCAAGGTGAGGAAAGGGCGATTGCTCATGGCACTACAGATGTTGGTCAATCGACGGCCTAGTTTTTCTTTTTCTTTGTTTAAAACTATGTTCATGTTATCTTTTGCTACTTTTAGTTGTCTTTTAAATTTGTACAATTTGGTCCTTTTTAGTATTTTCCTTTTGCTTTTAGTACTTGTTATGAGTTTCAACATGACTCTGTAGTTGAGTAAGTATTGGGGATCGATGGTTGTTTGTGATGATAGATGTTCATGAAAAGATTACCATAGATCTCTATATTATGTATAGGGGAGTATTTATCTATTTTACTGTATGTTTGCTTCTTACACATTGAGGATAATGTATATTCTAAGTGTGGGGGGAGGGGTGAATTTGGGTTTAAGTGTTTAATTATACTTGAATCTGTGTTTAATTTGCTTATATGATCAACTCTGAAATGTTTTGGTGCTTTGGAATTGTTCAAAATTGGGTTGCTGGCAGGGAGTTTTGTCCGATTATAAGGGGAAACTCCATCAAAACTTTTCAAAAACTTTTCCAAAATTGCACTATAGGCCAAAACTTTATGAAACGGATGCTACTTTTTGTTATTTGAAGTCAATTGGGTCATTAATGTTCCAAATTTTTGAAACTCTCCAAGTTTAAAAAGTTAGTAAAATGTTCTAAGCATGAGTACTATTTCCTTGACAATTTAATTGAATAATGAATGTGCAAAGACTTCACAGAAATTTGATTAGATTGATGAGTTTTGAGCTGAAAGAGAGCATTTCATCTTAAATAGCTCTATTTTCATTTGTTGAGAGTATTTCACACTTAGATTTACTATTCTAGAACATGTATTGTTTGTACATTTTGAGATCACATTATTAGATTAAATGCATGAAAATGACAAGGGCAATTAAGAATATACCCTTTTAAACCTTCTTAATAGATCACCGTTGTTATATCTACTCTTAGAAAAGCAATTTGAGCCATGACATTTTCTTTTGATTTAATCTCAAAATTATCACCATTTGACCATTTCTTTCTTATACCTTATTTTTTATTAACCTTTTATCAAAGGGATTTTTTTAAGGGATGTCGATCCAAGGGAATAAAATTATAAGTGTGGCAAGTTTGTTTATTAGTCCTTATGGTAGAGAGAGAGAGAGAGACAGAGAGAGAGAGGAAAAAGTGAACAAAAAGGAAAAGTTGTGGGTAAGGACTTTAAGCCAAATTTTTGTTATACTTGCTAATTTTGTTCATGTGAGTTAAATTAAAATTACACCCTTGTGATGAATTTTAAGACATCTTCTTTGATAATCTTTACCAAAATTAGCTTTCTTTTATGTCACCCTTTAACCTTAGCCCCATTATAACATTGTAAAGTCCCTTAGATTCTTGTATTTGATTTCTTTTCAAGTGGTGGAGAAGTGATATGTTTGTAAGCTTATGGTTATGGTCTTCCAATGTGTGATTTGAGTGATAATTTTTCCCATATTGAGTGTTGAATGCTACTTGACAAATCCTTTCTAATGTATGTGAAGTCTTACATGTTTCAAGTATGATGACAGTTGTTGGAGAGAAAATGTGCTTATGTGATGGACTTATGCTAATGATTTTGAAAAAGTATTGCTTGAGGACAAGCAATGTTTAAGTGTGAGGGAATTTGATAAGAGTTTATTTTGCCTATAATTAGTTTGTTATTTGGTATTTGTTTGATGGTATTTCTAGTTTTAGTTAGGTGTTTTTATTCATTTTTAGTCAAAATTCTCCAAGTGACATTTTCTTGCAATTTTAGCAAAATTGAATGGATTAATGCTTGAATTGATTTCATTGTTATAGGATTTGAAGTTTCACTCGTAATCACGGATTGATTGGAAAGTATTCTACTTGGTTATCATTGAAGCAAGTACAAGTTTTAAAGGAATGTTGAAGAATCGGAGTTGCATGTGAAATGGAAAATCTTTAAAAGAAGAAATAGGGGAGGCTGATTCGAACTTGTATTAGCCATGCACTCTGTGGATCCAAAACTCTCGAATAAACTTCTGAAATCAGGGACCGATCTAATCTCGAATCCATCATAACAAGGTCTCGAATCGTACTTCACCGGCAAAAATAAAAAAGGAGAAAAATTGGATTTGAGGGGTAACAGAACAATCTGATCTTGAATCGGAGTCTCAGATCCCACTCCAATTCTACAACTTGCTCTACAAGTTGTATTCTTTTCACACTTATTTTTTTGACCTTTGTTTCAGAAGAAAATCCGGTTAGAAGACAACTTTTTGCATACTAGAGATTTGAACGAACATCTTTGTACTTTCCAAGACTAATTATTTCTAGACAATGATTAAGAGCATAAAAGTAATCTCTTTGTTGTTAGAAGGGGGAAGACATAAAAAGTATAGTTGGAAGAAGAAACTCTTTTCTCTCTAACTTATAGATAGTTTTAGTCACTTTTCTTGGAAAAATCTTGGAAACACTTGATTTAATCCATGTTTGGATGGCAATGAAGATGATGAAGATTGGAGAATTTTTTTTTTTTCATTTGAATGAGCATTTCTTCTTTCCTAATCTCTTTATTGTTAGAAAGATGTGTAGTATGTCTTTGATATGAGCTTATTTGTTGTAATTAACATGTGTATCTAGATCTATTTGTTCTAAGGTTAGAGGAAGATTTTCATGTCTTGATTATGGATGGTTGATGTTGTTTTAACCATGCTTGTAATTGCTCGCTCATGTATCCATATTTTAACATTTGTGAGTGCTTGATCATCATTTGCAAGTCATCTTAGTTGTTGTTAATCTATGAAAATAGTTGACAACAATGGAACAATGATAGAAGAAGTGTAAGTAGTAGGTACATGAAAGTAGTAGTACTCTTAAATGGATGTTTTGAGATATCTTATGCTTGATTAAACTAATACTTGTGATTTTATCATGAATGTAGGTAGATCCAAGTGTTAGCTAGTTCGATTCATTGGCGACAGTAAGTTCTGATTGGTTTAGAAAAATCCATCCCTAGTAAGACAAGTGAATTGGTCAAAATTGATGCTTATTTCCATGATTAAATGTGATTAGTGGATTCTATACCCTAGAACACTTGTGTGATTTGAGCATTTTTCGAGAAAGTTAGTTTTTATTACATCTTGTAATTCTTAGATAGTTTTAGATAATAAAGTAAGCTAAAGACCTTAGTAAATGTAGTGTGGTGCTCGTGGGACCGATCAAATCCTATCTCCTTTATACTACAATTAATAACTTGTATACTTGCACTAAACGAGAAATTAGGTATTAAAATTAAAAGTGTAGGTTAAAAATTCATCACATTCACTTGGTTTCAAACTGTTTCCTTCCTCGCAGAGTGGCATGTCACATTATTGTCTATCTAATCACACAACACGTGATTATATTATTCCAAACTATTACATTTTTTAATACTAATTTCTTTGTGACAGTGTTATCAATACCATAGTATAAATTTCATATCTATTCTCCTCTTTAACCAATTTTTTTAAATATAATTAAACTCAAACTCTTAGATTTAGCATTTATAGAATTTTTTTGTTTTGTTTGGCTTTTATAAGACAAGTTGTAGCTCGAACTATGACATACATGTAGTGATACTATCGTGTTTAATTGAAATTATTTTATACTCATAATACACATACATATACATACACACACACACAATATATATATATATACACATGCGTGCACACACGTACACATATGCATATACATACACATGCACATACATACATATATACATACACACACACATATATGTATGTGTGTGTATTACACTACAGGTAATGTGACAGAACTATATTTTTATCTCATGGAGATTTGAATATTGAGTTTGGATGCGTCATGTTTTAAGCATCCATTCTCTGCTTTTCTTTCTTTCCACTAATCATGGTGAGTACTTCATCTTTGTATATATTTCAAAGAAAGAAAAGCCAAATTGTGAATTAGTCTTGAATTATGAGTAGAAGGAAATAAAAGGTTTTATAATTCTTAAATTACACTTGAATCTCTTCTAACTATTGAGTTTTACTCTAGTTATCTTACTCCAGGAGCTTTTCTTTCTTTGGTTGGTTGGGAGTTTCATAAGGGCTAGCCTATTAAATTCAGCATTATGTTGAGATTCCTTTCTTTTCATATTATCGCAAAGTGACTGCTCATAGCATTGACTTAACTGTTTGTCTTAACTTTATGTTTTTTTTATTCTTTTCCTTCTTAAAGTAACTAAAGTATGAGACAATTGGTGTAATATTCGTGAATATTTTCTATTTACTTTGACTAAATATTGCACTAATTAGTGGATTATGTTTCAATTTGGCATTAGGTGGCGATTGTAAGGTTTGGGAGTGAAAAGGAGTTAAAAATGTGATTTTCCCAAGACTTTTGCCAAAGGGAGTGTTTCTACGCTGAAAGTTTGCTCCCAAGATCGAGAGGTTCGGGAATTTTCTACGATTATAGAGTTTCCTAATTTATCTCAAAATTGCTGGGATTAAAATTTAGTTATTATAAGATAATTAGGAAGTTATGTATTTATCTTTTTGTTCACTCTTAAAGAAGATTCTCTTTCCTAATTGGTTCAAGATAGAGTTTTGGTAACTAAAGAGATAAGGAAAGAGAGGAGAGTGGGCATCGATATATTTGCTCTCTCTCTCTCTCTCTCTCTCTCTCGGAGAAAAGGAAAACTTTCTCTTATTCTTTTTGGCTGGTTGTTCTCCCGATGAGGGGTGGCTAATTAGATTCTTCTAGTCGAGGATAGCTTGAGGATTTGGTTCTACAAACTGTGAGATTGAATTGATTATATTGTTTCTATTATTTGTTGGTATTTGTTCGTTCTCTAATTTCAATGCTTATGATTATTCTGTTATTGAATATCAAAGGGCCCGATATTTAAATTAATCTAATAATCAACTATTAATTAAAGCGGTTGAATTCATAATTATTTGACTACTTTAATCTTGGTAGCAACTAATATAATTAGATTTGTGTCAGGGGAACGGATGATCTAACTTAAAGAGACCCTTGAAACGTGTTGATTGGTTAGAATTAGGCTCTTCTAGTTATTAATACAATTGGGAAATTAAACTTCTATGGCTGAACTTGGGGTTGTTTCCTAATTAGAGAAATACTCAACAATCGTTCCTTGATTATCGATAAACTAAGGAAGAGTTGGCTATTAAGTTAGAACTAATTTATCAGCAAATAATTGAATTCATCTTTGCATCTAGGATCAGTTTATGAACCCTGTCCGACAGTTACTCCTTTGGTTAGAGTATTTATTGTCATTCTTTACATTTACTTTGTTCTTGTATATTAGTTTTTATTAGTGATAATTAATTAGTTTAATCTTCCAAAAATTTTCCATTTTTTTATCACTTTAGAAGGAAATAAATCAGTTTAGTCCCTATAGGGACGACTATACTCACCGCTACACTTGAATTTAACTTTTTAGAGTAGGTATTTTATTTTTAATTGTCTGACAACCCATCAAATTTTAGTGCCGTTGTCAGGGAGTAGCGCCTTTTTGATTTATTTTCTTCAATTTTTTCTCTTTATTTTCCTCTATTTTTGTAACTAGCTGATGGCTGCTAATTTTCAATATTTTAGTGATAGACTAGATTTTATTCCTAATTGAATTAATGAGGTAAGTGTCTCTTCAATTAGTGATCCTCATTTAGATAATTTAGCCTCTCTTGTGAAAAAGTTGGGTGATGGACTGAAACAACAAGTCGACACTTATGTAATATGTCAGTTGGATCATCCAACTGACATGTGTCCCCTACTTCAAGATGATCTGAATGTCCAAGTTATTGAGGTTGGAGGATTTTCAAATCTGTCTCCACCAAGGTATGATTTTTATTCTAATACATATAACTAAGAATGGTAGAATTACTCCAACTATGATTATGCACCGAAGCCTCAACCCTTTCCTTCTAACTCAGGTATATCTCTAGAAGATATAGTTAAGACATTAGCTTCTAAAACTTTATAATTTCAGCATGAAACAAATGTCAAGTATATAGAATTTGGAGAGTCAAGTTAGTCAATTGGCGACTGCAATTACTCACCCAGCAACTAAGATAGAGAAAAGTTGACCCTCGCAACCTGAGGTGAATCTTAAGAATATGAGTGACATGACTCTCAAAAGTGGAAATGATATTGTAGGCCCCAACCTAAAGGTTCCACAAGATAAGAATGAGAAGTGAATTGAAGAGGAAACTTAAAAGGAAGAAATGAGACTTCAACCTCTCCAGTGGAAAAGTACAATGAACAACACCTTCCGACGGTGATATCTTCTCCATTCTTTAACCAATAGACTCCTGATTCTCATTTTTCTATCAGTGAAATTGATTTTGCTATACCAGAAATATTTGAGTTTCATGGCGGGGATGAATTAGGATCTATGATGACTACTAAACTATTAATTGGTTATAATGGAGAAGTGAGTAAAAAACAAAAATTATTGAGTGATTGCTTAGTGCCATCCACTAGTCAAGAGGTTAAAATAGCTCGTGTGCTTAAGGATTGCTCTAATTATGAAGGGTATGAGGATTATGTAAAGAAGAAAGTAATAAAGCGGGCTACAAGATTTTATCCTCCTTGAGCAAAGAATTGCCTTTTCAAATACATTAAAGAAAGGCGCTATTTGGGTGGCAAGTGGCAACCCAAGGATTTTTTTTTTAATTAATTTTAGTCACTGTGTGTTTTTATTTACATTTTAAATGCAAATTAAGTGATTTTTTCTCTTTGTGACAAGAAACATTTGGTTGGATGTGCTCGTGCCTGCAAGGCATGTTTACATAGAGAAATTGCGAAAATGTGACCCACCCAATAGTCACGCTTAAGGAACAAATTTTGGAATGGTCAAGCTTAAGGGATTTCAAATTGATGACCATAAGACTCTTTATAAGTTGGGCATGCCCACGTCTAATATGTAGCACCGCCATCTCCGTCTTCCATCATGCCATTTGCCACCACTACTAATCTTCCTTGACCGGGGCCACCGTTGCTGCTACACGGTTTGTTGGAGTAGATCATTGACACTGCACTATCCGTCTCTGTCTTCCTTCGAACATTCATTGCTGCCCTCGCCATTCGCTACCACTGGATCGCGGTAAGCATGCGCTAATCAGATTGGGTTTGCTCTGTTCATCACCGTCTATCCTCTTCTGTTATGCTAGTATTCATCAAGCTACCACTCTCAGGTCAGGAAGCTTCACATCATCCCTTGCCACTGTTGTCCAGCTATTTGTGCTACATTGCTGATCTATAGGTTTGGTTTTAAGTTGTCGGTCATTTGTCGGTACTTTGTTTCACTAATATTTTGTTTTGTCGCTCTTAAGTGTGATTGGAATTTGTTGCAAGGGTTATTACAACGTGGAAAATCATCAAAGGTGTTTTTGCTTGAAAGTTGATGGTATTTGATATTCATTTTGGTTGATAATTACTGTGATCTCTTGTGGATGTAATTTCTTGATTTAAAGAATATGACGTGTTTGAGGAAATCTGTGCTTATTGGGGCTTATAATTGATATTGTTGCTGAGTTTACTAGCAATTTAGTCATCTGGTTGCCAAATATTGCTGAATATTGTAGCTACTATCCTTGTTGGTTTTCTGCTCATATGAATTCCAATTAATCGGGTAGTGAAATTTGGAATTGCTTAACGACATACCATTTGCTAGTTGATTGCCATATTTGGTTTTGGATTGCTTTGGTGATGTCCTTGGTTCACTTTTCTATTGATTGTTGGCTCTGATTAGTGAGTTAGTGCTTAATTGCTTAATTTAGGGATTTCTTGTTGTAATTAATTGACTTGCACAATTACTGGTTTATTGGGGTAGATTTGTTTATTCTTGGTGCTTGATTGAACCTTTGTCTTGAGGACTTGGGTTACCAGAGCTCATTTGAGAAATTGCATTTGGAATTGTGAAACTAATTGTGGAGTTGTCACTTGTGCTTTGACTTGTTGTTGCCATTGGGTTTGAAATTTTTAATTGTTATTTGTGATAGGTTTATTTATCTAACTCTTTGATTGAGAGAATGGCTAAGAAGAAAGTGACAACTAAGTCCAAAGTACTAGTCCCTCTCCACAACCCATTATTCGAAAGTGTTGCAGAAATTCGCCGCCTGCTTTCATCATGTTGGTTTTACATCACCTTTTCCTCCTGAGCCTTAATGGGGTTGAGCTCTCCTCCATGTTTCAGGGAAGTTTCATTGTTCCTTTTGTCTTTCTCTAATTCTTTATTTTGTTACACTGAGGATGATGTAAGATTTGGGTGTGGGGAGGGTTATATTAGTTAGCTATGCTTATTGTTTCAAAATTTCTTTTCTTTGCTAGTTTTGAATCTTGGCTATGATGAATGCAATCAAGATGCTAGTATGAATAGTGAATTTATGTGAGTTGAATATCTTATTTTTCTTGATAGTGGATTTGAATGATGAATATGCTAGATTTGATATATATTTAACCACTTTGTAGGTTTTTTGTGCCTATTAACGAGCATGTCATCTATATTTGCTCTATTTTCATTTTAGAATTTGCTCTGTTATGCATGCTGAGGCCATATTTGTATGAATTTGATGCATTTAAATGACAATGGCACTTAGGATTTAACCCTCTTTGACTTTCTCAAAAACCTGCCTTTAGTTTGTTCACCATTATTAAACCCATTTTGAGCCTTTAATCTTTTCTTTGTTTAATAGTCACAATTGTTGCCCGAAACCTTTTTGTTTCAACTTTCCTTTTGAACCTTGTATTAAAGCGTTGTTCTAATCGCATTGCATAAATGTTCGAAGTGCCATTGCAAAGTGACAATGGAAAAGGAAAATACTAGTAAGTGTTTAGTTTTCAAGGATGCTTATGCCGAGTCAAAAACAAAAGAAAAGACAAAAATGAAAAAAAATGCAAGGGAAAAAATTGAAAAAAAAAAGTGGTGAAATGATTATGTGATTATTTATTGTGTTGTGATAATGGGGTAAAGGTCGTAGATCTTGTTTTCGCACTTGCTATATTTGATAAAGTTATACGTTGGAGTAATGCATATGTGCAACATTGGTCATGAGATTCACGCATTGAATTTTTTTTAGTATCTCTTTGATATTTTTACACCTCAAATTTATCTCTGTTATCCTACCCTTTTACACAAGCCTAGTTACAACCTTATAAAAGGCCCTTCAATTTTTGCATTTATTTCACTATTAGAGGTGGAGATGTGATTTATGAACAAGTCTATGGTAATGTTATTCTCTTGTGTCAATTTGAGAATTATATTTATACACTAAACACTTTCGGAGTGATGAGCAAGTGTGTTACATTCTTTGTGAGTATTGTTGGATTTGTTATATTCTAAATTTGATGAAATTGTTGGGGACTATGATGTCTCTACTAGTATGATTTACTATGAATTGCTTGATATCTTGGTTGTACTCCGGACTTAGGATATGTTTAAGGACAAGTATAGTTTAGATGTGGGGGAATTGATAGGCTGCATAATTGGTCTAATATTTGTGAATACTTTCTGTTCACTTTGATTAAATACTGCATCAATTAGTGGATTATACTTCAATTTGGCATTAGGTGGCAATTGCAAGATTTGGGAGTGAAAAGGAGTTAAAAAGGTGATTTCTAGAAGACTTTTGCAAAAGAGAGCGTGGCTGCGTTGAAATTTTACTGCGAAGACCGAGAGGTTTGGGAATTTTCTGCGATTGTAGAGTTTCCTAGTTTATCTCAAACTTGCTAGGATTAGAATTTAGTTATTAGAAAATACTTAAGAAGTTATGCATTTATCTTGTGGTTGACTTTTAAAGGAAATTCTCTTTCCTAATTGGTTTAAGATAGAGTTTTCGTAACTAAAAGGATAAGGACAGAAAGGAACATTTTTTCTCTTCATCTTTTTGACTGGTTGTTCTCTCAACAAGGAGCGACTAATTAGATTCTTCTAGTCGAGGATAGCTTGAGGACTTAGTTCTACAAACTGTGAGATCAAATTAATTATATTTGTTTCTATTATTTGTTGGAATTTGCTTGTTCTCTAATATCAATGCTTATGATTATTCTGTTATTTGAATATCAAGAGGCCCAATATTTGAATTAACCTGATAATCAACTGTTAATTAAAGTGGTTGAATCCTTAATTGTTTGACTGCTTTAATTTTGGTAGCAACTAGCACATTTGGGTTTGTGTCAGAGAAACGGATGATCTAACTTAAAGAGACCTTTGAAGCATGTTGATTGGTTAGAATTAGGCTTTTCTAATTATTAATGCATTGGGAATTAAACTTCTATGGTCATGCCTATAGTTGTTTCCTAATTAGAGAAACAATCAACAGTTGAGCCTTGACTATCAATAAACTAAGGAAGAGTTGGCTATTAAGATCGAACTAATTTATCAGCAAATAACTAATTCATCCTTGCATCTAGGATCAGTTTATGAACCCTATCTGATAGTTACTCCTTTGGTTAGAGTATCTATTATCATTCTTTACATTTGCTTTGTTCTTGTATATTTGTTTTTATTAGTGGTAATTAATTAGTTTAATTTTACAAAAATTCTCCCTTTCTTTTTGCTTTAGAAGTAAATAAATTTGTCTAGTCCCTGTAGAGACAACCCTACTCACTACTGTATTTAAATTTAAGTTTTTAGAGTAGATATTTTTATTTTTGATTGGCTGACAACCCATCATTCTTCAATTACAAATTTTTTATTTTCATGTGCACCCATAATTTTTGTAATTTCTTCTTTGTTTAGCTCATCAATTTTTTTCTTTTTCTAAATTAATGTATTCTTTTTCTTCAACAAAATCATTATTTCCAATTTCTCCAAACAAGGTATGCAAATTAAAACTCTCAATAGATTCAAAATTTTCAAAATCACCTATATCATCAATAAATCTATCATTCTCAAAATCTACAATGCAATGCCAATGACAAGACTTAGATTTAAATGCATAATTCTTCTCAACAGTTTACAAAACATAATAAATATTCTTCCAAAATATCCAAGGTATACTGTGACAATTAAAAGTTTTATAAATATCTACCAATGTTTTACGCATCACTTAAAAAAATAATCATACCTTCTTCTTGTAAACATATTTTGGCAATTCAGTTACAGCAATACAATGAAGAAAATCATTAAATTTACATTGTTGGATATATTTTTTCACTTTTAAAAACTAATTCAAATATACAGATCTATTTGTACTTATAGGAGTCAATATAGCAAATTTTTACCATTGACGAGTTCTCTCTCCATGATAACTCACAACAATTTAAGTACCTTCACGAGCAATTTTGTCTTCCCTTCTTGAATTCTTGGCCTCCCTAGTTTCAAACTTGAACAAACTGTACTGTGAACAATTGGCAGGACTTTTTTTTTTCTTAATCACTACTGTGAGGGCCTCGAAATTCAAAATTATTTCTAAAATGCATGCTATTATTTATATTGTGTCTATTTATTTATTTATGAGCAAAATCATGTTTAAATTGAATATTTTTCAATTTATAGCATTTTATACGAATTTTTCGCTGGTGTGCGATTTTGGCCGTATTAGGTGTCTAATTTTCTACCGAAGTGTGATTAGGGACTTTAAGATGAAATTAAGCTTAAGTAACTATATTTTGGGAATATTAATAAGTTTGGACAGTGTCGGAATGGATTAGAGCAGTGTAAGTTAGACTGTCGCGAGCGACGCGACATAAAGTGCCAAAAAGCACTTTTTTCCCTAAAACTAGGAAAAGCACTTTTTAGCCATAAAAGCCTTGACTTTCTTCACACCATTGGACACTATTTTCAGCTGGAAATTTTGTGAGATAGAGAGAGAGCTAGAGCCGAGAGAGAGAGCTTGAGAAAGAGAGAGTTTGTCTTCAAATTTTCTTCCAATCTTCCATCAATCTTCTTGAAGTTTCAACCTTCATCAACCACCATCCTCTTCTTCATTCCTAGCAGCCGAGAAAGAGGAGAGAGAGGAGGAGCTTTGTCCGAATTTTGGAAGGAAAAAGAGGTAAGTTCAGTTGATCTTCCATTTTCCTTTCTTCTTACAAGCAAATTGAACTTGTGAAGCTTGAATGATGGATTGGTTTCTTCCTTCCCATTTCAGCCAACAAGGAGAGAGAGAGAGAGGAGATTCAACCTTTGAAGGGAAAAAGGGAGGAAAGAAAAGCTTGGGTGATCATCTTGAGCTCGAGGTTGAACTTGGTGACGGATATCTTCGACGAATCTTGAAGATTGTGGGCTAGGATCAAGGGTTTTGGAAGTCCTCTAGTTTGGAAGCAACTTTTTTTGAAGGAAAGCTCGAGGGATTTCATTGGATCTTGCCGGATCTCATTGGATCTTGATAGATCCAGAAGTATAAGCCTCGAATTCGTAGATCTAACCTTATTAGTGTTAATTAGTGTAGATCTGTGGTTAATATTGAAAGAAATGATCTCATCTGAAAAGATGAAGTTGGGCGCTTGAAATCCCAACCTAGGTAGCGGACTTGAGGTGGCCTCTAGGTAGCGGACTTGAGGACCTGATTGGGAATTTGATTGTTATTTGTGAACTTGCCTTGATATGGTTAGAAATTAGGGTTTTAGTTGTTGAAAAGTTTGAAGGAAAAATGATTAAAATGGCCGAAACCACACTTGAAAACTTCTATGTTTGATTTCAAAATTTTGTATTCAGTTGTGATGAATTTCTGTTTAAGAAATATATGATATGTACATTTATTGGTGTATGACTCTTTGAAAAGATAAAGAATGGAATTTCTTATGAAAATTGGGCGAAAAATGTCGTTTGAGGGTTTTGTAGTATTATGGTTCCATTTAATGAATTTTGTAAGAAAAGATATGGTTTGAAGTGTTTTGAAGTTATATTAAAGTATTATCAAGGAGTGAGTGTTGAGTTTATGTTAAAAGTGATTTTTGAGGTGATAAGTTTCACCTAAGTGTTTTACTAAAGAAATGTGAAAACAACGTTTAGTGAGAACGTCGATAACATGTTTTATTTGAAATGAGATCTTGATCCTCCAAAGATTTACTTGGAACATTGTTTTTGGGAGGAATGAGTGATTTTCAAGGAGATATTTGAAATATGACACTGTTTGAAATGAAAGTATTCCCTTGAGGGGATTTTTGGAAAATATTGATTGGAAACTAAAAAGGTGGAAGTGAATTGTTTTGATTAATGAATGAAAGGATAGAATTCTCAACTACTGTTTTTACTTATTTAGGGTTTGAGGAGGAAAGTGAATTCGACCCATACGTAGAGGCTGAGCCTTATTACTTTGGTGAGTTCTCATGCCTGTTCTGTTATGTGTTTATGTGAAATGACTGCAATGGTGTTTACTGTTGTGATTGTACTGTGAAACCTAGTTTTGAACTCTCAGATAGGGTAGTGTGTACTTTATCGCATTTACCCTTATCTGAGTAAATCGGTTATGAAAATGCTTTAAAGTGAATGCAAACTGAAATGATTGACTGTTACAGTACCACTTAGTGACTGCATGTGTTTGAAAAGGTCAGGAAATGCCTGAGACCTATCGGTGAACCCTTCGACTCGAGCCGGAGGCTAGGCCTAGGTCGAGAAGAAAGGGAAGAGCCATAGGGTTATTTCAATGTCACAAAGCCCAGTGACTTAGACCACTGTACTGTGCTCGAGATTGAGTTCTGGAACCAACCTGTCTCTTAAAAGAGCAACCAACCACCGCATCGGTTGGACCGAATCAAAAGTACTGGCGTATGGACTTGTCCCTCGTGGAGAGTACTCAAACCCACTGTACTGTTTGGAGAACGGGCCCGGTGGGGGTTTGGAGGAGTAAGGGAAAGTGGAGTTCTACATGGCAATAGTGACAGTTGATGGAGTGTCAACTACTGGTTCGTGGACAAGCGACGTGGACTTTGGCTCCTGAGAGCCCGTATCCATACTTGTATTGTTAAATGCTTTCTTATCTGATTTAAATTCAAGTGAAATCTTATTGAGTGAATGTTTTTATGTGTTATGTGAATTGCATATTTTTGGGAACTCACGAGCTTTTTAGCTCACCCTTTTTCCTATTTGTTTTCCTTAGCAGGATATGAGATTCCCGACGAAGAAGCCAACCCTTAAGCTTAGGGTTACTCTTGTGTTAACGTTTTGGAGAACTTGGAATAATGTCTTTTGAGAACTCTTGTATGATGACACTAGATTGTAAGGATGGATGGGTTATGTATTATGGGTTGTAATTCGAACATTATGTTTTGTAAAGCTTTGTACTCTTCTACTTTGTGCTAAAAGTGTTGTTATGTCAAGTTTGTTTTGATAAGTGAAGTGTTAATAGAGCGAGTGAGTCCTGGCGAGAGCTAGGCAGACGGTCCATGGATACCTTAGGGTACGCCCTAGGGAGAAATGGGGCTGTCACAGGTGATAAGTGAAGTGTTAATAGAGCGAGTGAATCCTGGCGAGAGCTAGGCAGACGGTCCACGGATACCTTAGGGTATGCCCTAGGGAGAAGTGGGGCTGTCACAACTACACATCGCCAATAATTTCATTTGAGTCCTTTTTTTAGATCTTTATCCAATTAGAGTCAACTTTTCTCTAATTTCAATCAACAAACGAGTATTCCAAACCAATCCTTGTGGTCTAATCCTTCAATATACAAGTATTCTACCACAACTTCTTTAACCTTTTATGGTACAGGCTTCTCTATCACAAATTTTATATAGCCTCTAGGCCTTATAGACACCTCAGGATCAAGATCTTGAATATAGGCTCTAATACCAATTGTTAGCACAGAAACCCGTAGCAGAAGTAAATATTGAAATCCCACAAATCAATCAATAAATCAAGAAAGGATGAATAACTTTCCTGAGACCAGAAATGAAGGAATAGACAGCCACAAATCTAGCAGTGAAAGGCACAGGTCACAGAAACAATAAGTTGGAGAAGTAAAGATACAATGACAAAGCTTCACGTTATCGATTGACTAATCGCCCTTACAGAGAGGAAATAATTTTATGACTCAAATATCAAAACTCTCTCAAAAATAAAAGCCGGACTCAAGTCCTTAACTAGAGAAATATAACCATAAATCCTATTCTAATTCTAATTCCATAACTCAACTCTATTTCCTAAATCAAATTTGACATCCAATGCTAACCTACTTATCAAATAATAAATTAGCTTCTTAAAAGGATTGGTTTAAAATATATCAACAATACACAATGTTGCCATTAACGAATTATAAGACGACTCTATATCAAAGTGAAGCTGTTTAGTTTGCTGCTATGTCAACTCATCTACACCTCCCATCTTAGACAACTTTGGAATCCATTCTCTCATCATTGTCTTACCCTCAAAATCATTAGGCAATATTGAAAGTTTCCCAAGGGAAGTGCACATATCCAAAAGCAATAGATGAACCTGATCAACCACAACTATATTAAGCTTCAGTGTGTCCACAGAAGTAAAACTCTGTACACACTCTGCCATAACTAGAACAGAGTTAGCTGCCGACCCTGTAGTAGCTGCGAAAGGTTCCATTAATGTTGTAGGCATCCCTGATATCACGAGACAATTAAGGGCAGCAAGGCATTCCATTCTATAAGCATCCAAGTAGCTGCATGCTTAAATACTGAATCCAATGTTTTGAACTGCGGTATTAATTTTTTGCATTGTGTTCCACACTCCATATGGGAGATGAGATCGCGAATATAGGCTTTTTCGAGCTTCTCAGTTGTCTTTATAATAGCAAAAAGCTCAGAAAAATTGTCACACATCTCTCTTTCACGCTTGTCACTCCATAGCTTAAAGTCCATAAATAAGTAATGTTGTAAATAAATGTATTTCAAAAGATTTTTGTCCCACATTGAAAAATGAAAGAGACCTTTTATTGGTTTATAATGCTTGACTCTTTATTGGGTCTATGATAAGTTGAGAATTAGCGTGAGTTCGCGCGTATGAGAGAAAAGCTGAGTTGGACTAGTCCGATTCAAACTGACAGATTTGCACCACTCAAGCATGGCCCAATCTGGTTTTGCTTTTGCATGAAAAACGAATTCTTTTATCTAGATAATGCTTGGACTGAATCATTTATATTGAGTTTGACAGAGTCCAGATTCGTTCACTAAGCTTGCAAGGTTTTGCCAGATTAATTGGATAAAACTTTATCTTTGTCTATCTAAACTTTAGCAACGACATTTTTTAAAGATAAATCCTTATCTTTTCTTCCTATCTTTAACATTAGAGTCTAATGGTTCTTTCCCTAACCTCTTCCTATAAGTACCAGGTCTTTAACTTCCCCATTTGCACTACTAGACTTTCCAAAAGTCATTCTCTCTTTCTCTTGCCCTCTACTCATTATTTTCTTCTCTTTATCTTTGTCTGCCTAAAATTTAGCAATGTTCTGTAAAACCACATTGCCTAAACTTTAACAATAACGCTTTTTTAAAGATAAATCCTTATCTTTTCTTCCTATCTTTAATGTTAGAATCTAATGGTTCTTTCCCTAAACTTCTCCTATAAATACCAGGTCTTTAGCTTCTCCATTTGCACCACTAGACTTTCCAAAAAGTTATTCTCTCCTTCTCTTGCTCTCTACTCATTATTTTCTTCTCCTTTCTGCTGGATATACTGCAGCTTGCCATTCCTGTTCCTTTTTGAAAGAAAGAAGAAGGTTTGTTTAATTCTAAAAAAACATTTCAATGCCCTGAAATAATTTTTTAGGACAGTACTATTCAGCACGACTCAAGTGTGTTTGTATTTCTTATTTCAATTACTAGTGTTAGCATTGTTAGGCATTTTTCCAACAATTTAAAAAACTATGGCCTTAGACAGTGTTAACACCTCACAACCATCATCCACATCAGTTGTAGTCACACTACCATTTACTAAACCTTTTCCAGATATCTCCAAAATTGAAGTTTTTGTTAATAAAAACTTCAGAAGGTGGCAAGAACGTGTACACTGTCTACTCAACATTCATGGAGTGGCCTATGCACTGATAGAATCTCAACATGCTGCAACCGTGGATGTCAAGATACAAGAATCATGGTAATATGCCAATAAGGTATGTCAGCATATTATCCTACAAATACTTTCTAATGAATTATTTGACGTATACTGTAACTGCAAGGAAGTCAAGACAATTTGGAAAGCTTTGGCAATGAAGTTTACCGCTGAAAACGTAACCAAACAAAAATTTGTCATAGGAAAGTACAATCAATGGCAGATGACAGACGACAAGGAAATGAAAGTTCAAATCACGGGTACCAAGTGTTACTCAAGAATTGAAAAATGAAGACATCAAAGCTGCCTAAGAAATTTACTGTAAGCGTGCCAATTGAAAAGTTGCTCGAATTATGGGTTGACTACAAAAATAACTTGAAGCACAAGGAAGAAAATTACATCTTTGATGAGCTCGTGAAACACATTCTAATTGAAGACTCAAATAGGAAGGAACTAAGAGTTGCCAAAGCTAAGGAGACTTGCCTCAAAGCTAATTTGGTACAAAATAACAATAAAAGGTACGTGAATAAGTTTCAAAATAACAAGTCTAAGAATCCCAACTACAAACCAAATAATCATAACTTTAAGAAAAAGAAAGGCAACTGCTATTATTGTGGAAAACTAAGACATCATGCTGCCCAGTGTAGGTACAATAAAGATGACAAACCAAATGTTAATCCTCCTAAGGCTAATTTAGTCAAAGGAGATGAAATAATTGCTGCAGTCATCTCTCTAGTGAACATTGCAGCCAATGTGAAAGAATGGGTGGTAGACTCTGAGGTTACTCGGCACATATGTGTAAATTGAGAAGCATTTACCTCCTATAATCCTATAGGGGATGATGAAGAGGTAGTCTACTTTGAAAACTCATGAACTACTAAAGTTCTTGGTAAGGACAAAGTGCTCTTGAAACTCACTTCAGACTTTGACCCTTAATGATGTGCCGCATGTGCCAAACATTCAGGCAAATTTGGTTTCTGTAGTTTTGTTAAGAAAAGTTATGGTGAAAGTGTCATTCGAATTTGATAAGATTATAATGACAAAAAATAATGTGTTTATAGGGAGAGGCTATTGTAATAAGGAACTCTTTGTACTTAACATTTCAAATGTGATCAATGAGAATACTTCTTCTTCTACTTATATTGTTGATTCAATTTCTTTATGGCATGTTAGATTAGGATATGCTAATATAAGTTATATAAAGAAAATGCAATCTTGTGGCCTAATTTCTAGTATTAATGATAAAATGGACAAATGTGAAATATGTGCAAAAACTAAAATAACAAAGAAAAGTTGTGTAACTGTCCAAAGAGAAACTGAATTGTTAAGTTTTATTCAGACAGACTTAGGTAACTTGAAACAAACCATGATTAGAGGTGGTAAGAAATATTATGTTACTTTTATAGATCATTACTCTAGATACACTAAACTTTATTTACTTAGAAATAAAGATTATACTCATAATACTTTTTTATTTTATAAGTTTGAAGTAGAAAATCAACTTAATAAAAGGATAAAAAAATTTGATCGGATAAAGGATGTGAATATTTAGTTTTAGATAATTTTTGTGAATGTGAAGGCATTATACATGAAATGACACCACCATATTCACCAAAGTCTAATGGAGCAATTGAAATGAAAAATAGAATACTAAAAGAAATGATGAACTCTTTGATAGTTAGTTCTCATGCTTCTGATAATTTGTGGGGAGAAACTGTATTATCTGCATATCACTTACAAAAAGGATACCTTATAAAAGAATTGACAAAACACCTTATGAGTTATGAAAAAATTATAAACCAAATTTGAAATATTTAAAAGTGTGGGGGTGTCTTGCTAAATTATTATTGCCTAAACCTAAGAAAAGAAAATTAGATTCTAAAATTTTTGATTGTATGTTTATTAGATATGCTGAACACAGTGCTACATATAGATTTCTTGTTTTAAGAAGTGATGTGCTTGATTGCAATACAATTATTGAGACAAAAAATGCTGAATTCTTTGAACATATTTTTCCACTGCTTAATAAAATTTCTCATGCACCTGTAGAATTAAATAAAGAAATAACCTCCAATGAGGAATTAAGAAGGAGTAAAAGGCCAAGAAAAGAATTTTCATATGGAAGTGATTTTCAAACTTTTCTTGTTGACAGTGACCCTTCACCATATTCTAATGCTATTTCTTTGATGATAAATTTTGGAAAGAAACAATTAAAGCTGAAATTGATTCTATTATGAAAAATAAACTTGGATTTTGGTAGATTTATCTCCTGGTGTGAAACCTATTAGTTGCGAACAGATTTTTAAAAGGAAATACAATCCCAATGGCTCTATAGATAAATACAAAGCTCGTTTAGTAGTCAAAGAATTTTCTTAAAAACAAAATGTTGACTATTTTGACACATTTACACTAGTAACAATAATTTCTTCTATTCGTGTTTTATTTGCTTTAGCTTCTATCTATAAACTTTTTATATATCAAATGGATGTCAAAACAGTTTTCTTAAATGGTGATTTAGAAGAAGAAATTTATATATTTCAACCTGAGGGAATGTATTGTATCTGGACAAGAAAATAAGGATTGTAAACTAATTAAATCTCTTTATGGTTTAAAACAAACTTCTAAACAGTAGTATGAGAAATTTGATCAAGTATTGATAAAAAATGAGATTTTTGTTTGTAGAAGTGGATAAATATGTATATGTTAAAGTTGTAGACAATTAATATGTGATAATTAGTTTGTATGTAGATCACATGCTTATATTTGGTACAAATTTAAGTATTGTCAATGGTACTAAGCATTTCTTGTCTTCTAACTTTGATATGAAAAATTTAGGAGAAACAAAAATCATATTGGATGTTAAAATCATAAGGAGAGATGATGGTGTAATGTTGTCATAAGAACATTATACAGAGAGACTTATTAGGAAATTTGAAAATTATGATGTGACCTAGTTGCTCAGTCTAAATATGGTCAGATTATTGGCAGTCTGATGCATTTTATGAATTTCACTGGATTTGATATAACTTATGCTGTATGTAGATTGAATAGATATATTTACAATCCCAATCGTGAGTATTGGTCTGCATTAATCAGACTAATAAAATATTTGAGAGGTACTATGAATTTTGGTATCCTGTATAGTGAATTTTCCACTGTATTAGAGGGCTATTGTGATGCTAATTGGATCTCTAATTCAAATGATACAAAATTCACTAGTGGTTATGTGTTCATCCTTGGTGGTGGTGCAGAAACTTGGAAATCAGCCAAGCAGACAATCATTGCTAGGTTAACTAAGAAATCAGAATTTATACCTCTGGAATTGACTGGTTTTGAGACTGATTGGCTAAGAAATTTCTTAGCTAATATTCCTTCAACTAAGAATATGTTGCCTCCGGTATCCATGCACTGTGATTGTCAAGCGGCTATTATTATTGCCAAAAATAAATCTTATAATTATAAAAGTCGACACACGAGATTGAGACATGATGTCATAAAGCAGCTGCTTAGAGATGGAATTATTTCTATTGATTTTGTGAAGTCAGAGTTTAATTTAGCTGATTCTCTGACTAAACCTATAGGAAAAAAAATAATTCTTTGAACTACAAGGGAAATGGGACTGAGGCTAACAATTGTCAATAGAGATGGTAACCCAACCTATGTGATTGATAATCCCATGAAGTAGGTTCATATGGTTAATAATAAGTCAATATTGACTGTGAACCACTTGAAATTTAAATCCCTTCTGAGACAAGTGCTTTGACTGTTAGTAATTGTAAGGTTGAGTTTAATACTCTTAATGAATTTATATCACTTTAGGGAGGTATATTTAGAGTAGTATACACTTGATGAATTCATCTATATAAAAGTTGAGTGGGGTTGCTCCTATAAGATTTTTGGTTGAATCTTTAGAGCTCTCATGAACAATCAGGTAGGCGCATGGCTTAAATATGCAAAATCACGTTGAATAGCAAATTGTGGGTTACAATGTGATTGATAAGATCTCTGTCATATAACAAATAACTATTGGTTCATAGAAATTCATATTTCACCAATAATTTTGTAGGACATATTTTATCAATCTAAATTTCATTCATAGTCCAAA
Organism: Gardenia jasminoides; assembly: GCA_013103745.1. NCBI lineage: Eukaryota > Viridiplantae > Streptophyta > Magnoliopsida > Gentianales > Rubiaceae > Gardenia > Gardenia jasminoides. The sequence continues at coordinate 45,841,463 of CM023095.1, read as the reverse complement.
AGATATCAAACTGATTACGTTGAGTCCAAATATATCTAGCAAATTTTTTTTTCCTTTTACTCTTTTGTTTAAAATCTTTTGAAATTGGTGGGTGATTGTTGTAAATAAATGTATTTCAAAAGATTTTTGTTCCACATTGAAAAATGAAAGAGAAATTTTATTGGTTTATAATACTTGACTCTTTATTGGATGTATGATGAGTTGAGAACTGGCGTGGGCTCACGCGCATGAGGAAAAAGTTGAGTTGGACTAATCCAATTCAAACTGACGAATTTGTACCCCGCTACGCATGGGTTAAAGCATGATCTAGTCTAGTTTTGCGTTTGCATGAAAAAAAAGAATTCACTTTTACCTAGATAAAGTTTGGACTGAGTCATTTACTTCAAAGACGTTTTCTATTTGATTGAGTTTGACAGAGTCTAAATTTGTTCACCAAACTTGCGAGATTTTGCCAGATTAAGTGGATAAAACTTTATCTTTGTCTGCCTAAACTTTTGCAACGTTCTCCAAAACCACATTGCCTAAACTTTAGCAACGACGTTTTTTTTTTTTTAAAGATAAATACTTATCTTTTCTTCCTATTTTTAATGTTAGAGTCCAACGGTTCTTTCCTTAAATTTCTCGTATAAATACTAGATCTTTAACTTCTCCATTTGCATCACTAGATTTTTCAAAAAGTCATTCTCTCTTTCTCTTGCTCTCTACTCATTATTTTCTTCTCCTCTCCGTTGGATATATTGTAGCTTGCTGCTACTCTTCCTTCTTGAAAGAAAGAAGAAGGCTTGTTTAATCGTGGAAAAACATTTCAATGCTTTGAAATAGTTTTTTAGGATAGTACTATTTAGCACAACTCAAGCATGTTCATATTTCTTATTTCAATTACTAGTGTTAGCATCATTAGGCATTTTTCCAACAAGTAAATTGTACGCTTAACTAAAATCTACTCACTACTGCAAAACCATGAAAAGAAGATTTTTCACCGAATGAAAAACATTGCAACTTGATGTATTGAATTAATGCAACTATTCGTTCATGAGAATACAAAGTAATGATCAAATGCATTGCCGATTGGCGTCAGAATTCAAAAAGGTATCATGCAAACTTCAAACAAACAGTGAAAGCAAGAGAACAGAAAGGGGATTTTATTACCATGGAGAAAATTTTGTCAAACAGTTGGCAAGAAAATATAAAAGTTGATATTGCTAACTATTTGATCACAATTCTGCGAGAGATAACAAGGGGAAAAAAGAGCGCAATAAATAAGACAAATTTTAGCGAAGTATAAAAAGAAGAGGAAAAAACAATGCAGTAGCATCAGGACGTTAATGAAATATAAGAAATTTCAGAATCACGGGAATAAAGAAATAGAACCGCTAGGCAGAAGGTCAATTATCTGGTGCGCTGTCCGGAATATGTTTTTTTTTAACCATAAAACACAAAATATAGCCTAACGAAGACAATTTTCAAATTAGACATGGTTTGGGAAATATACATTGACATACAAAAATCATCTTTAGAAAGTCGACATGTTTTAAGAAACTAGACTCAAAACCCTGTAACCCTTCTGACAAATCATTTTCAAAATCACTCAAGCCAGATTCAAAAGTCACTTGAGTGACAACAAAATTTACAAGAGATGTAATATACGAAGTCTACTCAAGAATATTCCATATAGATATGTTTTTTAATTTATTAAGTGGCATAAAATGCGATAATTCTCGTATTAAAAAATATGCTAGTTTGAATTGAAGTAGCAAATCTTAGTCTAATTTATTACAATGATTTGTGTGATATGTCCCCTATTTTTTTCTTTAAATTAGAATGTTTTGTATGATATATCCACTATTTTTTCCCCTCTTAAAGGGAATCATCAATAGTAGTTTTTCACATACCTCTTGATGACTTGAATGCTTGATCTCTTAGTTATAGGTAAAACGTTTTACCAATTAAAATGCACTTCTTTGTCAGTATGATATGTCCACTTGAAAAGAAAAAATCTATGAACTTTTGCTTCAAAAAACTTTACAAGCATAGTAGTTAATAAAGCATTTAATTTGTCCATAGTTTTTAGGGGTAAGGCAATCAGAAATTCATTGAAACATGTGCGGGTCAGGTCTAAACTGCAAATACTGCCGCAGTTGAATAGAAAGAAAGGCCATAGTACGTATTACAAGTTAAGCAAGATGATGATGATGATGATGCTGATAAACCATCGTACCAAGTCTTCCCATACACATAATATCATCTTGGTATTACATATCTAAAAACAAACTTTTACATGTCTGACTTCTGTGGTTTTTTGGCGAGAGAAATGATGATATTATTAAAGAAGCCTTTGCCCATGCGGAGAAGCTTTGCTGCATTTTTAACAAACCTGTGGAATAAGTCGGGTATAATAGCTTCTCCAAAATGACTTGCTAGGATTGGTTCATAAACTGCACGAATGAATGATGCCACATGCGCTGCTCTAACATGTTCATCGCAGGGCACCCAGAGATCGGATCCTAACTGGTAATCATCAATGGAGAAGGCAGCATCATGACGCAACTTAAACGTCTCCAGGTATACAATTTCATAAGAACCGTCTTCCTCAACTATGTACCTTATTTCTTCTACTGAAGGTGTGTAGTTTGGAACATTGAAACTGTCCAATCTTTCTTCCTCCAGATGTCCCTGTAGATATGCCAATCATCAATTCAATTCAAATTAGTTGACGTGCGAGACTTGGAAACTAGCCAATCTGATAAAAAGTCTACTCTAGCATAAAGTTTACAGCTTTTTTTTTAACCTTAATTTCAATATGAATTCTTACTTGTGTTTTTAGTTCATAAAAAAAAAGTAAGGGGGGAAAAAAGACACCCGACAAATTAAACCCCATTATAATTCTAGCTTTCAACAAATTAATTTGGTGGTGTCCAGACGAAACTCAAGGAAAGAACTGTCTTAAATGTATTGTAGTTGTGTGATCTAACTCCTAATTAAAGGTTACTATCATATGATTTAAACAGAACTTGTCTCCACAAAGTTTTTTTCTATCAAGGTCACAAAGAATAATATTAGGGTAAATTACTTATAATTCTCTTGTGGTTTTATATAATGTCAGATGATCCCTCCTAAAGTTTTAAAATAACCACATAGTCTCCTTATGGGTTTATGTAAAGTGGAAAATGGATTGCATGCATAATCAGTTATGGTGTTTATACCAAACGCGCTCTAAAAGTACGTGTGATAAAATCTTAATATTCACACAATCTCCTTATGAATCATATAAATATCTACTTTATCCCCCCATAATTTTTACAATTGTTTACATAATTCCCTATATTTTTATATAAGGTGATTGAACCATTGATTGATTTAAAATTTAAGGAATGACACTATTGTTATTTCAACTAAAGCGTTATTTAGATTATTTTTCATTAAGTTTCCACTTTACATAAAACTATAGAGGGTGAAATAGACATTTTGAAACAATAGAGGGATCATATGACAACAGATAAAACCACGGGGAACTATATGTAATTTACCCATAATATTACATCCACTTTTTAGGTAAGGTAGGAACTCTGAATAAGCTAGCAGCTAATTCACTATTTAGTTTATCTCAGATGACAAGAATCTGATCATCAAAGAGACTGAGAAATTAATCCCTTCATCACACATCAAGAGAGTGTTGTGGTAGTGCCCCAAAATTTAAGGTCCTCTGGGCTCCCCTTCAGTTACCAATTGGTTGGAGATTGGAGTTTGGTGGGTCTCCCTTAGATTTATCTCCGTTAGGGCGCCTGTGTGAGTTTAATTTAGTTTAATCTAACTTTGTGTGTGTGTGTTTTATTCCGTTTGTTGAAAAAAAAGAGACTGAGAAATTAAGACCTCGACAACCAAGTCGTTTATTGCCATCTCAAGTAAGTGAAAGATATTCGGGCCATCGAATTCATCTCCTTTACACATGAAAGTAAGGAGCATCCAGCCACATGAAACCAACTCTTCCGAACGCATCCTTAGAAATGTGGTAAAATCTTTCGTAAATTGATCCAGATATGCCTTCTGGACGGGCGGACAACTTGCTTTGGAAGAGTAAATGCTCCTTTTATTCAAACTGATCCCTGATTCAGTCACCAAACCACTGGGAACCTGCACATCTAAAGCTGGTAACTTACATTGTTGGAGCATTTTTGTTAGTGTTGCATGTGGGAATATAAATCAAGTTGTTGGTTGCTTCAGAATCTCTTTCTTGGATTCTTGTGGATACCTTGAGAATTATTGAAGAAATTTCTATGCAGAGTGACTAGTGTGTTGAATGAAAATTATGAATTATTTTTGCTACAAGAAAAAAAAAGGAAATAGATAAAAAGAATTAATTCAAAAAACCTGAGATAACCATTGGAGACTGTAAGAAGAGTGTAAAAAATGCATGGATTCCTGGGGGATGAGTCCGCCGTAGAAAGAGCCGGGCATTGCGGCTATTAGGCACGATCCTATTTTGCGTCCATTTTCTTTCTCAAGTTTACTGTAGAAGCTAGGCAGCGACTTGAAAACCGAATTGAAATCATTTTGGAAGAGATCATTCAGGAAAATCTGAACGGTGGGCGGTTCTAATTCATTTTTCATTTCTTGGCTAACTTTTTCAACACTTTCTATAATGTCCCGAACTGTTAAAAGTGTGTTTGGTCAAGAAGAGCATCCCAAATCCTCAACTTTAATGCACTTGCTGATGTTGGACAAGTTGGTCCACAACAATTCTCGTTTGCATTGTCCAAGGACAGGTTTCACCTTGGTCAGAGCCAAATTCTACATATACCATTCCAAAAAACAAATGTTAAGGGGGGAAAGGATAATAATATGTTAGAGATCAACGTCTTATAGCATGCGTTAGTAATACCATGTGTGTGTGCGCGCGCGCTAAAGAGAGAGATAGGGAGACAGACAGACTTGGTAGGATGAATTCCTTGCGTAGCTTGTATGGCTTTCGCCTCCATTTATGATTTATATGCAGGACTTGTTGGAGTTCCATTTCTTATCTGTAGCTAGTACTTAATCGGATTGACACTGCTAGAAGAAAGTGTCGGTTAATTATTGATAGCAGATAGTTTCCGACATAAATAATGGACATTCCTCAAAGAGGCGTACGCTAACTGGCTAGCTACATGTGTAAAGTGTGGAGGGCATATAAATTTGACAGCAAATCCGTCAATTCGTGCGGGAGAGGGCACAGCCAATGGGAACCAGACACGAAGGAAATGGCATTACTTATACTATCTGGCTACCTACGCGTGTGAAGTGCGTGTGAATTGACAGAAATTCCTTTTTTTTTTTCCTCTTCTGGTATAATTGACAGAAAATCTGTCAATTGGTCAGAGAGAAAAAGCACAGCCCATGTCACAGAAAAACTGCAGTGCCATTCAGCATTGTTTGTCTAAGTGGATTACGCCGACTGGCACAGATCGTGGCGGAGCTAGGACTTGTGGCCAAGGGGCAATCATCAATATATATATCTGTAGTAAAGCTAAATCTTTAGTATGGATGATTTTATACCCTTATATTTAAGTTGTTGCTTTAGATTTGCAATTAAATTATGATTGTATTAAAAATAAAAATGTTGAAAATTTTTTCTCTAAAGTGATTCTATATAGCATTGTGATATATAAAGAGAGAATTTTAGAAATTAAAGGAGGAAACATAAATAATTATTCAAATACTGTAAAGGGTCTAACATAAAGAACTTTATAACATTATGGGGATGGACAGGGCAAACAAATAAGTGGTTTTAAAAATTTGAGGAGGTGCAAATAAGATGTAAAAGTGAGAACACTACAAAATGTCAAGTCTTACAATTGCATAAAACATGGAGGAGGTAAATAGGTGTTTTAAGAAAATTGAGAGGGTGTAGATAAGGTGCAAAAATGAAAATATTACAAAATTTCAAGTCTATTTTACAACTTCAAAAAACTTGAAGGGAGGCATTTGCCCACCCTCAAGTAAATGTGGCTCTACCACTGGACATAGATGTTGTGAAAAACTAGCACGTTTTGAAGACTTGATTATCATATATTTACAATACTTTGTGGCTCAAACCGCTTTCAAGCAATATTGATGTCAGACAGAGCCTAAAATCAGCTAACTGAATTCTCGGTTGAATTAATTAAATTTAATGAATAGAATTCTGTAAATTTGATTTCAATTCGATTTCAATCGAAATTGATTATAGTGAAATATAGTGAATTCAATTTTGGTTTCAGATGTTCAATTTCGATTTTAACTAAAAACTGAATTCAATTTTTTTTCTACATACAATATTTATGTTGTGTATTCTCAATTTTTTATGCCTTAAAACCTATACACCTTCGTTTCAGCTTAAAACTTATTACAGACATATAAATTGACCTTTGATTGTTGAATAAATATTATTGTTAACACATTTTCAATAACAAAAAAACAAAAAAGTATATAATTTTAATATGTAAAACGTGGGTACAGCATGTTTTGTCCATGTCAAGCATGCCACGTTACGTCCTGGCTGAATTGGACACGTATGAATAGAGCACGACACAGAGGGACAGCCCAGAGACCCACGTGCGCTCGGTCAAGTGAAAGAGATTGAGGAATGGGGCCGAACTACTAAATAATAGGTTAATTGTACTTTGCACCCTTCAACTATCCAGCAATTGGACTTTACATCCTAAAATTTTAAATTTCAGCAATCATACTCCAACTTTTAATTTTTAGCTATCCACTCTAATTCACAAAATTTCAACTAATGAAAGACCATTTGCAGTTTGACACCCAAAAAAAAAAAGGAAAAAACCATTTGCACCCTTATTCTTCTTTTTGTCCCAAAAATACCTCTTCTATCCCCTCTACATCTCTCCTCTCTACTGTCCCTCTATTTTTCCTCTCCCAGAGAAAAGTTTGGTCTTCCAATATGGTTTTGAGGAGTAAGCCTGTTAGATGAAATGCACCAAAACCGAAGCAAGCCACTCTAGAAAGAAATAAATGAATTCCAAAGATCTTTGACAAATCCAATAAGGTTTTCCTTACGTTTATCACAAAATATTTCTAAATTTCAATATACCCAACGCCAGATTGCTGCCAGAAAGCATATACCAAAAAACACAATATGTGCCCTGACTATGCCTTTGTAACTCCAAATATCAGCATTCATTACAGTTCCCTCTATGATATTCCAATCACCCCATGACTAGAATGAGAATGATAGTGATGTAGAATTTATTTTTTAACCAATAAAAATTGAATGTTGGAGGAGTTTAAATCAAGATATGTTGATGGAGAATTGACATAAAAAATTTGGTGTTGATAAAAAAAGATTCATTTTTGCTGTATGAGGAGACGGCCATATTGGTGGGTTTCAGAAGTTATGGTGGTGTTGGTACAGCTGTTCTGGACAAGAGTTGATAATTGGATGTGTTAATGATTTATTTTCTTTTTTATATAGTTTTATTTGTGTAATAAGTTTTAAAAGATTATGCCTGTGGTGGAATTAAGAGCTTATGATGGTGAAGCTAGTGAGATTAGCATGAGGCACTTTTTATTTATTTTCTTTTTTATTTGATGCTTATTTTTATAACAGTTTTTGATGAATTTTTTGTGTTCATTTGTTTGATAAATATGATTTTAAGAGGCTATGATACTGGTGGTATTAAGTATTGATGGGATGGTGGTGGCGGTAGGCGTGGTAGCCGACAAAAGTTGTGGTAAGGTGGTGAGTTTTTGGTGTACAATAATTTTTAATTATTTTGTTTGGTGCCTAATTCCCTTTTACGGCGGATTGCATAGGCAATGGTGGTGATTCAGCCACTGGGAATTTTTTTTTTTTTTTGTGTTTGTTGAGTTTTTATGTATCAATTCATTATTTTTTTTTGAAGGAATTCTTTTGTTTAAATGCAAAATTTGGAGTTTTAAGGTAACTTTATTAAGAGCATGAATTTAAGGGAGGGTAATTTTGGAAAATAAATTAAAAAATTATGAGTAAAATAGCGCATCCACTCTTTTTTCTATCAGTTTAGCTTGAATTATAAATTTTGCAAAAAATTGAAAGTTGAAGGTAGTTGATTGCTGAAATTTAAATTCTAGAGTGTAAAGTCCAATAGCTAAATAGTTGAGGGATACAAACTTCAATTAACCCTAAAATAATGGGGTAATTTCAGAAACCTCCCCTGAGGTTTATAGTAATATCACTTGGTATCCTTCAACTTTAGAAAATCTCATCTACCTCCCTTATTTTTAACTTTTTGTAACATTATTAACCCATTTCAAAAAATATTATTAAGAAACTCATATTTGGACAAAACAAATGTTTTCATGCCAAAATTACACTTATGTTATCCTACAATTTTTCCAAGAGTGAAAATACATTTTTAAAAACCCCAAAATAAAGACAAATAGCATGAAAGTATAGTTGTAATAGAATAAATGATATCAGTAGGTGTTTTTAAGGTATAAAAGATTATTATTTAAAAGTATGTTTAAGATGCTTCAAGTTGGAAAAATATTTCATTCATTGTAAAGTGTTTTCATTAATTTCAGAAGTTTAAAAATTAAGAATTTTAAACTTTCTACATTTGTTTATAGACTGATGACTTGAATATTAGAAATAAACACAATGTCTAAATTATGCTTATAAACTCAATTGAGGTATTTTCAAAAATATAAAAGTAATTTCTTTATTACAAAATATTTTTGGATGAATTAAGAAGTTTATAAATTGTTTAGAATTTTTTTAATGTCCTAACTTTTTGTCTAAATTGATGATTTAGAAAAAGAGAAAGATAAATTATTAACAATGCATTTGAAAACTTATTTGAGGTATTTTCAAAGTGTAAAATGTTCTAATTGTAACTTTTTTTGTTTTTTTGTATTTCTTGTCTAGACTTATCATTTCGAAAATTGTAAAATGTCTTTCAACCCAATTATTGTGTAGTAATTCTTAAAGATTTAACTTGGTTTGTTATGAAAACTAAAGGTTTACAAGAAAAGGGTACTTTTGGAATAGAAATATTTTATCTCACCCAAAATGAGTTTTTAAATGATATTTTTTGAAATGGGGTAATAAAGTTACAAAAAGTTAAAAATAAGGGAGATATACAAGATTTCTCAAAGTTTAAGATATCAAATGATATTACTACAAAGCTCAATGGAGGTTTCTGAAATTATCCCTAAAATAATTGAAGCTAAAAAAGAAAGGGAAAAGATCATAGAAAACGTCAAACGAAGCGGGGGCATGAAAATAAATGCAACTTTGATAAAACGAAGCGCAATTGTACGTGGGTATGGAGACAAATATCAGAAACCTCCCCTGAGATTTTTCTTAATATCATTTAGCACCTCTAAAATTCTAAAAATACTACTTACCTCCCTTCCTTTTATTATTTGTGTAACCAAATTTTTAAAAACCTTAAACTACTCTTTTGCCAAATAAAATATTCTTAAACCACTTTGTTTACTTTAAAAAATCACCATTTAAAAGATAATCTCTAATAGTAGCACTATATCACAAAGCTATAGTCCATAAAAATATAATTTTTTTAAAAAAAGATAGTTGCAAGAAAATACACTAGCAACAATTCAACTCTATGTGCTTAAAATTGATTTTTTATTAACTTTATTCTTTTTCTCAACCTCTTTTCAACCCTTGGTTCAAGTCTTTAGATTATACTAAATCATCATAAAAATCAACTAAACATTGTAAAGAAATTATACCTGCTCTATTACAATTACGAAAAGAAAAAGGCAAACAAAATTCAATTTACTATAATTTACAAATAAAAATCACAGAGTTATTCAAAAAAATGAGTAGAAGAGGATGTTTGAGAAAGAGAAAAGAGAAGAAAATAACTTTTGTTTCTTTTCATTAATTTTATGAGTTCCATTTATTTGATATGTGAATTATGTATCAAAGGTTAATATAGTTGATAGGATGCTAATTGAAGAAATAGAGTACGTGTATGAGTTACTAATTATGGACATTATTTTAGCTTTAATTTGAATGAAGACCAGCTCATTTGCTTGTGTTTTGCTTTAGGAGGAGAAAAGTGTCAAATTGTTGAAAACTTGCTTGGAAATGCACACGTGGAAACGGAGCATGTCTAAGTTGATGATATGTACTTGTGTTCAAGAAGAAAGCTTGAGCTTGGAGAAATCAAATTGGAATTTCATGGAAGATGTGATCCATCAACTTGTCAAACAACAACCGGCGCCGGTTGTGGTGCCAGTTATGTCTGGAAAAGTGGAAAATTGAAGTGAAGAATGACAGGTGCCGGTCTTTGGGCCGGTTTTTTGACCGGTCTTTGCCGAAAATCTATGCGAAACTTATTTTTGTCAACTTTTTGAAGTCTTCCAACTGAAATTTACTTGTAACTTTAGGGAACTGTAAATAGGACTCATTAGAACGTACGTAAGGGTTGGAAAACATTAGTTTAGTTTAGAAAACATCTTTTCATGTTTTTTTCTTAAGAAATTAAGATTGTTTGTGGGCAAATTAAGGAGTAACCAAGGAAAAGATTGGGTCATGTAAATTGAGAAGTTTTCTTACTTTTTCTTTTCTTTGTGAACTCTTTGAATTTGTGATCCTAATTCTTTCTATTATGTCGAGCTAAATATGTTTCTAGGGTTAAGGTTTTTATAAAGGAACTTTGATTGATTTTTCATTTAAATTCTTGGGTTTGCAATGATTTATTTATCTTGATTTTAATTACTGGCCACCATAGACATGTTTTTTAGGTTTGTATTGAATTGAGAAAGGGGATATAACAGTGCACTAGATAAGAAAATACAACTGTACACTAGATAAATAGACAATAGATATACTTAGTCTAATCACGAGAGTAGATTAGAATTTGTATAATGCACTTATATCACATAGGATCTTAATGCGTTTAATTAAACACTTAGGATCTTGAAAGAGACGTAAGATTTAATTAGGCACACTTTAGATGCGTCGAGAGATGATCTAAAATACAATTGTGTGATACGCTCGTAACTTGTCAAGAAAATAATTGGGAAATTAATTCAAAATTCTGGATTAAAACCTAAAACCCTAAACTTTTTCATCTATTGTTTTCTCAACTACTCTTATTTGATTTGATTATTTATTTCCTCTTCTTAGTTAAAGATTAAATCTTTTTAATTTGAATTTTTTATTTTTATTAGAATAATTAAAGTAGAGGATTTACTCGTCCTTGTGGGTTCGACCCGTGGAATACTCTAGATGATTTTATTACAATGATTGACCGTGTGTGCTTGATCCTTATTACTCATCTCCTCTTGGGCGGTTCGAAAACAAGCTATTATTGGCAAAGATTACGAAGGAGTTTAGGCCCGTAATAAGGAAGATATGAGATCATCTAAACCATTTCATCCGCCATAATTTTAGTGAGCACATCTGGCTAAAGATGTTAAACTTAGCATTTCTTGGAAGGCAACCCAAAATTCTTTTTAAGTTTATTTAGTATTTTTCTCTTGTTTTTGGGTTTAGTGGTGGTGGTTATTATGTTAGGATTTTATTATTTTTATGTTTGGATTATTTGGTGGTGTATTTACTCCTATTTATAGTATTCTTTGATTTTTTTATTTTGCTAGGATGGCTTCTTAGACTTGACTATTGGATGATAACGATGATTTCCTCTCACCCCCACTTGGTGTTTGGCGTTGCTTTGTTATCAAGGGAGTTTCATTTTTATCTCTTTTCTTGCTTTTAATTTCTTTATTTTTATCCCTAACATTGCGCACAATATTGTCTTAAGTGTTGGGGAGGGGGTAAATGAGTGAAGTGAAATTTCAGTTAAAATTTTCAAAATTTTTGTGATTCCCTGATATGGAATGGCTTGTATCTCGAGTTTACTATTGTTAAGACTTTTTGTGTGTTAATGTGTTAAGTATGAAATAGGGATGTCTTAGGGTACTTCTCTAGTAAAATTTTTCAATTTGGAGACTTTTGTGATTTTGGCTAACTGTTCTAGGCATTGCAAATATTTTTCTGCCATTTTTCTTGTGATTTGGTCTAACTATTAATTTTAATTCTCCATCTTATTGGTAGATGAAGTAGGATTTGATATTTTTGATAAATTGGTACTTAAATTGTTGATATTATTTGACTATACTCTGCTAGTTGTCGTTGTCTAGTAATCGGTGGTCTTCATTTAAAAGTGTCGATTTTCGCGTCAAATAATAGTTATGAGTGTGGTTCTTGAGCGGTGAAAGTTGAATAACCAGATTCTTTCACTTGGGAGATGTTGAAGTTTGCGTTAAAAAAAACTTGAATTGCTGAGAACTAAGTATTTTCCCCCAGTGAAAAATATGAGAAAAACTCAAGTGTTGGGAATTCAAAAGAAAAAAAAAAGAGCAAAAAAGAAAAAGATTAAAAAATGAGGAAATTGACAAATTTGAAATACAAGTAGTCAAAATGCTAGTTTGTGGATCCATGAATTATATTGTATTAAGATTTTGTTTAATAGTTGGACTGGTTGTAGAAAAATATCGGTTGAATATTATATATTCTTAGTTTAGTAAACTGGATTTGGAAGAATCGTTTATGTTCATGGCTAATAGGAGAAGTATTTCTTGGTTTTAACTATTAACATTTGGCACTTGTTTTGATTGTGCCTTAGCAATAGTCGACTTGAGTAGGAGCCATTGTTTGAACTTAATTAATTTGTTATGTTTAATTGATTATGTTCCCATGCTTGGAGACAAATACGGACTCTGTGTTAGGGTGCTAATTGAAGTAATAGTACATGTATGAGTTATTAATTATGTACATTATTTTAGCTTTAATTTGAATGAAAACCAGTGTTTTCAGAACCGGACCGGACCGGCCGGTTCGACCGGTCGGACCGCGAACCGGCCATGCCACCGGTCCGGTTCTCTTCAAAAGCCGAAAATGGTCAAAAACCGTCAAGAACCGGTCGAACCGTGCGAACCGCGAACCGGCGGTTTTTTGACTTTTTCCATTTTTTGAAAATATAAAATGTGGTGGTAGTGAGATTTGATCTTGGGACCTCATATATAAGATACAAGTGTCTTAACCACCACACCAACAAGTATTTTTGAAATTAGATGAGTACAAAAATTTGAAAATTTGAATTCTTTTCATTTATTGATATTGGTTTTCTTTTTTTTGTTTTCCCAATTTTCGGTTAAAAATGTATCTAATATTTCAAATTTTTTCAGGCTTTTTTTTGTATGGTTGAAAGAAATTACATTTATCAAATTTTAGAAAATTTATGTTCAATTTTCATGGGCCCGTTTGGTAATGAGTTTTTTGGGTGTTTGTAGAAAACTTTACTGTAACCTACTGTAGAAATTTGTAGAAATTTATTTTTGGATGTGTAAAAATTTTTGTGATAGATTTAATTTTTTCCTTTTCCTTTTTTGCCCTTTTCTTTTTCCTTTTCCTTTTCTTTTTCTTGTTCCTTTTTCTTTTCCCTTTCCCTTTTCTTTCTTTCTTCTTCCCCCCACGGCGCCGACTACTTTTTTTTTTTCTTTCTTTCCTCCCTCCCTCCCTCTTCCCTCCCCTCCACCGCCCCACCCTCCTCCCCTCCCTCCTCTTCCAGGCCCTCACTCCCTGATCAGATTTGATCATGACCTGATCGGACTGGGGGATGGTGTGGGGGAAGGGGAGAGAGGAGAGGGAAGGAAGAAGAAGAAGAAGAAAAAAAAAAAAAAAAACCGGTGAACCGGCCGGTTGGACCGGTTGAACCGCGAACCGCCACCTCTATCGGTTCACTGACCTGTCCGAGTTTTAAAACATTGATGAAAATCAGATCATTTGCTTGTGTTTTGCTTTAGGAGGAGAAAAGCAAACTTGCTTGGAAATGCACACGTGGAATGGGAACATGATGGAAACATGTCTAAGTTGATGATATGTACTTGTGTTCAAGAAGAAAGCTTGAGCTTGGAGAAACCAAAATGGAATTTCATGGAAGATGCGATCAATCAACTTGTCAGACAACAATCGGTGCCGGTTGTGGCGCTAGTTATGTCGCCGGTTATCGTTTGGAAAAGTGGAAAATTGAAACGAAGAATGACCGGTGCCAGTTTTGGACCTATTTTTGGACCGGTCTTTGTCGGGAATCCAAGTGAAATTCATTTTTATCAGCTTTTTGAACTGATTCCAATTGGGACTCACTTGTAATTTTAAGAAACTATAAATAGGAATTATTAGAATGTGCTTAGGGGTTGGAAAACGTTAGTTTAGTTTACAAAAACATCTTTTCATATTTTCTTTTTGATAAATCAAAATTATTTGTGAGCAAATCAAGAAGCAACCAAGGAGAAGATTGGAGCGAGCAAATTAAGAAGTTTTTTTACCCTTTGTTTTTCTTTGTGAACTCTTTGAATTTGCGATCTTAATTCTTTCTATTATGTTGAGTTAAATTTGTTTTTAAGGTTAAGGTTTTTATGAAGGAATTCTAGTTGATTTTTCCATTTAAATTCTTGGCTTTGCTATGATTTGTTTATTTTAATTTTAATAACATGTTGTGATTGGCCATCATAGACATGCTTTTGGGTTTGTATTGAATTGAGAAAGGAGATATAACCATGTACTAAGTAAATAGACATACTTAGCCTAACAACGAGAGTACATTAGAATTTGTATAATGCACTTGTATCACTTAGGATCTTAATAGGTTTAATTAAACACTTAAGATCTTGAGAGAGACATAAAATTTAATTAGGCATACTTTAGATGGATCGAAAGGTGAGATCTAAAGTACAATTGTGTGATACATTCATAACTCGTTAAGAAAATAATTGGAAAATTAATTCAAAATTCTGGATTAAAACTTGAAACTCTAGGCTTTTTCATCTATTTTTTTCTCAACTACTCTTATTTGATTTGGTTGTTTATTTCCTCTTCTTAGTTAAAGATTAAATCTTGTTAATTTGAATTTTTTAATTTGTATTAGAATAATTAAAGTAGAGAATTTACTCATTCCTATGAGTTCGCTGAAATATTTCAAATGATTTTATTACTACGATTGACCCTGTGTGCTTACAGGAAATTGTCGATTAATAATCAGTTTGCAATTAGTAATATAGGTAAGTAATATTTTTAAAACCTCAATGCTGCTGTATGATATTAAAAAAAAATCAGGGGACGATTTCGATATTATCCCTGTACTCTAACCTTTTCTCTTGCTCATACTAACTTCGTTGTTGCTAAGAGTCTATTTGGACTGCTATTTTTAGAAACTTTTGTAAAAAAATATATTATAATGATATAATGTATGTGAGTGCAGAAGAAAATTAAGAAATGATATATAATACTTGCTCATTTCTGTCGATCCTTTCCGGGGTAAGCTTTCTCTGTCTCTCACCTTTCCTGGTCAGCCGAGCAGCCATAATTTTTGTTCTATTTTTATAATCTTTCCTTCTTTTTGCTGCAGCATTTCTTCACTTAAAAGATGATTTCTGCGTTTAACATCCTATATCGTCTCATACAATGCATTAATTGCCCTTTTGGGTTGTTAATTGGAAATCAATACGCCTCCTTTAATTTGAGAATTTTTATCTCGGTCTAAAGCAATTAGTAGTTGGTCCAAAATTAATAGAAAAGGTGCACGTGACATATAAAAATCTCACTTGCTAATTCACATGTTAAGTGGGGTTCACTTATTGTGTAAAATTAACTCAACTAGAACCTTTATATATCCACACAGACCTCTTTCATTTGCTCGAGAACAACTACTAAACATGTCTAATAGATTACTCAAAGACGACAAAAAATTTTCCCCTTTATCTACAATCCACTAACATATCACATTTTTTTATGCATTTTTTCACTTTAGTTTACCAATTACTCTTAACATTGCTTACTATTAAAATTTAAGGCACGACACTAAATTATTTTTCATTCCTCTAGCCAGGGCAAGCTTTAAATTCTTCTTCTCACTTACCAGAATTTCTTCGCGTTTACACCGGCCAAGCCCTTTCCAATCCCATTCGTGTCTAGTTCCCATTGGCTGTGCCCCTCTCTTTGACCAATTGACAGACTGCTGCACGGAGGTAGCCAGTTAGTACACAGATTTAAGAAATTTCCATTATTGAAGTCCGAAACTTCGTCACTACTATCAACCATTAACCGATACTTTATTTTAGCAGTCTCATTTCGATCAAGCAGTAGGCTACTAGCTAGTGATCAGAATGGAACTCCAACAAGTTCTGCATATGAATGGAGGCGAAGGCAACACAAGCTACGCAAAGAATTCATCCTACCAAGTCTGTCTCTGTCCGTCTCTTTCTTTTAAAACACACACACACAGTAGTGGTAAATTATGCTATGATATGATACCTTGATCTCTAACATAGTATATCTTTTATTTTGCAGAATTTGGTTCTCACCAAGGTGAAACCTGTCCTTGAACAATGCATAGGAGAATTGTTGCAGACCAACTTGCCCAACATCAACAAGTGCATTAAAGTCGCGGGTTTGGGATGCTCTTCTGGACCAAACACACTTTTAACAGTTCGGGACACTATGTAAAGCCCACCGTTCAGATTTTTCTGAATGATCTCTTCCAATATGATTTTAATTCGGTTTTCAAGTCGCTGCCAAGCTTCTACAGCAAACTTGAGAAAGAAATGGACGCAAAATAGGATCGTGCCTAATAGCCGCAATGCCTGGCTCTTTCTACGGCAGACTCTTCCCCGAGAAGTCCATGCATTTTTACACTCTTCTTACAGTCTCCATTTGGTTATCTCAGGTTTTTTGGATTAATCCTTTTTATCTTTTTCCTTTTTTTTTTCTTGTGGCAAAAATCGTTCATGATTTTCATTCAACACACTAGTAACTATGCATGGAAGTTTCTTCAATAATTCTCAAGATATCCAAAAGAATCCAAGAGAGAGATTTCTGAAGAAACTAACAACTTTTTCCTTTTCTTCACTGCTCATGATTTACATTCCCACATGCAGCACTAACAAAAATTGTCAGCATAAAAAAAAAGCAGCGGAAATAAATTTAACACATATAAAAATATATAGGAAGAGAAGGAGAATAAATACATAAATAAACGGTCAATAATTTTATTAACTCAAACTTAACAAAACTTTATTTTTCCCAACTCTCTTCAAGACTCAACTAAACTCTTCAATACTCGACCCAACTTTTCAAATAATAGTCCACTATACTAGTAGTATTTATAGACTACTAACATTCCTAAACAAACACAATTATAAGCCAAAATTTACTTGAAAACTAACTTGATATTTTCTAATCTGATATGAAAACTAAACAAACAAGACACCAAATAAAAAACTAAAAGAATTAGAAAACTAAATACTAAAGCAACTTGGTTTAATTATTCCAACAAAAATGCTCCAACAATATAAGTTACCAGCTTTAGACGTGCAGGTTCCCAGTGGTTTGGTGACCGAATCGGGGAGTAGTGTGAATAAAGGGAACATCTACTCCACCAAGTCCGCCCGTCCAGAAGGCATATTTGGATCAATTTACGAAAGATTTTACCACCTTTCTAGGATGCAATCAGAAGAGTTGGTTTCACGTGGCCGAATACTCCTTACTTTCATATGTAAAAGATACGGAGTCGACGGCCAGAATATCTTAGACTTACTTGAGATGGCAATAAACGACTTGGTTGTCGAGGTCTTAATCTCTCTGTCTCTCCGATGATCAGATTCTTGTTATCCGAAATAAACTAAATAGTAAAATCGCTAGCTAGCTTATTCAGTGTTCCTCTCTCACATAAAAAATGGAAGTAATACTATTCTTTGTGACCTCGAGAGAAAAAGCTTTGTGTAGACCAAGTTCTCTGAAAATCATATGCTACTAACCTTCAATTAGGAGTCAGATCACACAACTCAAATACATTTAAGACGATTATTTCCTTAAGTTTCATCTAAACTCCACCAACTAATTTGTTGAAAGTTAGAAATATAGTGGGATTTAATTTGTTGTGCATCTTTTTTCCCTTTCTTGGTAAAAAGATATTGGAAATGAAGAAATCGTCATTATTTACTTATATCTTTGTATGAACTAAAAACACAAGTATGAATTCATATTGAAATTAAGGATAAAAAACTATAAATTTTATGCGAGAGTTGACGTTTTATCAAATTGGCTAATTTTCAAGTCTCGTACATCAAATAATTCGAATTGACTTGATGACTGGCAAATGTACAGGGACATCTGGAGGAAGAAAAATTGGACAGTTTCAATGTTCCACTCTGTACTCCTTCAGTAGAAGTAGTACAGTACATAGTTGAGGAGGAAGGTTCTTTTGAAATTTTATAACTGGAGACATTTAAGCTCCGTCATGATGCTGGCTCCATTGATGATTACCACTTGGGATCCCATTCCAATGTATACAATGATGAACTTGTTAGAGCAGCGCATGTGGCATCATTCATTAGAGCAGTGTATGAACCAATCCAAGCAAGTCACTTTGGAGAAGCTATTATACCCGACTTATTCCACAGATTTGCCAAGAATGCAGCAAAGCTTCCCCACTTGGGCAAAGGCTTCTTTAATAATCTCATTATTTCTCTTGCCAAAAAACCAGAGACGTCAAACATGTAAAAGTTTGTTTTTAGAAATTTTTTTAAAAATAAGAATGCTGACTATTATTAACTAGATTGCTGGAAATCGTCCAATATGAATTATTTTATGAAATCTGGTGGAAATTACCATAAGGAATCCATAAGATTAGATGTTTTAACATGAAAAGTTAATTCATGCATAACCTTATTAGCACCCCGAAGGAAGCCATCTCACTTCAAGGATATTAGATTCCATTAGTGTCACGTACCAAATCCGCATCCCTGGACCAGATTTGTGATGTGGCAAACCGTATTTGTGAGACCTTACTCCCACAAATACAAGGCAACATGGTCATAATTTACAAAAATTCACTAAAATTTAAAACTTACAAATGTTAGAGAAATACATACTACATTTAAACTAATACAACTGATAAATTCTTGTTGGGAAATTCGCCAAAATGGTCCCTAAAACTTTTCACTTAAACCAATTTCGTCCTCCTTTATTTATTTTAACCAATGTAGGACTCCAACAATTATTTAACTTCCAATGTAGGACTTATGCGTCGATTTTACGCACTTCCAGTGGTTGAGCAGGGGCAAAATCGTCAGATCAGGTAAATACTACAATTAACACCTCGAATAACCCAGTTTCGCGATTAACTGCGGTAAGAAATCGAGTGTGCGATAATTGCAACAAATTTGGGGGAAATTGGCAGTTGATTAGGGTTTGAAGATGGGGAAATCACAGCGGGCGATCGGAAATGAGACTGGAACATCGTCGGCTACGGCAATAGAGGAACGTGATGGGAACTAGGATTGGAAGAATGAAGCTGCTACTGCATCTCGAGCAGGTAAGATATATTTGCAGCCTATAAACTACGTAATGTATATCTTAGCTAGTCGATTTTAAGTGTTATAGTGTGTGGGTCGGTTATATAATCATTGATGGTTGGATTTAATGGTGGGGGACAGATTTTGGAGTACTGTAAAATTGTGGTGAGAGTTTCAATAGAATCGGGGTTGATGGAATTTTTGTGAAAGTGTGTACTAATTGTAGAAGAAAAAGATGAGGCATACAATTTGGACATGTGCTGTGTAAAAATGCTTAGTTAATTAGTTTGTGATATGCGATGTCAGAAAGTTGGTGTTTTGTAAACTTACTTTATTTGTTTGTTTGTTTGTTTATGAGCTGGAATGGTGAAATCTGGTATTTGGTAATTTATATACTAATCTGTAGCTTTCATGTTTCGAAAAATGAGACAGAGTAGGGTCCAATGTTCTTTATGGCAATAATAAAAGAACTGCACGTAAGCCGTAGTAGTGTGTGAGGAGCCATTGTGCATATAAATTACATGTCATTTTCAGCCAAAAGTTTATCCTCACATGTAGATCATATTGTATTAGAAAGAGAAATGGACTGAGTTTGTGTGGCCATAAGTTGTTAGGTGAGGCATGTATAGCAGACTTGGTCCACGTAAAATTAAGGAGGCTGTGTAAAGAACATTAGGTAAAGTAGCAAGATTATAGGGCCATGTGCTGGAATTGCAGTTCACAAAGCAGCCAAAATGGTCCCTGGACTAATTTATACTACTCACTGTAGTCAACATAAGCTTATCAGTCCCATCTAATTTGTTAATTACATAACAGCAATTGGGGTAAATATGATATTGGTTCATAAACAATCATTTAATAGACTGGTTTTGGAAAGATATGGTGTGTATAAACTTAAACAAACAACTTTTGGGTAATATAAACATAAATTAGCTGTAATTGATTTTGCAGTTTGATGGTCATAAATGTCTAAAATTTGGTTGTTTGAGGCTTAGTTTGATTGTTGGTGAGCTCTGATGGTGAATTTTTTTTTCCCTGAAAAAAAGGCAAAGATAGGGACTTTTTCAATCTAAAGGTGCATTATGGTGGGGTATATGTCAAACATCCATAAGAGACATATGTAGGGGGCAGCGTGGAGACCTTTGAAGATGTCATATCACTTAAACTTGATAAAGTAGCTTTAATTGCTTTCTGTACATTGGTGGGTTTTACTGTTAATATGAAGATGATGTATAGAATCCCATGTGATGATAATCTGCTAAAGCTAAGACAAATAGATGATGAAAATGATGTAGTTGATGTGGCCTGCATTGGCAAAAATAATGGAGAAGCTGATGTATATATTGTTGATGACTTCTATATAAGAAGTGTTAATAGTAATATTGGAAGTCAATGTGAAGAAGTAAACATTAATATTGGGAGTTCAGGTGTACCGAATGTTGAGGAGATTGACATAGGAGATGCTGAATTCTATGTTAATATCACTTTTGATGATGTTGATGAACCGGAAGTCGAAGACGTACCAGTTCATGTGGGCCAAATGGAGGAGCATGTGAATGCAAAAAAGGCAAAAGAAGCTATTGATGATGATGGTGACCTTTCGGATTCATTCGACGATGAAAGTTTTCACAACGCTAGTCAAAGTTTTCACGACAGTGATTATGATTTTAGCAAGGATGAGGAAGATAGTATATTCCATGGTTGTATCATTGCTCTTGAGCAAGAGTTAGGTGCTCGGATTGGGAAGGTTGGACTTGGTAGTGGAGAACCAAGTAGAAAAAAGCAGCCTACACTCCAGAAATTGCCAAAAGCAACAACCAAGAAGAAAAGAAGTGGAGCGAAGCCTGCTGGCTTGACAGATCTGCACCTAGATGAAGGAGGCAACATTCCAGTCCACGAAGAATCTGATTCACTTGGATTTGATGACTTAAACAGTGGAAACTGTTCAGAAGATGGAGATAGTAGCAAGAGAAAACCTGTGCTTGTAAGATTTCGACCTGAAGTTGATATGGAAAATCCAAAATTCCATCTTGGACTGGTTTTTGATGATAAACAACTGTTTAAGTATGCAGTTGACACCTACTCAGTCAAGTGGGGCAAGGACATTAGATGGGTAAAACAAGATGCCTCACGGATGAGAGTCAAATGCAAGGTGGAACATTGTGGTTGGAGTCTCTTTGCTTCTAAAATCCGAGAAGGTGATGCTTCCTTAGTGATCAAGACAATGGGGCTAGAACACAGTTGTGGTCGGACATTTTATCACAAGAGAGCCGCCTCCGACTTTCTTGCCAAAAAGTATGCAGATTTTCTGAGGTTGAACAAGAGAGTGAGTGTTGCAGAATTTAGGGAAAAGGTACATTCGGAACTGAATCTAAACATCACTGTATCTCAGGTGTACAAGACTTGGATGAAAGCAAAACTCATAATCCATGGAAGCTATAAAGAACAGTACACACGGTTTTGGGATTATTGTGGTGAGCTGCTGAGGTGTAATCCAGGTTCTACAGTATACATGGAGATAGAATTTGATGAGGACATGGGTAGAGACAGATTTGTGAGACTTTATATATGCTTTGAGGCACTCAAAATAGGATTCAAATCTGGATGTGGGCGTGTGGTTGGAGTGGATGGTTGCCATCTGAGAGGTCCACATCCGGGGTACTTTTAACAGCTGTCGGGATAGATCTAAATGACTACCTATATCCCATTGCCTATGCTGTCGTTGAGGCTAAAAACAAGAGTAGTTGGAAATGGTTTATAGATTTTTTAAAGTATGACTTGTCCATTCATGACCAAACAACTTGGACTTTCATTAGTGATAGACAAAAGGTAAAGTCACTGCTCATTATTTCTTATCAAGTTGCTGCCTTTTACATCTTATATCAAGGTAGTCTTTTAAATTTTGTGATTTTTTATTCCATTGTGGTTGAAAATAGGGTCTAGGGACTGCAATTCAAGAGGTGCTCCCAGATGTTGAGCATCGACATTGTGTTCGGCACCTTTACAATAATTTGAAAAAGCTGCATTCGGGTGAAGCATTGAAGGAGAGGTTTTGGACTTGTGTTAGAGCATCGTACGTGACAAGGTTCGAAAATCTAATGGACAGTTTGAAGGAATATGATGAAAATGCATGGAAGTGGTTGAATGACAACACTTCACCCAAGCACTGGTCAAGGTCCCATTTCTGCAACAACTTGTGTGAGAGTTTCAATTCCGTCATCATGGATGCACGGGAGAAGCCAATTCTTGCAATGCTTGAGTCAATTCGAATTTATCTAATGGAACGGCTCGGACCAAAAGAGAATGGATGAAGAAGAGGAATGACAAGATCTGCCCTAAAATACAAAAAAGCTAGAAAAAGCCAAAACAGAAGTTGCTGCAAATATTGCATGATTGTCTAAGGAAGATCAATTTGAAGTGACACACATGTATAGGGGAAAGCATGTGGTTGATGTGAATAAGAAAATATGCACGAGTCGAAGATGGCAGCTGACTAGCTTGCCTTGTTGCCATGCTATTTGCTGCATTTCCATAATGGCAGTAAATCCAGAGGACTTGGTTCATGAATGCTACTCTAGAGACAACTATTTAAAGGCATATGAACCAGCAATAGCTCCAATGAGTGGGCCTAATGCTTGGGTTCAGTTCCAAAAAGATCTTATGTTGCCTCCGAAGAAGTTAAAGCTCCCTGGTAGGCCTAAGAAATTGAGGAGAAGGGAACCGGATGAACCAAGGCCCAATTCTGCAGGTGTGACAAGGCTGTCTAGAAGTGGACTTGTCAAAATGACATGTTCAAAATGCCATGAAACTGGTCATATCATTAGAAAATGTCCAATGCTCATTCTAACTAATGAGCTTCCCGGTTCATCCTCGGGCAGGCCACCATCCTAACAAGTGCAGCTTTTGCAAGAGTAGAGGCCATAACAAGAGGACTTGTCCAGAAAGTGCTCAAAATGGGAAGAGTGGAGTGAATGAAGACCATAACTCAACTACCCCAACTGGTATAATACTTTGTTCCTCACTTTTTGTATAGCTATTTGTATGTTTACTTTATATTTAACAAAATGTCAAAATTTTGTGATTTAGTTGTTGATGAGGGAGGAAAAAATGGGGGACGAGAAATGCCAGAAACTGGAAATTTGAGTCAAGCAACTAAACAGGCCAATTCAAATATGTTTGCTGGTATAACATGTTTGGTTTTGTTCTTTTCTATCCGAGAATGCGTGTATGTATATCATTAACAAAAGTTGCAAATTTTGATATATCAAGTGTTCATCAGGTGCGGGAAAATAGTGGAAATGAAATTCCACAAGAAGTTGGTCCATTCTCTTGCCAAGAAACTGGTTTGTGTCATATTCTTGCCAAAAAAAAAGTTAAACTTTAAGTTATTTTGTGGCTTTATATGACATTTTTATGTGTTACTTCTCATAGTATCAGGTGAAAATACAAAGGTTGTCCTAGGAGATGCTGAAGAGATGGAAATTCAGCCTTCAGCTCCACAAGAAATTGGTGTTGGTTTGGAAAAAGTCAAGAAATGTTCAGTTTGCAAGAAGATTGGTCATAACAGTCTAACTTGTGACACCACTTAGGCACAATCTTGGAGAAAAAGAAAAGCTGCTATGTCCATATATGGTCCATTTGTTGATTAGAAGAGGAAAAGAAGAAGGAGAAAGGAAACAGTGAGTTCACTTGAGCAATTCAGGCCGTGAGCAAAATGGAATTCATTTTGTAGTTCATTTCCTAATGCATTCAATTGGATTTGTAGGCACATAGACTGCTAGATGAGGAATAGATATCAATTATTGATGACGGGCTGCACTTGAAGTTCAGCATAGGGAATGAAGTGATGTGCCTTTTGCCTTATATTTTGATCTGCTTCATTGTTTTGTAAAAGCATTGGCTAAATGTATGACATTTCCTGATAGTGTGGACTAGTGCAGCATGGTGGTAGCAATTGTTATGATATCTTTTGGATGACTGAAATCTATTTGTTTTGTTATATAGCATGTTCAATTATCAATTTTGGGCCTGACATTTGTACTTGTGATCATTTTGGTTTGGTTGCATTCAGGGAATGTCCATTTTTAAGCCGAAACTCTGCCAATTTTTTTTTTAACTAACTAAATGCCACAACCACTGCAAAAGTGTTCAAGGCTCGAATTGTCCAGCCTCTACATTTCATACTTACACAAATGATCCTACCACCAAGTTCATTTTTTACTCATAACCAAACTAATACCAATACAATAACATGCTAAATTAGAGCAGCCATTCAAGCTATTGCACAAAATGCTTTATCCAATAACATACAATTTCTAATTTAGCTACGGCAACCAAAAGCCTAACTCTAACAACATAGAGTTTCTAATTTATCTAAGGCAACATTTGGAACCCCAAATCCTTGACACTTTGTCTTTCCTTGTTGCTACCGATAAGAATACAAGCTAATACAAGGCTACAGCAAACCAGTGCCAAAACTAACAACTTCAGTCCATCTTTAAGCTTTCTAATTTCACGCTTCATCATCTTGTTCTCTTCTTCCAACCTTGCAAGTTCAGTTTTGATGCAGTAGTTCTCTTGTTCAGCTTCCCTTAGTTCCTTTAACAATTTCGCCATCATATTCTTCGTCATCTCCGGCATTGGTGGATCGTACCACAAAAAGTACTTGCAAGCATTCGGTGTCTACAATAAATGACGACACCACCATTAGCTATACAAATTAAATTGCTTTTTATTGAAATTACTGAAATTTAAATAATTTAAGATTTCAGTAGTACATACCCATATCCAAATACATTTTCAAAATCTCAAATTATTAGAATCCAAATCAAACGAAATTTGCTATTTTGCTGATTGTAATGACCATTGCCACCACCATTAGTTATATAGGGTAAGTTAAGGTGCTTTGATTTGAGTTGACAACGGATCTAGACGAATATCAAGTTGGAGTTGTGGAAGACTCTCGACCCCTCTAACTCGCGCAACTACGAACCTTGAATTTAATCTCAACCCGTAGAACAATGAATTAGCGAACCAAGGCTGTTGGTAGATGACGCCACAATCAAGTGCGGTTCTTGATTGATAAGTCGATTGAACACTCGAAACCTCTCAAGTATTCAAGAAGAAATCTCTTAGAAAAGAGACGTGCTATTCTCACAAGAATAAGCTGAAAATTTTTATTGAAAACTTGGTTAATAATTTCGTCCATCATAGGCTGTATTTATAGCCTTACAAGTAATCCTAACACTACTTGGAATCAACTAAACTTAAGCTGAAAATTTAAATCCTAATTGAACTAGGCTTTTGGCCCACTAACTCAAGTGGTCTAATCGGCCAAAGCTCAAGAAAACAAAACAGAAATTAAGCTAATTTAAGCCTAGTAATTCGGCCCTATTATTACAAAAACTAAATTAAAAATTGAAACCCTAATGAAACCCTAAATCGGCCCAAGCTTTAGGGTTTATCCTTCAAATCAACTTTCTTATCTTCAATGACTTGGATTAACGTGTAGAACTTGAGATCTTCATTTCCAAGATCTTGAAGGCTATTTGGACATCCCATTTGACCTTGGACGTGGCACACCAATGCTTGCATGGATTCTTTAATCTTCTTGGCACGTGCTCTTGTCGTTGGACCAGTTGTCACCAATGGAACATCCTTGACTCTTTGGGCAGCTCCGAGCTCTTCATCATTCCCCTCTTCTTAAAGGCGATTTGTCCTCAAATCAAGCTCGTCGTCTACATGAAAAGGACTTAAGTCAGACACGTTAAAAGTTGCATACACACCATACTCACCAGGAAGGTCAAGCTTGTAGGCATTGTCATTAATGTGCTCCACCACTTGGAATGGTCCATCTCCTCTTGGAAGTAATTTGTTACGCCTTTGGATAGGAAATCTTTCCTTCCTCATGTGAATCCACACCCAGTCACCAGGCTCAAAAACCATCTTATGACGGCCCTTATTAGCATTTTGTACATATTGTAATGTACGTTTCTCAATGTTAGCACGGACCTTGGCATGGAGCTCATGAACAAATTCAGCACGCTTTTTCCCATCTAGATTAACTTTCTCAAACATAGGTAAAGGCATCAAATCTAAAGGAGTAAGCGGATTAAACCCATAGACAATCTCAAAAGGTGAGTATTGTGTAGCACTATGTATTG
Source organism: Gardenia jasminoides (assembly GCA_013103745.1). NCBI lineage: Eukaryota > Viridiplantae > Streptophyta > Magnoliopsida > Gentianales > Rubiaceae > Gardenia > Gardenia jasminoides. The sequence continues at coordinate 45,814,953 of CM023095.1, read as the reverse complement.
CCCTATTATATGCAAATTCCACATGTGGCAAGCAATCTTCCCAAGTTTTAAGATTTCTTTTAATTATAGCACGCAACAACGTAGAAAGGGTCCTATTAACCACCTCAGTCTGTCCATCAGTTTGTGGATGACTAGAAGTAGAGAATAAGAGTTTAGTTCCCAACTTACTCCATAAAGTTTTCCAAAAATAGTTGAGGAACTTAACATCTCTATCAGAAACTATGGTGCGTGGCATACCATGTAAACGTACAATCTCTTTGAAAAACAAATCAGCCACATGCTTTGCATCATCAGTTTTATGACATGGGATGAAATATGCCATTTTAGAAAATCTATCAACCACAACATACACAGAATCATGACCATGTCTAGTCCTAGGTAAGCCAAACACAAAGTCCATAGATAAATCAACCCAAGGCAAACTAGGAACAGGTAGTGGAGTGTAGAGTCCGTAGGGGTTTACCTTAGACTTGGCATGATGACAAGTTACACACCTTTGGATGATACGCTCCATGTCATGCCTCATCTTTGGCCAATGGAAATGCTCTTGGAGTATGGACAATGTTTTTGCTATTCCAAAGTGTCCCATAAGACCTCTACCATGTGCTTCCCTTACAAACAACTCACGCATGGAACACATGGGAACACACATCTTGTCCTTGTAGAACAAGTAACCCTGTGAAAGGAAATAATTCTCACGGCTTTACCGTGGAAGAGCATGGAACACTTCCCCAAAATCAGGGTCATTAGGATAATACTCTTTGATTAATTCAAACCCTAACAATTTTGCATCAAGTGCAGTAATCAAAGTGTACCTCCTAGACAAGGCGTCAGCGACAACATTACTTTTGCCAGTCTTATATTTGATCACAAAAGGAAAGGTATCAATAAAGGCTACCCACCTTGCATGTCGCTTGCTTAACTTGATTTGTGATTTGAGATGTTTAAGCGACTCGTGATCGGTGTGTAGAACAAACTCTTTGGGCCTTAGGTAATGCTGCTAGGTTTGCAAAGTTCGAACGAGGGCATAAAGCTCTTTGTCATATGTTGAATAATTTAAAGAGGCACCATTGAGCTTCTCGCTAAAATATGCAATTGGCTTTCCCTCTTGGAGTAACACGGCCCCAACACCTATACCAGAAGCATCACACTCAATCTCAAAAGTTTTATCAAAATTAGGCAAACTAAGTACAGGTGCATGTGTCAGTTTGTGCTTGAGTAATTGGAAAGACTTAGCTTGTTCATCTCCCCAATGAAACCCTTGATCCTTCTTGACGATGGAAGTAAGAGGCGCGGCAATTGAGCTAAAATCTTTAACAAAGTGCCTATAAAAGCTAGCTAGGCCATGGAAGCTCCTTACTTCACTAATAGAAGCAGGGGTTGGCCATTCAGTGATAGCTTTTATTTTGCTTTGGTCTACATGAATACCCTGCGCATTTACAACATAGCCTAGGAACACAACTTGATCAGTGCAAAAAGTGCATTTTTGAATGTTGGCATAAAGTTGTTCCTTACTAAGGACCTCCAAAACAGCTTTAACATGCATGATGTGCTCATCTAAATTTTTACTATAGATAAGTATATCATCAAAATAGACTACAACAAACTTACCCAAGAAAGCACGTAAGACAAGATTCATTAAACGCATAAAAGTACTAGGTGCATTAGTTAGTCCAAAAGGCATAACTAACCACTCATACAAACCATGTTTAGTCTTAAATGTAGTCTTCCATTCATCACCATCTTTAATTTTAATTTGATGATAACCACTCTTAAGATCAATTTTAGTAAAAATCACAGCACCATAAAGTTCACCAAGCATGTCATCAAGACGAGGAATGGGATGGCGATACTTTACCGTTATAGCATTAATGGCGCGGCAATCAGCGCACATCCTCCACGTCCCATCCTTTTTTGGCACAAGTAGAACAGGTACAACACAAGGACTTAGGCTCTCACGCCGCCAGCCTTTGCTCAAGAGGTCTTCTACTTGGCGTTGGATTTCTTTGGTTTCCTCAGGACTTGTCCTATATGGTGGTCGGTTAGGCAGGATGCCCCAGGAATGAGATCTATTTGATGCTCAATTCCCCTCAATGGTGGTAGACCACTAGGAACTTCATCAGGAAACACATCTTGATATTCCTACAATAGGTTAGCAAAGACTAGGCAAGGAAACATCAAGTGGGTTAGTGACTTCTTTAGAAAGGAGTAAAATAATAGGCTGAGTAGAGAATAAAGCTTTTTTCACAGTTTTAGCCTTTGCAATTAAAATCCGTTTTTCCCCTTTCAATTTTCCCTTGGCCGAATCATTCTTGACCAATTTTCCTTCATTTTTGATTCGTCCTTGGTCATTTTTGCTCACGTCGTGAGTTTTAATTTCTTGCCCTAACTCACGAGGTTTCTTTTTTTAAAGTTCCTCTTCAAATTCCTTTTGAAGGCTTACTTGGTCCTCATGCACTTGTTGAGGTGTAAGAGGTGCAAGTATAATTTTTTTATTTTCAAAGGAAAGGAATACTTGTTGGTAAAACCGTCCCAACTAACTTTTCTATCAAATTACCATGGATGGCCTAAAATCACATGAGCAGCTTGCATAGGCACAACATCACACATTACTTCATCACTAAAACGTCCAATACGGAAAGAAACAAGTACTTGTTTGACTACACGTACCTCACCGCTGTTGTTGAGCCATTGCAACTTGTAGGGTTTGGGATGGTTGGTTGTTGGAAGGCCTAGTCGATCCACCATGATGGAACTTGCAACGTTGGTACAACTTCCTGGATCAATGACTAGACTGCACACCTTCTCCTTGATGTGGCAACGAGTGTAGAATATGTTTTCTCGTTAAAACTCATCTACTCCAACATGGGCAGTCAAAGCTCGTCGAGCCACCAAACTAACACGTTCCACAATTGGCTGCTCTTCAATAGTCTCTTCTTCATCACTTCCTCCTTCAAGGGGAGGCATGTCAGCATACTCGTCATCACCTTCATCGTCAGTGACCATTTCTCCATTAGGCAAGATTATCATGGCTCTTTGACTTGGGTACTGAGAGGCAATGTGACCAAACCCTTGACACTTAAAGCACTTAGTGTCCCTATTGCGGGGCTTGGTACCATTCGGATTTGTCTTAGGATTGGCCTAGATGAAGGAGCATTCGGCCTTGACGGGTTGGAAGATGGTAGAGTCGGTTTGGCCATTGGTGTGGGGGTGAAGGTACGTTCTTCCCTTTTTGGTTGCTGATTTTTCCAATTTCCAGCTTGGAAGTTGGAATTAGGGCGAGAACTACCCCTCCTCTTGAGCCTCCGCTCCACTTTGGACAGCTTTATCCATCAATTCTTCCATGTCAAAGTAATGTTGAAGCTCCACGACCTCAGCAATTTCAGGCCTCAATCCCCTTAGAAAACGTGCCATAGTTGCCTCAGTATCTTCATGAATGTCAGCACGTATCATGGCCATTTCCATTTCCTTGAAGTAAGCCTCCACAGATAGATTTCCTTGAGTGAGCATTTGTACCTTGTAGTGCAAATCCCGATGATAATATCCTGGAATGAACCTCTTTCTCATTATCCTCTTAAGGTCATCCCAAGTGCGGGTCATAGGCTCTTGGTTCCTCCTTTGCTTAATGCGAAGTTGGTCCCACCAAATGGCTGCATATTCAGTGAACTCCATCACTGCCAACTTCACCTTTTGATCTTCTGTGTAGGAGTGACAGTCAAAAACTTTTTCCATTTTCCTTTCCCAGTCCAAATAGGCTTCAGGTCGGATTTCCCTTGGAAGGGTGGAATAGTCATTTTAACACCTTTGATGGAGTTATCTTCAGGTTCGGCCCTTGGCCTTCTCTCTCTCCTTTGGTTGACTTCCTCTTGATCAGTATCTTCATTTGAATCACAAGATTCATCCTATCTCGCTTTCCCTTTGGATTTCCTAGAGGAACTTTTGGAAGTTTCTAGTTTGCCGAGACGTTCTTGAACCTCTTCAATTGTTTGCTTAAATTGCTTATTGGTGTCGGCAAACATGGCTTGCATTTGGGACGCAAGTTGAGCAGTTGTCATTTCATTAGTTGATTCTCCTTTGTTTGACATATTTTTGTAAACCTGCAAAATGAACAAACGTGTGATAGAAAAGACCTCACACATTCCCTTACGTGTTTCACTCGCGCTCGTGTATCACTCAAGTATTTTTATTCCACTCTAATGATCTCACCAAGCACGCTCTAGTTCCTTGATCTTCCTCTTTGAAGAAATCAGAAAGTTCAAGCAATTCAAGGACTTGTAATCAATTACCTTCACATGAATGTGGTGTATCACCTTTTGGTTCACTTGAAGAACAGAGAGGAATTCGGATGAAAGACTCAAAAGAATTGAAAACTAATTAAGAAACTAAGACACAACAGTTTTAGGAAGCTAGGCACAATTTTAGGAAACTAGACTTACTTTAGGAACTAACTATAACTTGACTCGTCACCAATAATTGGAAAGACAAAGAGAGTTGTTTTGACCGACAACTAGCAAGTAAAAAAGACTCAACAGATGCTGGAAAATAGGAGACAAATCACATGGCGCAATGGTAACACAAGGAACAGCAATTCGGTGCACAAGTTTCAGACCAATTTGGTTTTGGATTTCTACTGGTCAAGGCTGTGTGAGGCTTTCCAAGAAGCTGTTGGATTGTTTAGGCAGCTAGAATCCTTCTGGATAATGTTTTGCTGCTGTTTAGGCTACGGGACAATGTCTTGCAAATTCAGAATAAGTTTTCTATTCGGAGATAACTTATTCACTTATCAACAAAACCTTTCAGGTTTGGGAAGCAAAACTGGAATTTGGAATTGGATTTTTCTGGTTTGTTTGTCAGCTTTTTAGTCTCGGTTTTGTACCTCCAACTATGCAATTATGTTTCAACAATCAGTAGGATGAAGTTCAAGACTTGAACAACAATTGCACACAAGAGATTTAGATCAATCAATAAGATCAGCTCCGGTTTCAAGTAGTAAATTCAGAAAGCAATTTGGCTTCTCTCTTTCTCTTCCTTTTTTTTTTTTTAACTTCCAGTCGAATTAATTCTGTTCTTAAGCTTCAAGATTCAGTTGTGCAGATTTCCCGAATTTCAAAAGATGAAATCAGTTTCAAGAAAGCAAGACAACAGTCCACGGTTCAAGATTTTTCTGAAATCTAGTTCAAGAATTTGGAGTTGTTTCAAGACTCAACGTATGTTCAAGGCTCACGAAATTTCCAGCAATTTGGCACCAGATTAACCTATGATAACTAGGTAACTCGGACCAGGAACAAGAAACAATAAAACGGACAGCAACAAGCAACCAGCTAACAATCAACAAGAGACCAATTTTTTTTTAAAAGACCTAAACGACACGCACGATTGCAAGATGACCAGAAAATTTAGACAGCTAGACACAAGAACAAAGATGGATACCAAGACAAGAACAAGACGCGGACAGCAAGAACAAGAAAATCAAGACACGAACAGATTTTTTTTTCTGGACAGATTTGACACCAAGAACAAGGAATGAAAATAACAAGAAGTAAAAGGGATATACTTGATACCGTCAACTAGCTCTGATACCAAGATGATGTGAGTTGACAACGGATCTAGACGAATATTGTGAGGGCCTCAAAAATTTGAATTTTATTTCTAAATTGCATAATAATATTTATATTGAGTTTATTTATTGAAATATTAGTGAAAATATGTTTAAAGTGATTATTTCTCAATTTAGAGAATTTTATACGACTTGTTTGCCGGTGTGTGGTTTTGGCCAAAATTTAGCGTTAAAAATTGTTCCGACGCATGAATAGTGACTTGGACTTGAAATTGAGCATATGTAGTGATATTTTGGAAATAATATTATGGCGAGACAGTGTCGGGATGAAATAAACCAGTGTAACTTAGACCGTCGCGTGTGACGCGACATAAAGTGCCAAAAAGCACTTTTTCCCTTAAAATAAGGAAATGCACTTTTTGGGTAATAAAAGCCTTGACTTCTTGCACCCTTATACTTCATTTTCAGCTGCAAATTTGGGGAGTTAGAGAGAGAGATTGCCGAGAGAGAGAAGGGAGAAAAAGAGAGAGATTGAGCAAGTTTTCTCCATAGATTTTCATCCATTCTTCTTGAAGCTTCAAACAACATCAACCACCACCATCCTCACTACCTCTTGCAGCTGAGAGAGTGAAGAGAGAGAGGGAGATTGGACCGGTTTTGGAGAAGAAAGAAAGAGGTAAAGCTTGCGCCTTGAACTTCCATTCTTTCTTTTAACTTGCATCTTGAACCTATGAAACTTGATTGATGGATTGTGGGCTTGGTTTCTTCCTTCCCATTCCAGCCGAACCAAGGAGAGAGGAGAGACAGAGAGATCCGAACCTTTGAGAGGAAAAAGGAAGGAAAGAAAAGCTTGGGTGATCATCTTGGGCTCGAGGTTGAACTTGGTGGCGGATATCTTCGACGAATCTTGAAGATCTTGGGCTAGGATCGAGAGTTTTTGGAAGTCATCAAGCTTGGAGGCTACTTTCTTGAAGGAAAGCTCGAGGGATTTCATTGGATCTTGCCGGATCTCGTTGGATCTTGATAGATCCGGAGGTATAAACCTCGAATCTTTTAGATATAGCTTTATTAGTGTTGATTAGTGTAGATCTGTGGTTTATATTGATAAAAATGATCTCATCTGAAAAGATGAAGTTGGGCTCTTGAAATCCCAACCTAGGTAGCGGACTTGAGGTGGCCTCTAGGTAGCGGACTTGAGGACCTGATTGGGAATTTGATTGTTATTTGTGAACTTGCCTTGATATGGTTAGAAATTAGGGTTTTCAGTTGTTGAAAAGTTGAAGGAAAATGTATGTTATGGCCAAACCCATGCCTGGTGATTTCAATGTTTGATTTTGGAATGTCGTGAATGTTCTCGAAGGGTTTTACTTTTGAGAAAAATGTGTATATTGTCAAATTGTGAGTGTATGTGTGTGTGAGTGAGTGTTTGGATTTTAAAAGGGTAAAAAGTGTAGTTTTCATGAAATTTGAGTGAAAAGTGCTATTTGACTGAATTTGAAGGTTTTACAGTATTTTGGCTAAATTCTGGGGATTTTGAATATAATGGCTTGATATGAAGCGTTTTATGTCAAAATGGAAGTTTCAGCCAAAAAAATGAATGTCGAACGTGTTGTGTAAAAAGTGATTTTGAGGTGTGGGTCTTCACTTAAATGTTTTGTGAAAAGAACGTGCTTGTAGTGCCAATGAGTATATCGGTGAGATGTTTCCTTTTGAAATGATAAAGTGATTTTTCCAAGGGGATCAATTTGGAACTTTAAGCTATGTGAAATGAAGGCTTTTCCTCCAGAGAGTTTTAGAAAATTATAGTTTGAAACTAAAAGTGGAAGTGAACTGTGATTAGTGAATGAAAAAGAATGAATTGAATATCATTGATTGTTTTAAATTATTTTAGGGAGTGTGCAAGGCGGTGATTTTGAACCTTACGTGGAAGCTGAACCTTACTTCGGTGAGTTTCCATGCTTGTTTCGTGTTTACGTGCAAATGTTTGTAAATGAATGTAATGAAGTGATTGTTATGTGAAAATTGATCTTTGAACCCTCTGATGGGGATGGTGTGTACTTTATCGTACCTACTCCATTTGAGTAAAAGTGATTGATTGTAAAGTGCTTTAAAGTGTATTATAGTGATTGCATGTGATTGGAAAGGTCAGAAAATCCCTAAGACCTATAGGTGAACCCGTCGACTCGAGCCGGAGGCTAGGCCTAGGTCGAGGAGAAAGGGAAGAGCCATAGGGTTACCTAAATGTCACAAAGCACAGTGACTCAGACCAGTGATATATGCTCGGAACTTGGTTTTGAACCGGTCTCAAAAGAGCAACAACCCAAGTGTATTGAAAATGTACTTTGGACTTGGCGTATGGACTTGTCCCTAATGGAGAGTACTTAAATAAAGTGAAGTGTTTTAAAGTGAAGTGTACTGAGACTTGTCTCGAAAAGTGAAAGTCTGGTACACTATCAAAGTGAAGTGAAAAGTGTTTGGCATGTCTCAGGTGGGGGTTTGGAGGAGTAAGGGGAAAGAGGAGTTCTACATGGTAATAGTGACAGTTGACGGAGTGTCAACTACCTGGTTCGTGATTCGTGGACAAGCTACCTGGTTCATGGACAAACATCATGGAATTTGGCCCCTCAAGGCCCATTATCCCATCATTGTAGTGTTAATTGCTTTTCTATCTGTTTATATTCCAAGTGTTCTTGTGAAGTGAAATTATTTATGTATTAAGTGACTTGCATGTTTTTGGGAACTCACGGGCTTTTTAACTCACCCTTTCCATTTGTTTTCCTTAGCAGGAAATGAACAACCAAGTGGTGGTGCCAACCCTTGAGATTAGAGCTTTCATATGTTTTGACATGTATTTTGGAGAATTTTAAATATTGCCCCTTTTGTGGACTCTTGTATAATGGAACTATGTATTATCGAATTGTAATTGGGATGTTATGTATTTGTAAGACATGGTACCCTTCTGTATTGTATCCAGGGTTTTAGTTCGTTAAGTATTATTGAACAAGTGAGTGAGTGAGTCTGGCGAGGCTGGCGGTCCACCCCTTTGGTCCGCCTTAGGGAAAGGTGGGGTCGTCACAGGTGGTATCAGAGCCTAGATTTGAATAGTCTGGGCATAGTGAGAGTTAGTGAATTGTTAAGGGTTTAGTAGGTTGGGAATAAAAGTGAAGTGATGGTTATTTGGTTATGATTAAGTATTGTTGACCTTTAAGTTAGAACGAGTACTAATAGGGATTCTTTCTTGTAGGTCATGGAACCTGGAGGTAGTAGTGGACCTGGACACGCACAGCCCCACAGCTTCTTACGACTGGGTTACTGGGTGCTCGCGGCCTACAACCCTAGGATTCGTACTAGACGTGCCTCCTGTGGATGTTGGAGAGCCTTTGCTTATCCAGATCATGTGGTCCTGGCAGTCTACCGAGAGAGGAAAAAGGTCGACTAGGATCACCGAGAGTGCAGAGAGATTGAGAGGCTTGCTACCGGGCTCATTGGCTAGGATTGGAGAGTTTGAGTGAGGTTAAACTGGCTAACAGCCAGCAGCTAGGATAGTGGAGGGGTGGCTCGAGAGACGGAGGATATTGTGCACTGGATGTGAGGCCTTGATTGGAGGAGGTGATTGAGGCTAACCGAGTGGGGAGGATTCTGGTTAATCGCCTCCTGCTGATGGGGATGGGAGGAGAGCCTCCAGTGAGTCTTGGAGACGCCATGGCTTGAGGGGGATCCCCGCACTGATGTCCTGATCCCTCCGAGGGACGAGTCCCTGAGACTTCTTCACCTGGACCCATAGATTAGCTTGACTTGACCTTAGAGTTTTGTAATCTTTGTGGGAGTAAGCCTGTAGAGTGGGTTCCCAACTTTGTAAAGTGCATGCTTGCTAACTTTCCAAGTACCATATTTTTGTTTAAGTGTACTTGAGAACTTGATATACCAATGTGTATCTTTGACAAAAGCATGCTTAACGATGTACTCTTGGCACCATGTTGTAATGAAATGTAATTATGAAAGTGTTTTGCCTACTTTCTAAAGCAATTGTTCTAATTGTGTTGTTACTTTTCCCGTGTTCATGATAATTTGATGGCCCTCTAGAGAACTATGGACTGGGGAGAGGACGAGGTTGGGGCGTGGAACTAGGCTTCTTCAAAGTATTGGAAATGACCATGAATCTCACGATCAATCAGGGGTTGGGGTTAACTTTGTAGAGCAAATGGCTACAGCCATGAACCGTATGACTGAGATTTTAGATCCTATGGCTGGGCAACAAGGCCGACTTGAGCAACACCTTGGTAACGCTGGGTTGGTGATCGGCACTTGAGAGATTCCAAAGATTTAACCCCCCTAAATTATGTGGTGAACCTAACCCTGAAGTTGCTGAGGGTTGGTTAGAAAGGATTACTGATATTTTCACTGCTTTAGACTATCGAGGAAAGGCAAATAACCTTTGCCACATTCCAATTTGAGAGAGCTGCCGCTCTTAGTGGGCCATGATAAGAACCAAGTGAGAGAGAGAACACCCCTAGGACTTGGGTAAATTTTACTCGAGAGTTTAATGCCAAGTTTCTTCCTCCAATAAAGAAAGGGAGGACGATTTCATTAGGTGTAAACAAGGATTACAGAGTGTGAGGAGTATGAGGCACTGATAAGCTTACTAAACCGCTCAAGATTTGCCCCGAAGTTGGTGGCCACCGAACAGGAGAGTAAGAAGATTTGTCCAAGGATTTAATGTGAGCTACAAGAGATCTTGCTAAGGTTAATAGTTTTGTGAAGCCGTGGAAAGTGTTGGAGGATTGAAGGAGCCAAAGCACAAGTCAGAATTTTAATGCAAGAAAAGGAATGCACCTAGTGGTAGTCTGGCCCAATGGACATGAATGTTTCAACTACTAAGTTTGGAAGAGGAATGGTAGGACAACCCTCCGGATCGCCAAGGGATCAAATTCAGAGGGACATACCAAGAGGAGGAGTGTCTAGAGGGAGTGTGAGAGGAAGAGGGCTATCAAGCGGAGGTTCCCAAGGAAGTCAAGTCTCTACCCCTAGCGTTTCTTGTGGCTTTTGTGGGAAGCCAAACCACACGGAGAATGAATGTTGGAGAAAGAGTGGAGCATGTCTTAAGTGTGGTAGTACGGAGCATTAGTTATCTGCGTGTCCGATGGCCCAAGGAGGAGGTATTGTGAGGCCCCGATTTTTTCCCAATTTCTGGAAAATATTAAATAATGTTAATTATAGTTATTTTGGGTTGCCAAGGTGTTTATATGGTTTGTTTTGCTTTTAAAAGTGTTTGGTTTTGATTCGCTTGTTTTACAAAGTTTGAAAAGCCTAATTTGATTAAAACCCTAGTTTTTTCGAAAACCCTAAATTGGGATAAAACCCTAATATGTATATGCAAAACCCTAGTTTGGATTTGTAAAACCCTAGTTTTGAAAATACGTCTAAGTTTTACGTTTAATGACAAGTTTGTTATTTCTTGATTTTACGTGTGTTAATGCATAATTAAGAAGAGGGATTACGATTCCTAGGTGATTAGTGGCCTTAGTAGGTGTAATTAAGTTTTGATAGACTAAGTTGAATTGAACACCTATGGACTAAGTTGATAAGAAAGAGAAATCACTTGGGCAAGGGAGCAATTTACCTAAGTTAGTAGGTTAAATTGAGCATGACAAAATTGACCTAATTTTGACTAAAGCCTAAAATATCTTTGGAGTGCTATCTTGTGGCTATTTCTAGAAGACACCAACCGGCCAAGCAAGAAAGAAAGGAAGAAAGGAAAACCGTGAGAAGGGAGGAAGAAAAGAAGAGAGAAAAGAGGAAAAAAAAAGAGAAAAGCTTTGGAAAATTTGTGTTTATTCAATCATCCAATCTTTCTTGGGAAGTTGGGGGCACTTGATTGGGAAGCTCAACCTTGACTTCAAGAGGTATTCTACACTTTGTATAATGGATATTTGGGTGAAATTGCTGAAATTTATTTAGTTGATTAAGATTGGTGAGGATGATGAATTTTGCTTATGTTATAGCTTCTTGATGATCAAAGCTAGTTGAGAAGATGATTCCATGGCTTAGTTTTCTTGTTTTGCTTGTCTTGAATCTTGGCCAAGAACTAGGGTTAGGGTTTTAGTTGAAGTTTCATGTTGTAGCTTATGTTTGTGTTTGTGGGTGATGAAGTGTTGTTGGTTGAATTGTTAGGTGGGCTCTTGAATTCCCACTAGCATGAAATTGAAAGTTGTGGTTGTTGTTATGTTTTTCTTGGTTCTTGCTATGATCTTTGGTAATAAATTCATAGGGTGAAGGGTTGTGAAATTGTTAGTAAAGTGGTTATTGGTGTTAGAAGGGTGGTTAATATTCATTGCTAGAACACTAATGCACATTATGCACATTCGGTGGCAATGTATGAGTTAGAACGGGTTAAGTGTACTTGGAGCGTAAGAATGTAACGCGTGTGTAATGGGGACTTTAGGATGTGTAGAAGCTGCAAATGCATGTTTGTTGTTGCATTCAAGGCTTTGGGTTTGCATGTGTGTGATTTAGTTGATCGTGAATGTATTGGCGAAAACTGAAAATAGAATGACAAACCAGCAAATTCAGCTTTTTTGTGTTGATCCTTTGTGATTTGGCTTTGACCAAAACACGAACTTATAGCCCTTCATTCTATCTTTCCAACGCATCTGAATTTCTGATTCGATTTGTGAGCACCACGTTATGATCATTTGAATGTAGCCTGCTGGCAATTCTGACGGAAAATTTGAAATTGTTTCACATTTTTCACCTAGAAAGAGAAAATCTGGGTAGAAGTTGTCTTCATGAAAGTTGTAGCTTGTTCTCTTAGCTCAAACGCACCTCATTACATTCTAATCCGATACTTTAGCCTGAGTTATGAGTATTAGCGCATAGGGTGTCAAAACTGTCTTCGCACCTTTAGTGTGTGTTTTCCGTTTTCGTTCCATTTCATTCGTTTTCCGCCTAACGGCCATGCGGTGCTCTTTTAACTATATGAAGTTTTTAAGTGGTTTTTAGAGTTTAATTCATTGAGTATTTGCATGTCACGCGTCATTTCACCTTTGAAAATGGATTTGCCAAACCTTTTAGTTTGGAATCGAAAAAGTAATTTGTTAGCACTTTCACATCTCGTGAGATTCTGGACGTTGAGATCGTGTTTAACCGCCACATTGTCTTGTTTATGCGCTCAATTGTTGGTGAGTGTTCCTTGCATGTTTGTGAATAAATTGCTCATTGACGTGTTTAAATGCTTTTAATAATTATGTGAAGGGCGAGTGTGTACTTTATCCTCGCCTACTTTTTCTTCTACCGCTCAACTGTGCTTTTCCATTGTTTGTATATTATTTGTGCATGATGTGGGCCATGTGTACTAACTTACATAGGCTGAACAAGGCCTCCCTTAGTTATCGACCTATTCGACGAGCCGGACTTCGGTCGGTAGGTTGATAACCTAGACCGCACGTATACCGAGTATTACCACTAGGAGTTATAAGGAGGAGTAGGGGTTGAGTATTGAACAAGACGGACTGCAATCGCCTTCCGGAACTCGTATCCTTTCACCGGGTATTTTCCAGCTTATGTGTTTATACATTTTATGCTTCTAAACTGAATTATATTAACCTACCGATGCTTAACGATATATTTTGCTCCACTGCTATTGTGTGATTTGTATGATATTAGGATCGCTCACTGGGCTTTTAGCTCATCCCTTTCAACTTTGTTTTTCTTAAAGCGGGATTTGAGATCGAGAGCTTCCAAAGGTTACACTAGGTCGATTGGTTTGGAGACCTAATCTTGTATTTTGATGTAGCCCTGTATTTTGAATTGTACTAATGGAATTTTGGATGGATAAACTTTGTATTTGTAATTATAGTTCTGGACGCTTGTGGTTCGTTAAGGAAACTTTGGGGTTTAAATGTTACAGCTTGATTTGAGGACATCGATGTATTTTGTTATTTGCATTTGAACTAAGGATCAGAGTGAGTCCCGAGAGTTGGGCAGGCTACCGATACCTTAGGGTTCTCTGGGAGAGGTGGGCTGTCAGCTTGGTAATGAGCTTTAGGTTTCAGATCTCAGAGTGTACCCTAGGCTTAACGCTTTAGGTGCGGACCGTGGGATTAGGTTAACTGTTAAATGATATGATTTACGGTAATAGTTTACCAGAACACTAATTCTAGTCGTGATTGTAGGAATGGAAGGAAATGGAGCACCCAGGACTGCCTGAGGCGACTCTCTGCCCGCTATGTTTCGAGATAGGACTGGCGCAGCCATTTCAACGCTTGTTCCGTGACGTAGGGTGGATAGGCGGTGTGATTGTTACATATTCATATCCCAATCAAGTGGTGCTAGCTATAGTAGATGAGAGGCGAGGTTAGTCAATGCAAATGCCGAGCAAATGGTCAATTCAAGAGTTAGAGACTAGGTGCTCGAGGAGCAACAACGAATCAAAACCTTACGTGAACAATTACAAGAGGCCAATAATCGCTGGCTCGATGGCACAACAACCAAGGGAGAGGGAGAAGATCGTGGCCTCGAGGATCCTAAAAGGAAATGAAGTCGAACGTGTTAGAGAACGAGAATCTCTTGGGTCTAATTAATCCAAAGGTCGTATTGGTTTTGACCTTTGTTAGAGAATGATAGGATGGGGATGTAGAATGTTCTACTTTGGAGGCCAGTGTATTTTGTTGATGACTTGTTTACTTTTGTCTATTACTTTTGACTTGGTATGTACTCAACTTGACTGTGACTTGTGTTTTAGTTTAACAAGTTCTAGTTTGTACTAACGTGAGACATGACTGAGTGTGAACTGTATTGTGAAATGTGCTATGTGAAAATGTGAAAATGTGTTTGCTCCACTTGCTTTAAGAGTTGTTACTTGTGTGTGTGTGAAGTTAACAATTTGTGTGTGTGTGAAGTTAATTATGGTTTAGTATGGTTGATATACATATGCATATAGATTAGCTATGAACATGGAAACGAGAGGGCAACGACGAGGCCATGGGCGTGGACGTGGACGTGGCCTTAGACAACCCCAGGATCTAGGGGATGATCACGAATCAATCACGGGAAATAATCATGAACCAAGGGCCGATGCTAATGATCAGGTAGCCACAGCCATCCAACGTATGACTGATTTGTTAGCACAAATGGCTGGTCAAAACCTTGGAAATCAACAAGGAAACCCTATGAATCAAGTAGAAGGAGAAGACAAGGCACTAGAGAGATTTCAAAAATTTTCTCCCCTAAATTTGTTGGAGGTCCTGACCTCATATAGCAGAATTGGTTGGAAAATATAAGGAACATATTTGATGCTTTGAATTATTCAAGAAAGACAAGTAACTTTATGTGTTCCAATTTGAAGGAAAGGCTAGAGCATGGTGGAATGTTATCGAAATAAGTGGGAAAGGGAACAAACTCCAGAACTTGGATGAATTTTGTACAAGAATTTAATGAAAAGTTCCTTCCACCACCGGTCCAAGAAAGAGAGAAGATGATTTTATAAAACTTCGCCAAGGAACCCCAAGTGTGGCTGAATATGAAACTCAATTCACTAAGTTGTCAGATTTGCCCTTAACTGGTACTTACAGAAAAAGAGAATAAGACGGTTTATTCGGGACTTAACTTAGAAATTCAAGATGCTCTCTGCAGCCTCAAATTGAGACATTTACCATGCCCTTGAGAAAGCCCAAAGAGTCGAGATAACAAAATCTCAACTGAAAGCCTTTCAAGCCCGAAAGAGAGATGCACCTAGTGGTAGTTCCCTTGAGGTTCCTAGAGAGACCGTACCGCCTCCAAAAGTCGGAAAAAGAATTGGTGGAATAAAACTACCTCCTTATTCTTCTCATAAGATGGAGCAACTAGAAGGGACTACATCACAGAGAACTCAAACAAGAAGGGTTCAATCAAAGGAAACACCGCGGGAAGTCAAACCACGTTGTCCAACCAACTTGTGGATACCGTGGGAAAAGCAATCACACCGAGGACAACCGTTGGGTGAAGGGACGGAAATGTTTGCGCTTGTGGGAGTGCCACCATCAAGTTAGTCACCGCCTCAAGGAAGCAACTGAGAGAGGGTAATCCTCATCAAGGAAATGTAACTACTTCTCAACAAGTTACTGAAGGAGGAAACCGATCACAAGCACCGGCTAGAACCTATAACCTTCTTGGCCAACAGATTTCAAGATCAACTGAGGTAGTTGAAGGTATGAATTTCGAGGACGAAATTCTTTTAAGGAGGGGAGATTGTGAGGCCCCGATTTTTTCCCAATTTCTGGAAAATATTAAATAATGTTAATTATAGTTATTTTGGGTTGCCAAGGTGTTTATATGGTTTGTTTTTCTTTTAAAAGTATTTGGTTTTGACTCGCTTGTTTTACAAAGTTTGAAAAGCCTAATTTGATTAAAACCCTAGTTTTTTCGAAAACCCTAAATTGGGATAAAACCCTAATATGTATATGCAAAACCCTAGTTTGGATTTGTAAAACCCTAGTTTTGAAAATACGCCTTTAAGTTTTACGCTTTGACAAGTTTGTTATTTCTTGATTTTACGTGTGTTAATGCATGATTAAGAAGAGGGATTACGATTCTAAGTGATTAGTGGCCTTAGTAGGTGTAATTAAGTTTTGATAGACTAAGTTGAATTGAACACCTATGGACTAAGTTGATAAGAAAGAGAAATCACTTGGGCAAGGGAGCAATTTACCTAAGTTAGTAGGTTAAATTGAGCATGACAAAATTGACCTAATTTTGACTAAAGCCTAAAATATCTTTGAGTGCTATCTTGTGGCTATTTCTAGAAGACACCAACCGCCAAGCAAGAAAGAAAGGAAGAAAGGAAAACCGTGAGAAGGGAGGAAGAAAAGAAGAGAGAAAGAGGAAAAAAAGAGAAAAGCTTTGGAAAATTTGTGTTATTCAATCATCCAATCTTCTTGGGAAGTTGGGGCACTTGATTGGGAAGCTCAACCTTGACTTCAAGAGGTATTCTACACTTTGTATAATGGATATTTGGGTGAAATTGCTGAAATTTATTTAGTTGATTAAGATTGGTGAGGATGATGAATTTTGCTTATGTTATAGCTTCTTGATGATCAAAGCTAGTTGAGAAGATGATTCCATGGCTTAGTTTTCTTGTTTTGTTTGTCTTGAATCTTGGCCAAGAACTAGGGTTAGGTTTTAGTTGAAGTTTCAAGTTGTAGCTTATGTTTGTGTTTGTGGGTGATGAAGTGTTGTTGGTTGAATTGTTAGGTGGGCTCTTGAATTCCCACTAGCATGAAATTGAAAGTTGTGGTTGTTGTTATGTTTTTCTTGGTTCTTGCTATGATCTTTGGTAATAAATTCATAGGGTGAAGGGTTGTGAAATTGTTAGTAAAGTGGTTATTGGTGTTAGAAGGGTGGTTAATATTCATTGCTAGAACACTAATGCACATTACATACATCGTGGCAAATGTATGAGTTAGAACGGTTACGGTAATGGAGCGTAAGAATGTAACGCGGTGTGTGTGGGACTTTAGGATGTGTAGAAGCTGCAAATGCATGTTTGTTGTTGCATTCAAGGCTTTGGGTTTGCATGTGTGTGATTTAGTTGATCGTAATGTGGCTGGGCGCAAAACTGAAAACAGGAATGACAAACCAGCAAATTCAGCTTCGTTTTTTGTGTTGATCCTTTGTGATTTGGCTTTTGACCAAAACACGGAACTTATAGCCCTTCATTCTATCTTTCCAACGCATCTGGAATTTCTGGATTCGGATTTGTGAGCACCACGTTATGATCATTTGAATGTAGCCTGTTGGCAATTCTGACGGGGAAAATTTCTGAAATTGTTTCGACATTTTTCACCTAGAAAGAGAAAATCTGGGTAGAAGCTGTCTTCATGAAAGTTGTAGCTTGTTCTCTTAGCTTCGAAACGGCACCTCGTACATTCTAATCCGATACTTTTAGCCTGAGTTATGAGTATTAGCGCATGTGGTGTCAAACTGTCTTCTACCTTTAGTGTGTTTTCCGTTTCGCTCCATTTCATTCGCTTTTCCGCCTAACGCTCATGCGGTGCTCCTTTAACTATGAAGTTTTTATAAGTGGTTTTTAGAGTTTAATTCATTGAGTATTTGCATGTCACGCCATTTCACCTTTGAAAATGGATTTTGCCAAACCTTTAGTTTGAATCGGTAATTTGCTAGCACTTTCACATCTCGTGAGATTCTGTGGACGCTTGAGATCGTGTTTAACCGCTACATTGTCTTGTTTGCGCCAATTGTTGGTGAGTGTTCCTTGCGTTTGTGAATAAATTGCTCGTTGACGCGGTTTAAATGCTTTTAATAATTATGTGAAGGGCGAGTGTGTACTTTATCGCACTCGCCTACTTTTATTCTACCGTCAACTGTGCTTTTCCATTATTTGTATATTATTTGTGCATGGGGCCATGTGTACCAACACATAGGCTGAACAAGGCCTTTCCCCTTCAAGTATCGACCTATTCGAGCCTGTGGCCTGGTAGGTTGATAACCTAGGCACCGCACGGTATACCTCGAGTATTACCACTAGAGTTATAAGAGGAGTAGGGGTTGAGTATTGAACAAGACGGACTGCAACCGCTAAATGGAACCTGTATCCTTTCACCGGTATTTTCCCGCTTTATGTGTTTATACATTTTATGCTTCTAAACTGAATTATATTAACCTACCGAAAGTGCTTAACTGATATATTTTGCTCCACATCTTACTGTGTGATTTGTATGATATTAGGATCGCTCACTGGGCTTTTAGCTCATCCCTTTCAACTTTGTTTTTTCTTAGCAGGATTTGAGATCGAGAGCTTCCAAAGGTTACACTTGGTCGATTGGTTTGGAGACCTAATCTTGTATTTTGATGTTGCCCTGGTATTTTGAATTGTACTAATGGAATTTTGGATGGATAAACTTTTGTATTTGTAATTATAGTTCGACGCTTGTGGTTCGTAAGGAAACTTTGGGGTTTAAATGTTACAGCTTGATTTGAGGACATCGATGTATTTTGTTATTTGCATTTGAACTAAGGATCTGAGTGAGTCCCCGCTGAGGGAGAGTCAAGGGCAGGCCCATACCTTAGGGTTCTCCTAGAGAGGTGGGCTGTCAGCTGGTAATGAGCTTTAGGTTTCAGATCTCTGTGAGTGTACCCCAGGCTTAACGCTTAGGTGCCGGACCGTGGGATTAGGTTAACCGTTAAATGATATGATTTACGTAATAGTTTACCTAGAACACTAATTCTAGTCGTGGATTGTAGGAATGGAAGGAAATGGAGCACGAGGACTGCCTGAGGCGACTTCGCCCCGTATGTTTCAGATAGGACCAGCCATTTCAACAGCTTTGTTCCGTGACGTAGGGTGGATAGGGCGGATTGTTGGCGACATATTCATATCCCAATCAAGTGGTGCTAGCTATAGTAGATGAGAGGCAGAGGTTAGTCAATGCAAATGCCGAGCAAATGGTCAATCCAAGAGTTAGAGACTAGGGTGCTCGGGAGCAACAACAATCAAAACCCACGTGAACAATTACAAGAGGCCAATAATCGCTTTGGCTCGATGGCACAACAACTAAGGGAGAGAGGTGGAGAAGATCGTGGCCTCGAGGGATCCTAGCATAGGAAATGAAGTCGAACGTGTTAGAGAACGAGAATCTCTCTAATTAATCCAAAGGCCGTATTGGTTTTGACCTTGTTGAGAATGATAGGATGGGGATGTAGAATGTTCTACCTTTGGAGGCCGTTGTATTTTGTTGATGACTTGTTTACTTTTGTCTATTACTTTGACTTGGTATGTACTCAACTTGACTGTGACTTGTGTTTTAGTTTAACAAGTTCTAGTTTGTACTAACGTGAGACATGACCGAAGTGTGAACCGTATTGTGAAATGTGCTATGTGAAATGTGAAAATGTGTTTGCTCCAATTTGCTTTAAGAGTTGTTACTTGTGTGTGTGTGAAGTTAACAACTTGTGTGTGTGAAGTTAATTATGGTTTAGTATGGTTGATATACATATGCATATAGATTAGCTATGAACATGGAAACGAGAGGCAACGACGAGGCCAGTGGCGGACGGACGTGGCCTTAGACAACCCTGTGATCTAGGGATGATCACGAATCAATCACGGAAATAATCGGAACCAAGGGTCGATGCTAATGATCGTAGCTACGCCATCCAACGATGACTGATTTGTTAGCACAAATGGCTGGTCAAAACCTTGGAAATCAACAAGGAAACCCCGTGAATCAAGTAGAAGGAGAAGACAAGGCACTAGAGAGATTTCAAAAATTTTCTCCCCTAAATTTGTCGGAGGTCCCACCTCGATATAGCCGAATTGGTTGGAAAATATAAGGAACATATTTGATGCTTTGAATTATTCAAGAAAGACAAGTAACTTTATGTGTTCCAATTTGAAGGAGCGGCTAGAGCATGGTGGAATGTTATCGTAAATAAGTGGAAAGGGAACAAACCCCAGAACTTGATGAATTTTGTACAAGAATTTAATGAAAAGTTCCTTCCACCACTGGTCCAAGAAAGAGAGAAGATGATTTTATAAAACTTCGCCAAGGAACCCTAAGTGTGGCTGAATATGAAACTCAATTCACTAAGTTGTCACGATTTGCCCTAACCTGTACTCACAGAAATTTAAAGAGAATAAGACGGTTTATTCGTGGACTTAACTTAGAAATTCAAGATGCTCTCGCAGCTCAAATTGAGACATTTACCGATGCCCTTGAGAAAGCTCCAAAGAGTCGAGATAACAAAATCTCAACCAAAGCCTTTCAAGCCCAAAGAGAGATGCACCTAGTGGTAGTTCCCTTGAGGTTCCTAGAGAGACCACCTCCAAAGTCGGAAAAAGAATTGGTGGAATAAAACTACCTCCTTATTCTTCTCATAAGATGGAGCAACTAGGGGACTACATCACGTAGAACTCAAACAAGAAGGGTTCAATCAAAGGAAACACCGAAGTCAAGCCACCTGTTGTCCAACCAACTGTGGATACCGTGGGAAAAGCAATCACACCGAGGACAACCGTCAGGGTGAAGGGACGGAAATGTTTATGCCGTGGGAGTGCGACCATCAAGTTAGTCACGCCCAAGGAAGCAACCGAGGGTAATCCTCATCAAGGAAATGTAACTACTTCTCAACAAGTTACAAGGAGGAAACCGATCACAAGCACCGGCTAGAACCTATAACCTTCTTGGCCAACAGATTTCAAGATCAACTGAGGTAGTTGAAGGTATGAATTTCGAGGAGTAAGGAGGGGAGATTGTGAGGCCCCGATTTTTCCCAATTTCTGGAAAATATTAAATAATGTTAATTATAGTTATTTTGGGTTGCCAAGGTGTTTATATGGTTTGTTTTTCTTTTAAAAGTATTTGGTTTTGACTCGCTTGTTTTACAAAGTTTGAAAACCTAATTTGATTAAAACCCTAGTTTTTTCGAAAACCCTAAATTGGGATAAACCCTAATATGTATATGCAAAACCCTAGTTTGATTTGTAAAACCCTAGTTTTGAAAAATATCTAAGTTTTACGCTTAATGACAAGTTTGTTATTTCTTGATTTTACGTGTGTTAATGCATAATTAAGAAGAGGGATTACGATTCCTAGGTGATTAGTGGCCTTAGTAGGTGTAATTAAGTTTTGATAGACTAAGTTGAATTGAACACCTATGGACTAAGTTGATAAGAAAGAGAAATCACTTGGGCAAGGGGAGCAATTTACCCGTTAGTAGGTTAAATTGAGCATGACAAAATTGACCTAATTTTGACTAAAGCCTAAAATATCTTTGAGTGCTATCTTGTGGCTATTTCTAGAAGACACCAACCGCCAAGCAAGAAAGAAAGGAAGAAAGGAAAACCGTGAGAGGGAGGAAGAAAAGAAGAGAGAAAGAGGAAAAAAAAGAGAAAAGCTTTGGAAAATTTGTGTTATTCAATCATCCAATCTTCTTGGGAAGTTGGGGCACTTGATTGGGAAGCTCAACCTTGACTTCAAGAGGTATTCTACACTTTGTATAATGGATATTTGGGTGAAATTGCTGAAATTTATTTAGTTGATTAAGATTGGTGAGATGATGAATTTTTTATGTTATAGCTTCTTGATGATCAAAGCTAGTTGAGAAGATGATTCCATGGCTTAGTTTTCTTGTTTTGCTTGTCTTGAATCTTGGCCAAGAACTAGGGTTAGGGTTTTAGTTGAAGTTTCATGTTGTAGTTTATGTTTGTGTTTGTGGGTGATGAAGTGTTGTTGGTTGAATTGTTAGAAGGGTGGTTAATATTCATTGCTAGAACACTAATGCACATTATGCACATTCGGTGGCAATGTACGAGTTAGAACGGGTTAAGTGTACTTGGAGCGTAAGAATGTAACGTGTGTGTGTATGGGACTTTAGGATGTGTAGAAGCTGCAAATACATGTTTGTTGTTGCATTCAAGGCGCTAGTTTGTATGTGTGATTTAGTTGATCGAATGGTGGGCGAAACCAAAAAACAAACCAGCAACTTCAGCTTCATCTGTTGATCCTTTGTGATTTGGCTTTTGGCCAAAACACGAACTTATAGCCCTTCATTCTAGCTTTCCAACGATCTGAATTTCTGGATTCGGATTTGTGAGGTTATGATCGTTGAATGTAGCTGTCAGTGGGAAAATTTGAAACTGTTTCGACATTTTTCACCTAGAAAGAGAAAATCTGGGCAGAAGTTGTCTTCATGAAAGTTGTATCTTGTTCTCTTAGCTTCAAACGGCACCTCGTACATTCTAATCTGATACTTTAGCCTGAGTTATGAGTATTAGCGATGGGGTGTCAAACTATCTTCTGCACCTTTAGTGTGTGTTTTCCGCTTCCATTTCATTTGTTTTCCGCCTAACGCTTGCGTTGCCCTTTAACTATATGAAGTTTTTATAAGTGGTTTTTAGAGTTTAATTCATTGAGTATTTGCATGTCACGTCATTTCACCTTTGAAAATCGATTTTGCCAAACCTTTTAGTTTGGAATTGGAAAAGTAATTTGCTAGCACTTTCACATCTCAGGAGATTCTGTGGACGTTGGAGATCGTGTTTAACCGCCTACATTGTCTTGTTTGCGCTCAATTGTTGGTGAGTGTTCCTTGCGTGTTTGTGAATAAATTGCTTTGTTGACGTGTTTAAATGCTTTTAATAATTATGTAAGGCGAATTTATCCTTTCGGCCTACTTTTTATTCTACCGCTCAACCGCGTGTTTTTTCCATTATTTGTATATTTATTTGTGCATGAAGTAGGGCTAACACATAGGCTGAACAGTAGCCTTTCCCCTTAGTATCGACCTATTCGAGCCGGTAAGCGGACTGGTCCGGGTAGGTTGATAACTTAGGGCAATCTTTACATGGTATACCGAGTACCACTAGGAGTTATAAGTGTAGGGTTGAGTATTGAACAAGACGGATCGCAACCGCTGAACCTGTATCCTTTCACTTTAGGTATTTTCCCGCTTTATGTGTTTATACATTTTATGCTTCTAAACTGAATTATATTAACCTACCGAAAAGTGCTTAACTGATATATTTTGCTCCACATTCCGTGTGATTTGTATGATATTAGGGATCGCCACTTGGAGGCTTTTAGCTCATCCCTTCAACTTTGTTTTTCCTTAAGCGGGATTTGAGATCGAGAGCTTCCAAGGGTTACACTCAATCGATTGGTTTGGAGACCCAATCTTGTATTTTGATGTAGCCTGGTATTTTGAATTGTACTAATGGAATTTTGATGGATAAACTTTGTATTTGTAATTATAGTTCTTGTGGGTTAATGGAAACTTCGGGGTTTAAATGTTCAGCTTGATTTGGGGACATCGATGTATTTTGTTATTTGCATTTGAACTAGGATCCACAGAATGAGTCCCGAGAGCGAGGCGCTGTGCTCAGCCGATACCTAGGGTTCTCAGCCTGCGAGAGGTCATGTATGCAATGACCCAACCGAAGCAAACCCAATTGCCGTCAAGCTAGTGCAGTGGAATCAACCAAGAGTACCGCTTAGGGTCACGCCATTGACCAACTAAGTTCCTGACTTGCCTACAGAAGTGGGTTGAAGGTACCATCCCCGTCCTTTCATCGCTTAGCTAAGATTTTGATTAATCTGGTGAATCACATTCTTTGTGAATCTTTCTTTAAATGGGTAGACATAAAGCCTACTAGATTACCTTATGACTTGAAGTTAAGACACCCACCGGGGAACAAAGTTTAATTACTAGTTGGGTATACCCAGGAAATTGTGATGTTTGGATGGAGAGGGAAGCTAGTGGTGGACTTGATTAGTCTAGACATCAAGGGTATGATGTTATCATAGGGATGGATTCTCTAACTTTCGTTATCATGCTAAATTGGATTGTAGGGCAAAAGACCGTGGAATTTTCTATTCCGGAGAGGCTACCTTGAGGTTAGACATTAAAAGGGAGATTAGCGTCATCCGCCTCATTTCGGGATTAAAGCGAGAAAATTGTTAAGTAAAGGAGCTCAAGGGTATTTGGCCTTTGATAAATCCCCTAGTGATAAAATGAAGTTAGAGGAAGTGCCGGATTGTGAAGGATTTTCCGGTGTCTTCCAGTGAGGAATTAGAAAGTCTACCTCTGGCGAATGGTGGAATTTAAGATTGATTTGTTGCCGGGGACAGCTCCATTTCTAAGACTCCGTGTCGAATGGCTCCAGCTGAACTTAAGGAATTGAAGGTCCAATTACAAGATCTATTAGAGCGAGGTTTTATTAGAGAGAGTGACTCACCTTGTGGAGCACCTGTACTCTTTGTTAAGAAAATGATGGAAGTTTGAGGTTGTGCATTGACTTATGAGGGCTTAACGCATGTGACAATAAAGAATAAGTATCATCTACCGCTCATTGATGAACTATTTGACCAATTACAAGGTTCAGTGGTCTTTTCTAAATTAGACCTTAGGCAAGGGTACTACCAATTGAGGATTAGAAAGGACGTACCTAGGGGACTGCTTTTAACCGAGGAATGGGACATTTTTGAGTTTGTGGTAATACCACTTTGGGACCAATGCTCCAGTGCATTTGTGGATTTGATGCAACGGGTCTTTAAACCTTATTTGGACCAATTTGTGGTTGTATTCATAGATGACATTTTGGTATACTCAAAGACCCGAGAGGATCATGCTCAACACTCAAGATAGTGCTCCAAACTTTAAGAGAACATCAATTGTATGCTAAGTTCAACAAGTGTGAGTTTTGGTTAGAAGAAGTGTCTTTTTTGTGGCATAAAATTTCTAAGGATGGAATTGTCGTGGATCCCTCCAAAGTGGAGACAAGTGACTCATGGAGGCAACCTAGAAACCCTACCGAGGTTAGAAGTTTCTTGGTCTTGGCGGGATACTACCGCCGATTCATTCATTGATTTCTCAAAGATTACGGGCCAATTGATGGATTTGACTAAAAGCATGTTAAGTTTGCTTGGAATCCAAAGTGTGAGGGCTAGTTTTCAAGAGTTAAAGAAGCGTTTGACAACACCCGTGTTGACCTTGCCAAATGGAAAAGATGGATTTGTAGTTTATTCAGACGAAAGAAGAATTAGGGTGTGTCCTGATGCAAAATGGAAAAGTTATTGCCTATGCCTCTAGGAAATTAAAGCCTCATGAGCAAAACTATCCAACACATGATTTGGAGTTGGCCGCAGTCATCTTTGCACTGAAAAAGTGGAGACATTACTTATATGGGGTGACATTTGAGGTTTTTACTAATCACAAAAGTCTCAAGTATTTGTTCTCTCAAAAGGAATTGAATCTAAGACAAAGCGAATGGGTAGAATTTCTGAGGACTATGATTGCACCAAAAGTTATCATCCCGAAAAACAAGGTAGTGCCTTAAGTCATGAAAAAAGCTCAAATAAGGCTTGATGGTAAAGGAGTGGGAAATGTTAGAAAGATTGGTGAATGGAACCCTCATTTGAAGAAACAGAAAGTTATCTTTGGGAATATAGTGATGAGATCTTCCATCCTAGAACGCATTATTAAGAGGCACAAAAAAGAGATTCTATGGTGCAAAAGTGGATTGGAAAAAGTGAATAAAAGGAGAAAACCCTAGACTTTAAGATAGGGCGAGGGGATTTTGAGGTTTCAAAATCGTGTTGTTGTTCCGCATACAATGTAAGAGTTGAGGAAAGAAATTTGGAAGAAGCACATCGTCTAAGTATACAATTCACCACCTGGAACAATAAAATGTACCAAGACATGAAAAAGGATGTATTGGTGGGATGGAATGAAGAGAGATGGGCCGGATGCAGATTTGTTCTGTGACTGCCTGTATGCCAACAAGTTAGAAAGCACCAAAACCTTCAAGACTTTGCAACCCTTAGAGATACCTGAATAAAAATGGGATCATATCACTATGGATTTTGTGACCGTTGCCTAGAGTAAAAGGAGATGATGCCGGTGATAGTGGATCGAACTAAAGCTTCATTTTCTACCAAGTACAAAATGTCCTTTGGAGAAGTTGGTCGACAAACTTGGATGAAATTGTTAGACTACATGGAGTACTGTGAGCATAACGCCTCTCGATAGAGACCCAAGGTTTGTTTCTGACTCGCAAAAGTTACAAGAGAATTTGGGGACTAAGGTTAGTTTGAGCGCGAAACTATCATCCCCAAATGGATGGACAACTGAAAGGACAATTCCAAACTTTGGAAGACATGTTGAGGTTATGTATATTGGATTTTGGATAAGTTGGAGTCAACAACATGCCACTAGTTGAATTTGCCTACAACAATAGTTACCATGCTTCAATTGATGACTCCTTATGAAGCACCCATGGGAGAAGGTGTGAGATCACCTATTCATTGGGATGAAGTAGGCGAAAAGAAAATTTTAGATCCAACCACTATTCCTTGGGTTGAGGAGGCTTTTGACAAAGTAAAGCTAGTTCGAGAAAGACTTCAACGGCTCGAGTCACAAAGAGTTATGCCGATAACCAAGAAAGGATTGGAGTTTGATGTGGGGACAAAGTATTTCTCGTGGTTAAGCCTATGAAAGGAGGGAGTATCCAAAAGGGAAGAAATTGAAACCACGATATGTGTAGGACCATTTGAGATTCTCAAGCCAGTAGGCAAAGTGGCATACAGGCTTGATTTCTGTTCTCGAGCATGTCAAAGATCCACAATGTTTTCCGTGTCCATGCTTAAGAAGTATCATCAGCACTCAAGCCATGTGTTGCCTGGGAGAGATTGAAGTGGATGAATCCTTGTCCTATGAAGAGCGACCTGTAAAAATCCTCGACAGAGAAGTGAAAGACTTGAGAAACAAGAAGATTCCATTGGTCAAAGTTCTTTGGAGGAATCATGCTATTGAGGAAGCAACGTGGGAATTGGAGGAAGAGATGAAGAAAAGTCATCCAGAGTTGTTTACCTAGAAAGGTAAGGAATTTTGAGGACAAAATTCTATTAAGGGGGGAAGGATGTGAGAGCCTCAAAAATTTGAATTTTATTTCTAAATTGTATAATAATATTTATATTGAGTTTATTTATTGAAATATTAGTGAAAATATGTTTAAAGTGATTATTTCTCAATTTAGAGAATTTTATAATGACTTGTTTGTGTGGTTTTGGCCAAATTTACGCTAAAAAATTGTCTGACGCCAAAAAGTGACTTGCTTGAAATCGAGCATATGTAGTGATATTTTGGAAATAATATTATGGCGAGACAGTGTCGGAATGAAAGAAACCAGTGTAAGTTAGACCGTTGCGTGTGATGCGACATAAAGTGCCAAAAAGCACTTTTTCCCTTAAATAAGGAAATGCACTTTTTGGGTAATAAAAGCCTTGACTTCTTGCACCCTTATACTTCATTTTCAGCTGCAAATTTGGGGAGTTAGAGAGAGAGACTGCCGAGAGAGGTTGAGAAAAGAGAGAGATTGAGCAAGTTTTCTCCATAGATTTTCATCCATTCTTCTTGAAGCTTCAAACACCATCAACCACCACCATCCTCACCACCTCTTGCAGCCCGAGAGTGAAGAGAGAGAAGGAGATTGGACCGGTTTTGGAGAAGAAAGAGGTAAAAGCTTGCCTGAACTTCCATTCTTTCTTTTAACTTGCATCTGAACCTATGAAACTTGATTGATGGATTGTGGGCTTGGTTTCTTCCTTCCCATTCCAGCCAGAACCGGAGAGAGAAGGAGAGAGAGATCCAGAACCTTTGAGAGGAAAAAAAAGAAAGAAAAGCTTGGGTGATCATCTTGGGCTCGAGATTGAACTTGGTGGCGGATATCTTCGACGAATCTTGAAGATCTTGGGCTAGGATCGAGAGTTTTTGGAGGTCATCAAGCTTGGAGGCTACTTTCTTGAAGGAAAGCTCGAGGGATTTCATTGGATCTTGCCGGATCTCGTTGGATCTTGATAGATCCGGAGGTATAAACCTCGAATCTTTTAGATATAGCTTTATTAGTGTTGATTAGTGTAGATCTGTGGTTTATATTGATAAAATGATCTCATCTCGAAAAGATGAAGTTGGGCTCTTGAAATCCCAACCTAGGTAGCGGACTTGAGGTGGCCTCTAGGTAGCGGACTTGAGGACCGATTGGGAATTTGATTGTTATTTGTGAACTTGCCTTGATATGGTTAGAAATTGGTTTTAGGTTGTTGAAAAGTTGAAGGAAAATGTATGTTATGGCCAAACCCATGCCCGGTAATTTCAATGTTTGATTTTGGAATGTCGTGAATGTTCTCAAGGGTTTTACTTTTGAGAAAAATGTGTATATTGTCAAATTGTGAGTGTATGTGTGTGAGTGAGTGTTTGATTTTAAAGGGTAAAAGTGTAGTTTTCATGAAATTTGAGTGAAAAGTGCTATTTGACCAATTTGAAGGTTTTAGTATTTGGCTAAATTGGGATTTTGAATATAATGGCTTGATATGAAGCGTTTATGTCAAAATGGAAGTTTCAAAAAAAAATGAATGTCGAACGTGTTGTGTAAAAGTGATTTTGAGGTGTGGGTCTTCACTTAAATGTTTTGTGAAAAGAGCGTTTGTAGTGCCAATGAGTATATCGGTGAGATGTTTCCTTTTGAAATGATAAAGTGATTTTTCCAAAGGGGATCTATTTGGAACTTTAAGCTATGTGAAATGAAGGCTTTTCCTCGAGAGTTTTAGAAAATTATAGTTTGAAACTAAAAGTGGAAGTGAACTCGATTAGTGAATGAAAAAGAATGAATTGAATCTCATTGATTGTTTTAAATTATTTTAGGGAGTGTGCAAGGCGGTGATTTTGAACCCTACGTGGAAGGCGAACTTTACTTGGTGAGTTTCCATGCTTGTTTAGGTTTACGTGCAAATGTTTGTAAATGAATGTAATGAAGTGATTGTTATGTGAAAATTGATCTTTGAACCCTCTGATGGGGATGGTGTGTACTTTATCGCACCTACTCCATTTGAGTAAAAGTGATTGATTGTAAAGTGCTTTAAAGTGTATTATAGTGATTGCATGTGATTGGAAAGGTCGAAATCCCCAAGACCTATAGGTGAACCCGCCGATTCGACTTCGAGCGGAGGGCCTAGGTTGAGGAGAAAGGAAGAGCCATAGGGTTACCTAAATGTCACAAAGCAATGACTTCAGACCTGATATATGCTCGGAACTTGGTTTTTGAACCAGTCTCCAAAAGAGCAACAACCCAGTGAAGTGTATTGAAAATGTACTTTGGACTTGGCGTATGGACTTGTCCCTAATGGAGAGTACTTAAATAAAGTGAAGTGTTTTAAAGTGAAGTGTACTCGAGACTTGTCTCGAAAAGTGAAAGAGCATACACTATCAAAAGTGAAGTGAAAAGTGTTTGGCATGCGGGCCGGTGGGGGTTTGGAGGAGTAAGGGGAAAGAGGAGTTCTACATGGTAATAGTGACAGTTGACGGAGTATCAACTACCTGGTTCGTGGACAAACATCGTGGAATTTGGCCCCTGAGGGCCCCCGTATCCTACATTGTAGTGTTAATTGCTTTTCTATCTGTTTATATTCCAAGTGTTCTTGTGAAGTGAAATTGTTTATGTATTAAGTGACTTGCATGTTTTTGGGAACTCACGGGCTTTTTTAGCTCCCCTTTCCATTTGTTTTCCTTAGCGGAAATGAACAACCAAGTGGTGGTGCCAACCCTTGAGATTAGAGCTTTCATATGTTTTGACATGTATTTTGGAGAATTTTAAATATTGCCCCTTTTGTGGACTCTTGTATAATGGAACTATGTATTATCGAATTGTAATTGGGATGTTATGTATTTGTAAGACATGGTACCCTTCATTGCCATCGGGGTTTTAGTTAGTTAAGTATTATTGAACAAGTGAGTGAGTGAGTCCTGGCGAGAGTTGGGCAGGCGGTCCGCCGACCCCTTTGGTCCGCCTTAGGGGAAGGTGGGGTCATCACAAATATCAAGTTGGAGTTACGGAAAACTCTTGACCCCTCTAACTCGCGGAACTACGAACCTTGAATTTAATCTCAACCCATAGAACAATAAATTAGCGAACCAAGGTTGTTGGTAGATGACGCCACAATCAAGTGCGGTTCTTGATTGATAAGTCGATTGAACACTCGAAACCTCTCAAGTATTCAAGAAGAAATCTCTAAGAAAAGAGACGTGCTATTCTCACAAGAATAAACTGAAAATTTTTATTGAAAACTTGGTTAATAATTTCGTCCATCATAGGCTGTATTTATAGCCTTACAAGTAATCCTAACACTACTTGGAATCAACTAAACTTAAGCTGAAAATTTAAATCCTAATTGAACTAGGCTTTTGGCCCACTAACTCAAGTGGTTTAATCGGCCAAAGCTCAAGAAGACAAAACAGAAATTAAGCTAATTTAAGCCTAGTAATTCGGCCCTATTATTACAAAAACTAACTTAAAAATCGAAACCCTAATGACACCCTAAATCGGCCCAAGCTTTAGGGTTTATCCTTCAAATCAACTTTCTCATCTTCAATGACTTGGATTAACGTGTAGAACTTGAGATCTTCACTTCCAAGCTCTTGAAGGCTATTTGGACATCCCATTTGACCTTGCACATGGCACACCAATGCTTGCATGGATTCTTTAATCTTCTTGGCACGTGCTCTTGTCGTTGGACCAGTTGTCACCAATGGAACATCCTTGACTCTTTGGGCAGCTCCGAGCTCTTCATCATGCTTCCTATTCAAAATTACTAAATTTAGATTTTAATAACACACGCCCATATCCTAATAATTTGACAAAATAAAAAAAATAGCATAATAAAATTCAAGAAAAATCGCTATTTTGATATCCGCATTAAATGTTATTGCTACACCATTAGCTATACAAAATTAATTTGCTTTTCATTGTAAATTAAACAAGCCCAGATTTCGGTAAACATACCTTTTGAATCTGAAATACTATGAAATAAAATTAATTACCCCATAATTCTTGCATCCGTGGAACCTTCTTCTTGGATTCGATAATGTCCATGAAGTCACTCTTCTACATGGTTCCTGACAATCACAAAACACCATCTCATCTCCATTATAGAACTCAAACTTTCCTCTCCTCAACCCTGGTGATTGCCCACCTTCTTCACCCTTATGCATTGATTGTTGACTGCTACTCGGACTTGAAGCCCCATACGTATAGCTCTTCCGTTAATGCATTTTATTGAAGCTGCTTTGCACAGACACTTGAAAAATTGGGAACCCTTAATCGCATAAGAGAGACGATGCTTGGCCCCTTTAGTTTTGAGCCTAACTAATCAATTTAATGATGATTCTAATCTGTCGGAGGTGTTAATTGTAGCATTTACCTGATCTAACGATTTTGCCCCTGCTAAACCACTGGAAGTGCATAAAATCGATGCATAAGTCCTACATTGGAAGTTAAATAATTGTTGGAGTCCTACATTGGTTGAAATAAATAAAGGAGAACGAAATTGGTTTAAGTGAAAAGTTTTAGGGACCATTTTGGCGAATTTCCCATTCTTGTTCTATACTACCATCTTAAAACATCTAACGGTTTACCTTTCTCTTATCTTCTATTCGTACAGGAACTTGATTTTGGGATTTCTAAGAAAAGTTATGAAAATATGAGTTGAGTGACATATACCTAGTAAATAGTGCTTACTCCCGTGTCGGATCATGTAGTTACATATATAATATATGTTTACAAATCCTTTGACACAATCTACATGCACATAGTCGGATAAAAAGAAACATTTGGCAACTTTTCCAAAATCTACATACATATATTTCACATGGTGAGTGGCATACACATAAACAATTTCCATTTGGCATGCCATGAAAACATATGACATGATCCTTTTCACTAAACATACTTGCAAATCATAAACATATCAATCATGTCATCTTATTTCTCAAAACACTGCTCTTAACCAAGAACATACAATATCCGACTTCTGAGTACTCAGTTTAGAGATTGAACCCGTTCTAGGAGGGCGACCAATAGATTTCATGATTACCGATTGGTCACATGACATCGCTTGAGTTAATCGGTTGGACTCTATACCGACTCCATGACTGCCAATCGGTCGGTCTCTATACCAACTCTATAACTAGACCAATCAGTCAAGCTCTATACTGACTCCATGACCTCTTACATGATCAGGACTATAGCCCCTACCAACTATTTCACGACCATTCAGAACTCATTTTATACATCACATGCATTTTCTTTCATAAAAATATGCCACTCAATTCATAACAATTTAACTAATAAAACATTTCAAATAGGCATACATGATCCATTTTTCATATACTAAAGTAAAGCATTACTTGAGAAAATTCATTTTTAACATTTCGAAAATATAGAGGAATAAAAACCACCTACCTCAAATATTTTAATCAAAAGAGGTATAATTTGATGATATATGAATAAAGGTTATTTATTTGCTTACTCATTCATCTATTACATTTATTTATCTTATATATTATTTATTTATATATATATATATAGTTTATTCATGCGCTTATGTATTTAAACTAAGTACTTATTAGTTTATAATAAATATATAACCTATTTATTCATTTAATATTTATAAGTATATCTCATTCATCTACTTACATATATAACTCATTTATAAGTATTTACTTATTCGTCTATTTAGTATTTACTCATTAGCTCAACATTGGTTTGTAGAATAATCATGAGTATATATTGTTTACTCAACTATTTATTTAAGTAATTGTTATCTATTTATTATTCATGAGTGTACACTTATTTGTTCAATAAACTCTAATAACTTCCCCAAAATAGAATTCTTTACTTACTGCCAATTTATTAGTTAGTTAATTATCTCCTTATTATCCGTATCATGTTTAATTATTTAATCCCTCATTTATTCACCATTGATTAGCTATCTAGTCGTTGAACTAACTGTCACGCCCCATTTTTCGAAAGAGGAGGGAAGGAAATCTTGTCGTTTCGGGTTTTTAGTTGGAAAAAGATTTTTTGGTTAAAAATTGATTTTTTGATTTTTTGAAAAATAAATGGGTCATGGGACTACAAAAATGCGATGATTTGGACCCAAAAACAAAAGTCTAGAAAAGGGTTTTTAGAAAAGTTTGGAGTCGCCACTTGGTATGGAGTTTAGGTGTACCAAGTCACCCAAAAATTTTAATTAATGAAAATAAAGTAAGAAAACCCTTTTTAGACATTGCGGGTCTTTGAAAACTAGAGAAAGGGTTAGGAGGTCTGGTTGAAAGAAGGGAAGGCAAAGATTGATGTTACTCATCTCTAAGGCACCCTTCTAACCTAGCAAAGCTAGTTAGTGGTTTAGTTAAAATTTCCTAATTCTAACTTTAAAATTTATCACCTTTGGATGTTATCTATATGGATGTAAAACCTAAACCTAATATTCGGTTGGGAGGGGCAAAATGTCTCCTTGAGATTTGATTGGAATTGATCACATTAGTTGTGTCATCCAAATTTGATCCCTCGAGGAGGTCACGAAAAATGCAAATGATGAGAATCGAAAAAAACAGGAAACTAGGGTTTTCAAAAGAAATGCAATTTTTATAAAATCTTAAGGGAAAAGAAATTGGATTTTTGAAAAAATGAATTTTTAAGTGCAAAGAGGAACTTGAATTTTCAACAGATGAATTTTTAAGAAAAATGGATTTTTGACTTTGAATTGCTAAACGGAAGAAGAAACTTGATTTTAAAGAATGATTTTGATAGAATTTAAATAATGCACATGTATGTCCTAAAGAGGGATAATGCAACATAATGGGTGTGGGGAACTAAGTTCGTGACTTTAAATCTTCCTTTTCATAGAAGGAAATAAAAGCGTGCTAAGGCTAGGAAGCCATATTCGCTCTTTTCCCTAATTCAAAGGGTAATGCCTTAAATGCACTAATCTATTTTTTGACGAAAAAGAAAACTAAATGAGATGTTTCGCATACGGGATGGGAGAAAAATAACATGCAAAATGGGAAAGAAACTCTAAAAGTGAAGTGTGTGAAATTTGTATCTAATGCATGAATGGCATTAAGGATCTAGCATTGGACTAGCCCTCGTCTAAAAGGTCTCACTAACATTGGATTAGTGAGAAATTGAAAGGAAAAGCCACAACTAGCGTTGGACTAGTGTGGTGACGTCAATACATTTACACAATAAACATGTAGACATGATAATAAAGCAAGTAAACACATAAAACACATAAACACATAACACATAGGCATAATATCTAGATGCAAGACCCTAGGAAAGCTAGTAAACACATAAACATGCAAGCATGCAAAATAAGCATATAAAACCTAATTATTACATCGGGGGAACCTAAATACATTCTAAGGGAAAAATTGAATAATAATCTAACTATTACATTTTCTAGAATAAATACACTTTTTGCAAAATTAAATCTGTCTATTACAACTTGGCATCCAAGACCTCCAAATGATTTACCCAAAAATTAAATGACATAAATAAAGACTAGACATTAATAAAAGCAAAGGAAAACTTAATTTAAAACATGCAAGATCATGCAAAAACACATAAGAGCACATAATGGAAAGAAGTTACCATCCCTTGATGTGATGCCTTAATTGAATCCTTAAATTGGGAATGGTTATCTAAGACTCAATGTCAACAAAAGGGATCAAGGTACCAATTTAAAGGAAAAATTAATAAAAAATTCAAAGAAAAGGTATCAAAACAGATTCTGCAAGCAACATGGACAAGACTAGGAAATACTGAATATGAGTAAGATGGAACAAAGAGCAAGAAATAGCAACAAAACCGAGGAACAGAGAGATTACGTGGAGTAGAAACGCGGACATAGCCGCGCAACTACGTCTGCGTTACATGCAAAATGTAAAATTCGAGGAAAGCGTGGACTCAGCCAGCGTAGCAGTCAGCGTCTCTTCCCATCTTCAAAATATCGGAAGATTGCTTCCGGTTTTGAACAATAACACAAACAAAATCTTGAGGCAAGGGGATCTATTTAAAGCATTAAACATCTTCATTCGGATCATGTCAAAACAAGCTAAAACGAAAAGGCCAAATCTTAAGCATCAACATCATCAAATAGACAAAAGGAAAGGGAAGAACTGTGGGCTAGAAAGCTGATTACTGGCGGCTCAAACAACGCGTTCTTCACATCTTCAAATATTCAAGCGAAAGCAGCGGGCCTAAGCAGGACTCGCATTTCTTCACATCTTCAAACATTCAAGAGGAAACGCGGATCGTTATGTGAAGTAAGCCGCGCAAGTAGCCCGCGTTTCTTCACATCTTCAAAACGTGAAGAACATCTTTCCAAAAATTTTTCAGAAATCACAACAAAATCAACACAGAAGCATCAAACGTCTGATTTTAAACGTCAGACCAAGACTATGAGCCTTACCAAGGATTTATAAACACAACATGCTCATATAACAACCAATAATCATCATCAATTGTCATAAAACTTAAAAAAAACACCTTTAAGACCTTGGTTCCACCAAAAGGTCTGATTTTTAGCAATTTTTGACCAAAAAAATAATAGATAGAGTAAAGGAAAACTATCTGATTCGGAGGCTTGAAAAGAACGAAAAGGAATCACCAAAATTCAAGAAATCCTCACCAAAAAAAAAGAAACCCTAGTTTTTATCTTTTCTCTCTTTTCTTTTTCTCTTTGATTCTCAATCGTTTTTCTTTTTCTTCCTAATTTCTTTCTTCTCTCTTTTTGCTCACTCTCAGCCTCCCTCCAATTCTCTTTCCTCAGCCTTTTTTTCTCCTCTTTTTTCCTCAGAAAACCTAAGGAGCTATTTATAACCCATTTACCCTAGAACCAAAGGCTTGGATGCATTTAGGGTTTGTTGGTTGATTTTTGATCATTAGATGGGGTGTTATGGATTAAGGGTGAGTTAGGGATTAACTAAATAGGTTCCTTGATGCTCAAGGCGCAGAAAATACAGTTGGAAATAAGGAGAAAAATGGCTGGAAAAAACGCGCGTGTATTTTTTTTTTAGCCGATCAGTTATCGTTATTCATGAACCAATCTAATGTTTCAGTTCTAAGCCCTTTTTTTTTTAAAAAAAAACCTACAAAAATAAGAAAATATGTTATAATAAATAAATGAATACTAATAGATAAAAAACATGTGGTAACAAATGAAAAAGTCAAAAATTTGGTGTCTACACTAACTACTATTAGTTAATTTTCCTTTAATCAATTACTATTAGGCATTTAGTTAATTACTTACCTTTGATTAATATTTTAACTAATTACTATTAATTAATTAATCATTTAATGGATTACTATTAACTACTCATTTAATTAATCATTGTGATTAATTAAGAATTTTCTCTAATTACTATTAATTAATTAATCATCTAATTAGTCACCCTTAATTAACTAAGAATTTAGCTAATTACTATTTAAGTAATTAATCATTTAATTAATTGCTATTAATTACTTATTTAATTAATTCCCCTTAATTAATTAAGAATTTGACTAATTACTATTAATTATTTAGTCATTTAACTATTTACTACAAATTAATAACTTAATAAATAATTATTAATTAATTAATCATTTAACCAATTAATCTTAGTTAGTAATCGTTTAACTATTTATTGTTAATTAACTAATAGCTTAGCTAATTATATTGATTATTAAATCATTCAAATATGTAATATTAATTGATCATTTATTCAACTATTTCCTATTAGCTAATTAATAATTTAATTAATTATTATTAATAAATTATTCTCCCATTGATTATTAATAATTAACAATTTAATTAGTCCCTTAGTTAATTATGGTTAATAATGTTAATATTAGTTTTATTTTCTATTGGGCTATATTATTTGATTAGTGTTGGGTTAATAAGTCTAGACCTTTACTAAATAACTTTGGGCCTCACAAATTAAGTTGCAGGCTTCGTACCTTATGAAACTTGGGTCTATCTTAATAATTTGTCCAGCCCAACAAAACCCAAATCCTCTAAATTCCTTTAGACCCAACTATTTAGCCCAACTCATTTTTGGTTTTAACCCAATCCAAAATCCGACCCGATTGGTTTTCTTGACCCGATCCAAATCCAAAAACTCTACTCGATTTCTTGGATCTAACCCATTTAGAAATGGGTCATCTTCTTCCTTTTTTATTTTATTTTATTTTATTTACATATAGAAACCCTAAATCTTTTTTTTTTCTTCTTCCTCTTCCTAGCCTATCCAAGCTTGGTGGAGGCCGCCGCAATCCCTACTGTACTCACCTTCTTCATTGTCTAGCCACCAGCAGCAACTTGCTGCCGCTGCTCTCTCTCTCTCTCTATATTTTTTTTTCTTTTCTTTCTTGACTGCGGCCTTGGCTAGCTGAAGGCCGGCCTTTGGCTGTGGATGGTGTTGCCAGCAATGTGCGGTTGAGGGGATGGTTCGATGACCTTCCCTTTTAGTTTTCCATAGCTGAATCTCCTTTTTTTCTTTCTTTTTTCTTTAAACAACTCCAACAGTTTTAATCCATTCAACTAAGGCCAAAAATACAACAAGCTTACATCAATTTCACCTACGAATTCATCTATTAATTTAGGAAATCCCTACCTACTCTTCTAAGAAATCTTGAATGAATAAATCGCAACAGTAATGGCATAATTTCCTTAAATAATAATATGAAAATATAATAAATATGGTAGTGGATTACATAGCATAAGTAAAGAAGGAAATCTTTAATTGTAAACTTACTTGATTGAAGGAGAGTGTCAATTTTTGAAACCTTCTTCCCTTATTTCTTTCCTTTCTTTGGAGTGTTTATTTAGAGAGTTTTGTTTCATCAGATGGAGAGGAAAGAAGGAATTTATGTTGTTTTGGTTTGGAATAGGTAGTTTTATGATTAATCCTAATCTAGTGTGTAACCACCCGTTATCTATTAGTAGTTGGATAGGAGTAAGATACTAATTAATCTATCCAATAGGTTCAAGAAACTCTATTATTATTATTTTGATAATTTTGATATTAATATGAAAATAAATTCCAAGATTATAACCAAGACAACTACTTCGCGAAGTGCAATTGCTTTTAGATATGTAGTACCAAGTTGATATCACGTGTATGGGAAGATTTGGTACAATGATTTTTTTTTTTTAATCTTTTTGTCGTAGCTTGTAATATGTACGATGGCCTTCCCTCCATTCAAGTTTGGCAGTTACATCAGCACATGTTTCAATGAATTTTTGACTGTGTTATACCTAAAATCTACGGACCAATTAAATCCTCATTAAATACTGTGCTAATACAGTTTTTTGAAGCAAAAGTTTGCAGATTTAATCTTTTCAAGTGGACATATCCCAGTGACAATCAAGCGCAGTTTAATTGTTAAGACCTTTCACCTACAATCAAGAGGTTATGCATTCAAGTCACCAAGAGATATATGAAAAACCACTATTTAAAAAAAGGAGGAGGAGAAGAAGAAGTGGTGTAACTTGGTGTGGGGTAAAAGCCATGTCCCTCGTTTTGCTTTCACACTCTGGCTATTATATATGCAAAAGGAAGCTCAGCACTATGGATTGAGTGAAAAATGGGGAATACAAGTATCACATGAAAATTGTGTTTTATTGTAACAATGCAGAAGAAAATACTGACTTTCTTTTTTTTTTTTTTATTGTGATGTTATATTCAATATTTGGCAAAGGTGCAGCAGTCATGTTTGACTTACAAGGGAAGATTCTCACTGCAAGAAGAGTTTACCTGGCTAGCTTCTAATTGGAATTCTAGCTCGTTTACTGGATGTCCTAAGAGGTTGGACTTCGCTATTTTTGTGTATCAGGTTTGGAAGGCAAGGAATGCATTTGTACTTCAGCACATTCCTATCTCTTCAACTAGAATTTTGAATGCTATTTTTGAAGATGTTCAGAATGGGGTGCTCTCTTGGGAGCTTGCCCCACGAACTCAGGAGATCTGGAGACCTGCTATGGAAATGGAGTATACCATGTAGCAGCTTAGCTTAATATTTAGATTGATTGATTCAAGCGCAAATAGATAGATTTATAGATAAGTACAAAAGAGAGATGTCCTCTGTGTATAAACTTCAATGCTAATTCAAATAAAATGTCTTACAATTTGCCAAAAATAAAATTAGATTAATGTTTGCTAATTCAATTCAAGCTAACATATTGCATAATATGAGAATTATTTTTATACCACTTAATAAATTAATGAACATATCTATATGGAAAAGTCTTGAGTAGACTTGATATATTGCCTCTCTTTTAATTTTTGTGGTCACTCAAGTGACATTTGAGTCCGAGTTGAGTGATTCTGAAGATGATTTGTCTAACTTACAAGGTTTTGAGTCAAGTTTTTTAAAACATGTCCACCTTATAAAGATGATTCTTGTATGTCAATTTGTATTTCCCAAACTGTGTCTAATTTGAAATTTGTCTTGGTTAGGCGACATTTTGTGATTTATGGTCAAATAAACCTCCCGGTCAGTGCACCAGGTATTTGACCTCCTTCAGTTCCCAGCCGTTCTACTCCCATATTTCCATGATTCTGAAATTTCCTCTCTTGCTTTTACTATTTGTTTAAAGTTTGTATGAAATCGGCCATGCATTAGATCATTACTTTGTATTCTCATGAATGAATAGTTGCATTAATTCAATATATCAGCTTGCGTTGTTTTTTTCGTTTGATAGAAACAATCTGGTTTTCATGGTTTTGCAGTGGTGAGTAGATTTTAATTAAGCATACAATTTACTTGGTGATGGATATTAGGCTGTGGAGTGACAAGCATGAAAGAGAGATGTGTGACAATTTTGCTGAGCCTTTTGCCTCTGCAAAGGCAACTGAGAAGCTCAAAAAGGCCTATATTGTGTGGCAATGTTGCTGAGCTTTTTGCCACTTCAAAGACGACTGAGAAGCTCGAAAAGGCCTATGTTCGCTCGATTTAGGGGTCAAAAGGTGTAATTAACAAATAAGGAAGTGTCAACAACTAGAGATGGCAAAATGGATCTAAATCCATTCATCCATCCATGTAAACCAAGTTTAAATGGATTTGGATGACCGAAAAAGTGTAATGGTTTTAAATGGATGACCATTTAAGTCCATTTAAGTTGATTGATTTACATGGATTATCCACTTTATCCACATGAATCCAATTAGAGAAAACAGGTACAAAAACCCGTCTCAAGCCAACCTTACGCAAACTGGGGGCTCACTTTTTTTGCCCCCCTCATATAGAGGTGTTCTTTTGGGTCCCACAAGAAAGACAAAATGTGAAAGAACTGGAACTAGAAGTATATAGTCAAAATATTGGTACTTGCTCATCCCAACTTATTTATATTTGAGAAAAATCTTTTTTGTTATTGTCTTATACTTCCTTTAGTATATTTCCCTTTTTTTGGTATGTGCAAATTTTCCT
The DNA here is from genome assembly GCA_013103745.1 of Gardenia jasminoides. Lineage (NCBI taxonomy): Eukaryota > Viridiplantae > Streptophyta > Magnoliopsida > Gentianales > Rubiaceae > Gardenia > Gardenia jasminoides. Next base: position 45,774,604 of record CM023095.1, on the reverse strand, counting down.
CCTCAATTGCTATTTTTTTTAATTTTTTGAGTAAGTTTTTTTTTTTTTGTAGCTGTTAAGATACAGCTTTTTTAGGATTAAATTTTTTTTATACACCAGCAATGTAGTGGTTTTTGTACACTAACATCTTTATATAAATGCCACATGTACATAATTTAAATTTTAAATTTTGAATTCATATTATGTGGCATGACCCAAACCCACTAGTGTAATAAATAAATAAATAAATAAATAAATAAATAAATATAAATATATGAGATAGTTCATAAAAAATTTATTCATTTTTTTATGTTAACAAGTTTAAATCATGCTATATGAGACCGTACATAAAAAAGTTATCCATTTTTTTATGTTAACAAGTTTAAATCATGCCACATAATATAAATTTAAATTTGAAATTCAAATCATGCACATGTTGCATACATTCATCATTGCTAGTGCTAAAAAAATCTCTACAATATCAGTGTATAAAAAGGTTTATCCGATTTTTATTGCCTAAACTTTTACACATCATAGAGATGGAAATTTTACTTTTTTAATTGGTAATGGATTAAGATATATAAGCATTATGAATCACAACTTTCTCATGGCATATTTTTGTATTAGATTTATTGGATTACATTCTAATCAATTTTAATGAATTCCTAATTTAATTAATAAGAATAGGATACATATAAAATAATAATAATAATAATAGATTAAGACAGTAAAGATATGGGGCAATGAACTTTAAACAGTTATACATCATCCAGGGACAAGGAAACTTGCAAAAAAAGTAAATATGGATAACGAGAATTAGTATAAAAAAAAGAAAAAAGAAAAAACAGAGCATCTATAGTACCAGTCCACTCTACAAATTAGTTAAATGGATGGATTATGATTTTGTATTATCCATTTACACCCAATCTATTTATATCCATTTATTAAATGATTATAATTGGATTGGATTAATTTTATTCACTATCCATTAAAGAAAAGCCATTTATCCATTTAGCCACTTCTATCAACAACACATGGTCTAATTTCCTTATATTAATTCTTGTCCAACAATATAAATTGGAGATTAATTTGAGGAAGAATGCCAAGTGCCCATGTTATTTATTTATTTTTCATTGAAAGACATAGTCCACAGAAAACCATGATACATAGAAGCTGAAAGAAAAGCATTCAGCTTTTAAAGCTTTAACTTGAGGATTCAAATGCCGGTAGAATTAAAATGATATCGACTTGAAAGTTTTAAGTACCAAAATGATTTTACCATATTAAAGAATTGAAATAGAAGATGATGTAGGAAAATATGTATCACTTTTTTTTTTCTTTTACGTGTGTAAAATGTTTGAAATGCGGTACATTTTGTTTGGTTAATTAATGTAACTATTTTGACATAAACTAAAACGAATACCATATAAAAAATTAACAAGTGGCAACACAAATAAGCATTATATATACGTTAATAGTGTCCCTAGCAGATAAAAGCAGAGGGCCGATAACATAAATTGCTTTATATATACTTAAGATATCAGAATTATATCCTTGTAAAAATTTGATTTTACCTAAGTCTTTTACAAAGATGAAAGGGTAACTCAAATATATATTTCTACTGGTCTTACCTCCAAAACTCAAATTTTGATTTTATCAGTAGAGGCTAACCTTCATGCGATTGCCACTTTGTCGTTAAATGCATCTGACTTTCCTTAGTAAACGGCATACTCAGTTCTCATTTATTCTTTCTCTGAGTATCACTAATGTCTTGAAAGACGTTCAAACTTCCCTTTGGATCAGGCTCCTCTCCATTCTCCTTTGTATTCATTTTCCCTCAATACCTCTTTAGATGAGAGACACATATAACATAGCAAGCATTATTTAACTAACTTATTTTAACCATACTTGGTTAACTAGGGTTCAAGATAAGTGTTTGACATCATTAGATAATTATTTATTAATTAATGGAAACTTCCCATCTTAGGTGTTTTAATGATCCCTTGAATGCCCAAATTTTGGAAGATTAATACGTGCCCTTTATGTCCATTTTTTCTCAATACCTCTTTAGATGAGAAACACATATAGCAAGCATTGTTTAACTAACAATTGAGATCGACTGATTTTAACCATACTTAGTTAACCAGAGTCCAAAATAAGTTTTTGACGTCATTAGGTAATTATTTATTTATTAATGGAATCTTCCCGTCTTAGGTGTTTTAACAATCGCTTGAATGCCCAAAATTTGGAAGACTAATATGTTTTAAAAATAAGATAATTAATATTTATTTTATAACACCCATATTTGTCTACTTCTTTCCTTTAACCCTAATGGATACAAAACTAAAAAAGAACACGATATTTTGATACTTCTACAATAAGAATTAAAAAAATTATTACCCATACCACATAATGTATCAAAATATAGAATTTTTATTCAGGATATGCAATTTTGACTAGATTGTAAAATATTTTTGTCAAAATTACTATATTATTTAAAATAGATTGACACTCTGTCATGCATATACGTTCTGTTAATTTTGTTTCTAACTACCCATAAAACCATCGAATTGGACCAGTGTCGAGTACAAGTTGGTGGATATGGTGGCTTTTTGAGAGGTTGAAGAAGCCTAGGAACGATGGCGTTGAGACTCAGAAATTAGAACTTGAGAGGGAGCCCTACGCAAAGACACCTTGTTCCACATCCAACCGGACAAATTAGGAGCCCATGATGCCCATTCCCAATTAAATGCAATTAACGGTCAAGAATTGTCCATAATTTAAATGGAAGTAGCGGACGGTAATTTAAGAATTTTCCATATATTTTTTTAATGAAAAGATTCTATAATACTTTTTTAGGGAAAATCGTTCAATATGTTTCTCATGTTTTGATAAATGAATTTTTTTCATCCTTTACTTTTAAAATGGTAACTTTGTGTCCCTTACTAAATTAAGTCCGTAAACTTTGGTCTCCACCTAAGTTTTTGACCACTTTTTCCCCTGAATCCATTACATGATCTACACATGATTTTTTTTTTTTTTGTAGCAAAGAAAAGCTTAGCTTTCATATGTAATTAAACAAATAATTTCATCCATATTCATTTTTGCCCCTACAAAAGTAATAGGATCTAACTCGAACCATATTCATTTTTTTTTCTGATAAAAAGTGGGATCGAACCCAATCCATATTCATTTTCATCACTAAAAAAGTGGTATCTAATATTTTTACATATAAAAAATGACTTGCATATAGGCCACATGGTAATTTCAACCTAAAAAGTAGTCAGAAACTTTGATTAAGATCAAATTTTGCTAACTTGAATTTGAAAAGGCATAGAGTGAATATTCTAAAGTGAATGACCAAAAAATTCATTTAACAAAATGTAAAGAACATTTTAAACGATTTTCCCATAAATTTAATGCCATATCTTTTGGTCAATATAATCATATTATTTCCAAAAAAACTAACTATGGCTCCTAGACCCTAGACCTGTTAATGGGTTGGGTTTGGGTTGGAATTGAGTATTTCGGATCTGGACCTGTCTATATTTATATGTTCCGAACTCGATCCGTATACCTAATGGGTCCAACAAGAATTTCAATTCGAGTCAGGTTTACCCAACAAAAAAATATTACAATGTATACATATTATCAATATGCTTATATATATATATATATATATATTATAATTGTAAAAGTAATAATATATAAATATTTTATACTTGTAAGAGTATTAACATGTATATATATATTAATAATATGTATTATATATTTTAATAAATATAAAAATATTAATATTATACTTGTAAGAATATTAATATGTATATATACTTTATATTTATTAATTTGTTTAAATGCGTCAGAGTTAGATACAAGTTAGAATTCTATATTTCATATCCAAATCATTTTTTATTAGAAAAAAGGGATCCGAACTAGGATATAGCACCGCACCTTGAAAAAACTAGCGGGTTTGGGCGGGTTTGGGTTGGATCTGGTCTGGACCAGCTTGTTAACAGCCCAACCACCACCCCCCCCAAAAAAAAAAAAGAGATCAACAATGCAAATAATAACCTTCTCTTTTTCACCATTCTAGAGAAATTTTAACAGAAGAAAAATGATATTTTTTTTTCTTGTAGTTGTGAAAATTTATATCAGTAGAAAATAAAAACAAATAAAATGAAAAAAAATGCTGAAAAAGTGAAGATAAAGCCCTATTCCAGGTTCCAGGCCCATGAAACAACAAAGAAAAAGGATTATTTTCTGGAGTTTTACTTATTTTCTGACTTTTAATTTTACTTTTGCATAATCGTCTTTCTTCCCTCGTGCTTTGGTCCAGTTCAAACTTCTTGCAAATATGCTCTGAACCCGCCAAGAAAATGAATACTAAGCCATTTGAAATTCGACCTTAAATGTATCGACAACTTACATGTTCAATCACAAAAAAACTCAGGGCCATAAAAACTGTCCCAAAAAATTGCACCAAGAGCCATTTCATTCATACAAACACAACGCAAGCAGAAGAAGCTTTAGCATCTAAACTTGCACAAGTGTTAAAATCTTGCAATCCCTCTTGCCCTGACCACTCGAATCCTTCCATTATCCAAAAGGGTCAGCAAATCCATGCCCAACTGACTGTCAATGGACTTAATAACTTGGGTTTATTGGGAACAAGGGTTTTGGGAATTTACATACTTTGTGGGAAGTTTCTTGATGCCAAGAACTTATTTTTTCAGCTTGAGCTGTGCTATGCCTCCCCTTGGAATTGGATGATAAGGGGATTTACTTTGGTGGGTTGGTTTGATTTTGCATTAATGTTTTACTATAAGATGTTGGGTTTTGGTACTTTTCCCGATAAGTACACTTTTCCATATGTAATCAAGGCTTGTAGTGGTTTGCAATCATTGAGATTAGGTAGATTAATACATGGGTTTACTAGAGATTTAGGTTTTGAGTTGGATGTGTTCGTGGGTAGCGCTTTGATAAAATTGTATGCAGAGAATGGTTGTATAGATGAAGCGCGACGTCTGTTTGATAAAATGCCTGAAAAGGATAGTGTTTTGTGGAATGTAATGCTTAATGCTTGTGCGCAAGATGCGAACTTGGTGGATGATGTGATTGGGTTGTATAGAGAAATGAGGATGACTGAAACTAAGCCTAACTCAATTAGTTATGCTTGTATTCTTTCGGTTTGTGGTTCGGAGCAGATGGTATACTTTGGTGCTCAGGTGCATGGTAATGTTGTCAGATGTGGGTTGGAGATGGAATCTTTGGTTGCTAACACTTTGATTGCTATGTATGCTAAATGCCAATGCTTGTCTGGTGCACGAAAGTTGTTTGATTTGATAACTCAGGCTGATTTTGTAACTTGGAATGCAATGATTGGGGGCTATGTCCAAAGTGGGCATATGCCTGAAGCTTTTGATTTGTTTCGCCAAATGTTATCTGTGGGTGCTAGACCAGACTCAACCACATTTACAAGTATACTCTCATTGTTTTCTGACTTGCAGTCCCTGAATCAAGCTAAGGAAATTCATGGTTACATATTAAGAAACAATGTCATTATGGATGTGTTCTTGAAGAATGCACTTACTGATACTTACTTTAAGTGCAGGGCTGTGGAGATGGCATCTAAAATCTTCAATTCTTGTCCTGCTGTAGACATCGTCATTTGCACAGCTATGATTTCGGGATTTGTGCTCAATGGAATGGATTTTAAAGCCTTAGAAATCTTTAGATGGGTGCTTGATAAGAAAATGAGGCCCACTGCAGTAACTCTAGCAAGTCTCTTACCAGCTTGTGCTGGTTTGGCTGCTTTGAAATTGGGTAGGGAGTTGCATGGTTGTGTTCTCAGAAATGGGTTTGAGGACAGGTGTTATGTGGGAAGTTCAATTTCAGATATGTATGCAAAATGTGGAAGGTTAGACCTAGCACGTCTAACTTTCTTGAGAATTTCCAAGAAAGACACTGTTTCTTGGAACTCAATGATTACTAGCTGCTGCCAGAATGCAAAGCCGGAGGAAGCAATTGATCTTTTCTGTCAGATGGGTTTAGAAGGAGCCAAATATGACTCTGTTAGCATATCTGCTGCTCTTTGTGCGTGTGCAAACTTACTAGCACTACATTATGGCAAAGCGATTCATGGATTCATGATTCGAGGAGCATTTAGCTCAGATCTTTTCACTGAGAGTGCATTGATAGACATGTATGCTAAATGTGGAGATTTGGAATTAGCACGTAGTGTTTTTGACACAATGGAATGCAAGAATGAAGTTTCTTGGAATAGCATCATTGCTGCTTATGGGAACCATGGATGCCTTGAGGATGCTTTGGCTCTATTGAGTGAAATGAGGGAAGATGGATTCCAGCCCGACCATGTCACTTTCCTCGCCATAATATCTGCTTGTGGCCATACTGGCCAAGTTGAAGAGGGCAAGCAATGTTTTGATTGCATGACCCAAGAATTTGGAATTGCAGCTCGAATGGAACACTATGCATGCTTGATAGATATGTTTGGCCGAGCTGGTCGTCTTGAAGAAGCACTTCAAGTCATTAGGAGCATGCCATGTACTGCAGACGCTGGCATTTGGGGCACGCTACTCGGAGCCTGTCGTGTCCATGGCAACATTGAACTAGCTGAGTTGGCTTCAAACCATCTTTTTGACTTGGACCCCCAAAATTCTGGATACTATATGCTCCTATCACATGTCCAAGCTGATGCTGGAAAGTGGGAAGGGGTTAACAAAGTAAGAAATATGATGAAGGAAAGAGGAGTGCAGAAAGTTCCTGGTTACAGTTGGCTTGAGGTGAATCAGAGCATCCATATGTTTGTTGCTGCAGACACAGCTCATCCTCAGTCTTCTGAGATCTATCTGCTATTAAGGCATCTTCTTTGGGAGTTGCAGAAAGAGGGATATGTTCCTCAGTATTACAATCCAATGCACCATAGCAAATTCACAAATTCATGCCACTCATCACCTGCAGAAGCTGATCAATTTTGATCATGGTACTCTATCAATTAAGAGTAGATATGATTCTCTTGTACCTTGTAAGTATAGGCATTACATACTTTTCTTCTTTTCTGGATCATTCATACTTCACTCTTTGAGGGATGGAATAAAGTACCCTAATATGGTTCCTAATTTCAACAGAAACAAATGACAAATGTATACCAATGACATTTCTGCATTAATGCAACTCTGTAATAAGATGTTTATAGTTAGGTTGTCAATCAATAACACAAGTATGTTCTTAATGATAGCGTGCACATGTATTGCAAAATTTACTTGAACTTGTATGTATTTTGGCATTTACAACTATTAAGGAGTCACAAAATCCTCAATTTAACCATGGTTAGACTAATGATGGACAAATAAATAAACACTAGGTCAAACTACTTTTGAAGCATTTAAAGTTTCACTAGATTACGTGCTAGCCCTTAAGCTGCTAGTTCCTTTTAGTTTAGCCCTCCTTGTTTGGTAGAACAGTTTTACTTCATTTTAATGGTTTTGTTTTAGGACGAGGCTTTACTCTTTACACACTCAGAATTTTTCGTAGAGTCTTTTGATGTTAGTAATGGGTTTAATTTATGCCCTCTATGCCATTGTTACTATTGTTTCACCCCTTTTGGAGATGTAAATTGAGATAAATTTGAAAGGACTTTATCATTTGAGGGCTTAAATGAAATCTGGTGAGACTCTAAACATTAGCAGTGGTTCACCCAATAGAAACGCTACATTTGGCCCCATCTCTTGAAAACACTTTAAAATCACTTTTGGGATGATGCAGAAATGTACGTCGATAATTACTTAATATCCTTTTCCACATGGAATCCTTCGCCGAAAAACAAATATCTTTCAGTTTTTTCTTTGTCTAGAGGAATTTTTGGAAAATGAAACTGCAGATGTTCCAGAATTAATGACCAGATAAAGGGGTGTTTCCACATGGTTTTAGGTTTTTTCCTTCTGGGGCTAAACTCATCTCTCTACTTGACTGGTGTCCAATTCTTGAATTCTGACTTCGTAAACAATTAATTTATGCTAAATGTGGACTGTAAATGGGCTGTAAGTCCTGTAATTACTAATCCGGAGCTTTGCCTTAAGGAATTAATTAAAAGCTTCAGAATAGCGTCAAAAACATAGTTATAGTACTGAGTACCCACAATGGAGGATTATTGTAGTCCCGTTATCTCAAAATGCATTAGAAGTGAATTGTAAGGGAACAGAAGAGAAATACAACCAAAAGAATGAATTTCCGAAATTTTTTTAATTACTCCATGCTTTGATGATTCTGCTTCGGTCAAAGTCAAACTGGAATCGAACAAAATGTACATATATACTACATCTCATTCCCTCCTATATCCCATTTATTTCCGACATTGATTTCTGAATTACTCGAGCCAATTTAAATTAAAATTTTTGGCTGCTTAAAATAGTGTATTATCTTTATCTTCCATTTTAAACCTGAATTTATGGCCATATTTTTCAATTTCACCAAAACGTAATTAGGGAGTAATGTTCTTCTTTTCCCTTTTTTATATTCCTTTATGTTATTTTGAAACATAAATTTGTGTGGTTCCTTTTTCCCCAAAAACATATTAGGGTACAAATCAATAAAATGAAAGTTGGAGGATTTAATGAAATTCTATTTTCGTCATCGCCGGGCAATTTCTTAATGCTCAGGACTGGAATTGTAGAACTTGCATGTATTTGTGCTCACGATTGGGATTGTAGAATTTGCATGTATATGTATGGGCTTAATTACGAGTCCAGATTTAAGAGTAGCAGCAATCTCCAATACGACAACAATATTGTAAATGCATTAGTGAATTTCAGCGAACAATAAAAGCAGAAATTACAATCTCGTGAATTTTTCAAGTGATAAACTTGAAAGACGAACATTAAAAGAAATATGTTTACAAACATCTAGAATCGAAATCAAGCCCCATAGGGCCACAACATCCAAAGAACAGAATAAATAACAAGGGATACTCTTTTCTTCTTCTTCTTCTTTTTTTTCCCCTGAAAGAAACATGATTCTAGGATCACAACACCATGATGTTCGAAGAAGAAAAGGATGCCACATTCTGGAATATCGAGATCTCAAGTGAAACTACTAATTTGATGGTGGTGGTGAGAAGAAGGGGATTGAAGGAATGGAGGTGGGAATATTGGGAATAGTTGGAATGGTTGGCAATGAGCCAGAAGGTAGCGGTGGCATGGTCACTTTAGGCACTGCAGGCATGGTGGGCAGAGGCGGCAGCTGATTGCTTGGCAAGTTTGGCAATGTCCCTGTAGGCAAATTTGGAATGGAAGGTATTGTTGGTATTGAAGGCATTGCAGGAATTGCTGGCTGAGAAGTTTGCAAAAGGTGCCGTGCCCCTTCGCCCACATGAATGCTTGAAAAAGTTAAGGCGATCATCAACAATAGAACAAGGCAAAAGCTGGAATTAGCAGCCATTGATGGATTGATGCTTAAAGTAGCAAATTTTACTAGGTTTGCACTAATGACTAGGAAATCCCAGATTGATGTTCTGAGCTGAATGAGAGATATGATTCTAGTATCTCAATTTATAGTGAAGATTTGAAAGATTATAGTAAGTTTGATTAGATGTAGCTGGACAATGAATGGGGGAGGGAATACTGGTTGGTTGGCCTACCTGGCTAAACTACGATTTTGTCAAAACGAATTCAAATCCATCCTAACTAAACTCTACCAAGACAAATTTCTTACCGGGGTACATTTATCCTCGTTCTGTATATGAAATGGAAACAACAAATGAGAAGCCATGACCTGTGAATGAGAAGAATGTCGCCCAACTACTGCTACCAATTACAGATCTGCCTAATAGAAAGCAACTTAGGATAAAGAAAATGCTAGATTTGTACTAGCAATGTAGATTTGTCAAGAGTACCTATGTTGGTAGTTATTCATATTTTGTGAGTCACTAATGGAAAATACTCCAGTAATGATAGTTATGGTAAGGAAACAATTTTTTATCTGATATTACAGCTAAAACACTTTTAGTGACCATTAGATTATCGATTAGACCAGTCATCTTGATAAGATAACGCCTAAAAATTAATCTAAAAATTTGGAAGTAAGTTTTGCATCTAAAACAGTAATTTAACTTAATAAATTAGTAACTTTTATGTCTCAAAAGGTAAATCAGAAATAACATGAAACTTATCTTTTTCTGAAAATAAATTACTATTTTATATCTCAAACTTACTTTTAAAGAGAAGTTCTGGATCTAAAATAGTAAGATAACTTAATAAATTAGTAACCTTTATGTCTCAAAAGGTAAATTGAAAATAATATGAAATTACCATTTTTTGAAAATGAATTACTATTTTATATTTCAAACGTGCTTTTAAAGAGTAAGTTTAGTTCAAGTAATAGTAAATTTGTATAGAATTGTTGTAAATTTTATGATAATATAGTAAATTTGATTAATGATCAAAATTTAGTAGTTTGTGGTATAAATTTACTAATTTACTATAAAAACTGATAAAAGAATAAGTTTAGTTCAAATTATGGTAAATTTTATAGAATAGTAGTAAATTTAATGATAACATAGTAAATTTGATTAATGATCAAAACTTACTAGTTTGTGGTAAAAATTTACCATTTTACTTTAAAAACTTATATGAAACTACCATTAGGAAGTTTACTTGAAATAATGTAAAAAATTTTTTATTAATGATTGAGATTTAACTTAATAAATTAGTACCTTTATATCTAAAATATTAAATTAGAATAAATATGAAAGTTACTTTTTTTTTTTGGAATGTATGAATTAGTACTTTATATCCCAAAGTTACTTTTTAGAGAGCAAACTCAATTCGACTAATAATAAATTTTTATAGAATAGTAGTAAATTTTATAATAACAAAGTAAATATAATTAATGATCAAAACTTACTACTCATAAATTTACTATTTTATTTAAAAAACTTATATAAAACTAGTATTAGGAAGTTTAGTTGAAATAATGCTATTTGTTTTTCATTAATGATTGTATATATCATTTATAAATCTTATGTATTTCATGCATTTTAAAAATATTATAAAAACTATTTTGACTATTCACATGACCTTATAAAACATGTAATAAAAATTTGTCCTATTATTAAAACATGAATTATTTTTTAATTTTTTAAAAGATTGAAAGTTTGTTTACAGTAATAACAAATCATCAGAGCCAAGTTATATATATATATATATATATATTAGTAGTTGTCTATTTATCACAATTTCTATAAATTAATCCATATGAACACAATAAAATGATAAAATTTTAATAAATTTATTGTCAATAAAATGATAAAATTTATTATCTATTCATATCTGTCCAGAATTTCAATAACTATGGTTATTAATTTATAATAGAAACTACCCTAAATTATCTTGTGAAGTTTATACATAGCAAGAATTAGTAAAATTTATGAGAATAATCTGAAGTTTTTACGGGCAAATGATATGTGAAATATTATGATATGGCATTTTTATAATAATCATATTTCTTTATAGCTGAATGATATGAAAATTGCTAAAATTGTTTAGTACCTAATTCCTTGTTCATTGCAAGTATACAGGCCATTAATTGTAGTACAAAGGAAAATAGGATCATTCCCACGAGAATCACGTGCCAATTACTAAGGTTTTTAGCTTACTCTATTATCTAAACTAATCAAGAATTACTACTAAACTTATCAAGATAATAAATAAAAAAATGCAATAAGAACTAACTTTCTTGGAAAGTACTTAAATCACACCAGTGTTATAGGGCATAGAATCCACTAATCACACTTAATCATGGAAACAAACATCAATTTTGACCAATTCACTTGTCTTACTAGGGATAGATTTTATTAAGCCAATCGGAACTCACTTTCACCAATAATCTGTACTAGCTAACACTTGGATCTACCTACTTTCGTGATAAAGTCACAAGTATCAACTTAAGCACAAGAAATCACATAACATCCACCTAAGAGTACCACCACTTTTGTATGCCTACTACTTCAGTTTCCTCTATCATTTTTCTATTGTTATCAACTATTTTTATAGATTAACAACTAGGACGACTAGCAAATGGTGATCAAGCACTTACAAGTGTTAAAGCATGGATAGATGAACTAGCAAGTACATGTATGGTCCAAACAACATTAACAATCCATAATCAGGCCATGAAAAACTTTCTTTACTCCTAGAACAAATAGATCTAGCAAGACTTGCTAACTACAACAAATAAGCACATATTAGATATATAACCACACATCCTTCAACAATAAAGGGATTAGGGAAGAAGCAATGCTCATTCAAATGAAGAAACAAGTTCTCCAAGATTCATCATCTTCATTGCCATCAAAACATGGATTACATCAAGTGTTCTTCAAGGTTCCTCCAAGAAAAGTGACTAAAACTATGTTTTAGAAGTTAGAGAGAAAAGAGTTTCCTCTTAGAACTATTCTATTATGCCTCTCTTTCTCCCTCCTCTATTCCAAGACTACTTTGAGAAAATAATTAGTCTTTGAAAGTATAAAGATGCTTGTTCAAGTCTTTATCATGCAAAAGTTGTCTTCCAGCCGAATTTCCTTCTAAAACAAAGGTCAAAGAGCAAGTGTGAAAAGAGCACCACTTGTTCTACAAGTTGCAGAATCGAAGTGGGATCAGAGACCCCGATCTGAGGTTGGATCGTTCCTGCTGCTCCTCGGATCCAATTTCTCTTCCTTTTTATTTTTGCTTGTCGAGCACGATTTCAGACCTTGTCATGCTAGGTTTATATAAGAACTTTATACTTTGGCATACTTTAGTTTCAGTTTCATTGCACAATCTGAAAATTTTTAGCACAGTTTATTGGCGTACTACACACTTATGATGGATTTTAGGCCCTCTAAGATGATAATTTCGTAGTGCTTCCTATACAAGCTTTTGAATATATGAAATGATATTTCCAATAGCGCCAATTTCATTATTAATTAAACTTATGTATGATAAGAATTCTTAAAATTAAACCATAAGTGCAAGCTGATGCTATCAAGACTACATACTTGATTAAATTATACTACTTCCTGTCTTAGGAGTCTTAGAAATAATTGTCATTGGTTGAGCCTAAAACTAGATTCAGTGACCTTGCCATGTATATAAATATCTTGACCTATTTCCCTACCTATCTATTGAAATTAATGTTTGAACTAGACTGAAATACCAAACCTGGAGCACAGCAATTCTAAAGATATTGCAAAAACTGAAATACTAGACCTGGAGCAGAGCAATTCCTTAGATATTGCAAACTTATTGTCAGATATGAATGGATTCTGATTTGGATTGGACAATGACCTTTTCATGAGATGTTATACTTTTATTGTAACTTCTGCTAATATAATGATCATAGTCATACAAACTCATCACCAGAATAATTTAGAATAACCACATTTGATAACAAAAATTATCATATCTCTAGCAAGCAATAAGCAAATAAAACTGGGGTCATTAACATATACTTATTGATTCAAATTTGAGTCCGTCATCTGACCAAAAACTAACAATTGAAACCAAGCAATATCCAATATTATTACATCTAGCAATTTATAAGTAGATAAGAAAGATACAAGAATATACTGGCTGGACGCCATCAAAATATAGCTTGATTAAAGTATTATGTTATTAGACATAGGGCAAGCAAACCAATAAGAAAAAGACTAGTTCTTTAGCATCACTTACCTCTACTGCAACCCATCTAAAAACATTCAAGAAGAAGAATGCTATTTAAAAGATAATGGTTATAGGGCAGGGCAAATCTCAATAACAGGAAGATATTATACTGGTTAATAGGGAAGCATAGCAAAAGGAGAATAGGCATATGTGAGAGAGGGCGTGTTGCTACTGCTACTTGGCTGCTTCTACAAGAAAAGTCTTTCCTTAGTGGCAAAATTAGCTCTGAAGAGGTTTGCAGGGAATGACTACGGCGTGTAAGAAAAGTCATTCCTTAGTTTGCTGTAAAACCCTTAACTAGTGGAAGTGTAGAGACGGAATGAGTTGTGGTGTACTACATACAGAGGCTACAACTTTTGGAGCTCTACAGGTCCAACCCACTCAATTTGATTAAGTTGTACTCACAATTGATGAAAGAACAAGCAGGTTTTACTCAATAACCAATAGCCAGTAGCCCTAGTTAATACCATCACAATGTTTCATTAAAAAATAAAGATATGAATGTTATAGCCATTCTGACTTTGAAAGTTAAATAACTAGTCTTGATTCTTCTAAATTAATCATTGTTTCATCTCTTTATCCTTGTATTTTCACTATTTTCTAAATTAATCATTATGACTTTAGTTTGCAATGAACTTTGAATTGGTCTAAATGGATACCCAGTTAAACCTATTCAATTGGTGAATAATGGGTTGACTTGCCTTACCCATTTATATACATTTAAAAATAAGTATACATTTTAACCCAATTCTTAATGGGTGTTAAATGGATAAATTTGAATTTCTTACTAATTGAATAACAATAAAATAACATTATTTCTTGTCAAACAACATATAAAATGCATAATTATGTATACACATATCAAATTCTTAAATGGATATAAATGGATTGATGCATCTTGACCAGCAATTGAAAGTCTCCAATTTCAACAAATTTCAATCAATTAAAAAATATTAGTATGCACTGAATTAAATTATTAAACTAAATTTCATCTTGTTTGTTTAATTAGTTAATTTTTATCACAAGCATAAGCATCTCTATGTTTAGCTTTTCTCATAATTGGTTTTTCTCATCTCCATTTTTTATTACAAGATTGCTTATTGGTCGTTGTCCTCAAGCTATTTCTAACATGACATGGTAATATAGTTCACACGACTTCATATTAACTAGCATTATCACAATCCAAATTCAAGTGAATCATTGTTGGATCAACATATAAACAACATGAACATAAATAGATTGGGTTGGGTCAACCCTAGGTTGACACACTAACCATAAGTTTCCATTTTATAATAATAAAACACTATATAAACCATTTTGATAATTAATACTATTAATAACTATCAAATTTGGCTTCAAGATTATATTAATATTTTCAAACACTCATAATTTTTATATCTGATCTTAAAACTTCAAACTTATATTTTGCATAGAAAACTTCATTATGTGTAAAACGATAAGGTTAAATCAGATTATTGACAAAGTATTGAAAACTTGATTTTATCTGCAAGGTTAATAATTCTTGAAAATTTTCTACCTTATGTTTAAGTCAATCCTTGAAATTATTCAAACTCTTTTCCTTTCTCTTTTTCTTCACCTTAAGATTATTTTGTTTACACACAAAAGAAATAGCATTCACTACAATATTGAACCACATTAACAAAAGAAAAAGTATAGTTTTACAGGAAGACTAATAAAGTCATTTACGCTGAATAGGCCTTTTACAAAATTATCAAAGAATTTGGGAAGCATAAAATAATTACCAATGTGTACATGATGTATATATTTTGCTTATGCAATTACTAATGTGCATATGGCTAAGATATATAACAACCAAAAATGTACGAAAGAAATTTACCAAGATTTAAGGAAAGTTTATTTCTCAAAAGGTTAATTTTGCCTTCTTTCATGTTTAGTTCCCTTGCACACATTATATTCATAAGGTTTGAACAAGCAAAACGATAAGGAAAGCCGATAAAATAGATATCTTCATATAGATATGCAGCAAAAGTGGAAGAGCGGCTATAGAACCCTTCCAAAATTTCACACCCAAATTTTCAATCTTAAGAAGAAACCCATATCTTCTGTATAGATATATGACAAAAGTAAAAGATCAGCTATAGAACCCTCCCAAAATTTCATGCCCAAATTTTAAATCTTGAGAAAAAACCCATATAAAGAGAAAGAAAGTAACGCCATGCAAAGTGAAGGCTCTCTAGGTATAGTTGTTTTTCTCCTCTCCGTCTCTCTGAAAATAAGTTCTTCGCACATCACAAAGTATATTCGAGAGTTGAAGATAAGTTCCTCGGATCTAGTGACATTTATGTTCTATGATAACCAAAAATTGGTTTTTGATCTAAATGCGGTAGGGTTTTGTTTCATATTGGCTTTATAAGGTTTTCTTGTTAGGTTTGTTTAATGATATGTCCTGGATCCTTCCCTAGTTAAAAGAACATCAATCCCCAGTAATAAGAATAAAGGTATGTTCAATCATACCCAAGAATTGATGTGATGACTTGTTTTGTTTTTCACTTTGCCATGTTCCTAATTAATATTTTTATGCTATGGTCTAGAAGATCCTCTTCCTGTGAGTATTTTGTTTTCTAGGAGCCATAAATGTGCATCCTTATGTTTAAAGTGGCAACTGTAAGGTGGTTGCTTTTGTATTTTTGACTAGTTTAATGGATAGTTGGGGGAGGGATGGGTTGGGTGGTTTGGGGGGAGGGTGTGTGAGTGAGAGGTCCCGGGTTCGAGACCTCCCACTCACAAAAAAAAAAAGACTAGTTTAATGGATAGTCTAATAAGTGTGATCAGGGATGAATTTGGAATTGAAAACATGCAATACTTACAATAGAAAATGAAAAAACACACAGATGATGGTGGACTATAGTTCATGATTGGAAGAATTATTTTTATAATTGATCATTATTATAATGTTTCTGCTAGTAATTAAGTTTGACTGATAATTCAAAAGCAACTAGTAGTGAAATACTGATTTTGTTGATGTTAATTATTTGGTACAAGTTCTAATAACCTATTTATGCATGCTTAGTTGTCCTTGAATGGTTGTTTTTGGATATTCTCATGTGTGTGTGTGTGTGTTTTTTTTTATTAAATGAGAGGTCTTATACGTGAAACCTCTCACTAATACTTTCTCTCCTATACTACCCAGCTCATCCATCTCCTATTCTGGTATGATTGTTGTCATGATAGTAATAAGTAGGATTTATTTATATATGTCTATGTAACTTTAGTTTTGTATGCATGTAATTTTGTTCAACTGCCATTTCCAATTTTATGTATTGAGTCTGAATCTGGAGGCCTATGTTAAATTATCATATTTTCTTCTTTTAATGGTTTAAGTTTGCATTAAGTTGTAATACGTCTTTTTCTACCAAAATACATAGTACCATGGGGTTGCTTTATTGAAAAACTGACTGATATCTTGTGATGGGAAACCATCTTTGCATCAATTAATTTGATCCTTCTGATGCTGTTAGTAGATAGAAACCTAAAGGCCGAGGCCTTCATTTTAAAATTTCTAACACTAAACGATTAATATTATTGTCACATTGCAATTAATAATATTTTAATTTTTTATTAAAAAATTCCAAATTTATTACTTGCATATGATTTTGGATGATTGCAAGTGAATTTAAGACTGCCTCCAGTTACACGTCACGGTAGGCCAACTGAGTCAACTCCAAATAGGAATAGTTCATTTTCATCCCAACAAGTAGACAACACCACATTATCTCATATATCTCCCAGGAGTGGAAGTAATAATATTTTTTGTGATGACTCATATTTAAATGAGAATTTTAATGATTTTTATGTTTATTTAACATATTATATCATCTTTTTTTTTTTTTTGATATGTAGATTCCACAACAAGGAAGAGGGGTCACGGTATAACACGTGGATTAGGACTTAACAAGTTAAATAAGGCTACTAAAGGCAAGTTAGCTATGCACATTTCACTGGATAAAGGAAGACCAGTTGATTGAGTCCAATCTGCTAAGCTATCTAATGAGTTTGGGATTATAACACGTGAGCACATCTCGATTCCTATTCAGTGGAAAATTTTGAAAGATGAGGACAAGTTGCCTACATTCGATCATCTTGATGTATGAATACAATTTAAGTACTTGCTTCGTATTTAATCTCATTCTTGACATTGATCAAAAATGTTATATTTAATTATATTGAATTTTGACAAATGAAGCTAGACATTAATTTGGATGATTAGACTAAAAAAAGGTGGAGCTCTTACTCCAAGGAAGAAGCATTGACGATACAAACTGCATAAACATTTTCAGAAGTATGCCTCAGTTGAAGAAGCACATCAGAACAAACCTAATAATATCACTCAAGAGCAATGAAATGCTCTTTGCACATACTGGTCAAATCCTGAAGTTATAGTAAAAGATCTCTTTAAATACCTTTTTTAATATCCTAATTTAATAGTTGTAAATTTGACCAATTCACTTAATTGGTGAGTTAAAATTCCTATAATACAATGCATTGATATTCTATCATATTACTTTGGTTCATAGGCAAGGTGTGCAAAAAACAAGGAAAATCACAAAAAGTTAGAAATATTGCACAATCAAGCGTCTGCGTCATTTGTTGTTGTTCACGAAGAGATGGTAAATACTAAATGATAAATATATTTCAATATTACTATTGATATATTCTCTAACTATACTTTCTTTATTTCAGAGTAAGAAAGAATCCAATGATGGTGAAGAAGTTGATAGGATCGCGCTCTTCAAATATACTCATTATAGCGAGACAAAAAGATGGTCAACCCCATTGTAAGAGGCAAAATATGTAAGCTTGTTAAAATTCCAAATAAAATAATTCCTTAGTTTTAACAAATTCATGTATAAAGTTCCTTTTAGTTAAAAATTTAACTTTATCCAACATCTTTTGCAGAATGAAATGATAGAACTTTGGGAATAATCAATCAAAGAGGGTAATCCTTTGTCTCCGGATCAAATTGTTGATGAGGTTCTTGGTAAGAAATCATGTTATATCAAGGGGCTTGGTTATAGTCCAAAACCGATGTTCACATCATCTGTATCAATGCATGAAGAGAATAAGAAACTTGAAGAAACACTTAAAGAACGTCAAGTGGAATGTGAGCTACTAAAGGAGTTTTTGGAATTGGCAGAAAATAAAATGCATCAAATGTCATCTATGATGGAAATGCATGGTAAATTGTTGGAGAAATTTTTTGGGGCTGAATATGCTTCAATTCTTGGCAATGGTTAGTTTCTTATATTCTGAATTCTTTTATGAAAAGAAAGAAGTTTGAAGTATTTTTTGCTTTAATTTTTAATTTGTATTGCCTTTATCATTTTTTGAATATTTCAACTAATATATTTTTCATTGCAACTAATAGTAATTTGAGAAAAGATGGAGTTTGGATGCTTAGCAATTGAGACCAAGTTTTGGTTTTCACTTAGACCAAGACTTTTAATAATTCAAAACTTTACTTCTTATAATTTTAGTTTATTTTTACAAATCTTGGAACTCTTGTGTAGAGAAAGACTTATTAGTGCAGTTCTATGATTTCAATTTATTTTGAATAATATTATTGCAACTTTTATGACAGCCCCACTTCCCCTAGGGCGTACCCTAAGGTATCCGTGGACCGCCTGCCTAACTCTCGTCAGGACTCACTCACATAAATATCACTAAAACACCAAACTAACGTTCCAATCTCAAATCTAAACTCAACAATAACTTACAAATACATTACACCATTCTTACAATCTCATAACTTCCCAATTACAAGCCAAAATACATAGAGTACTTCTCACATACATTCAGGGTACATAGTACAAAAGCCCTTAATCACATAATTCACTTCTCAATACATATATATAGAAGTAAACCCTACTTCTAAGGGTTGGCACCTTCCTTTGGGTTCTCAGTCCTTGTTAAGGAAAACAAATTGAAAAGAGTGAGCTAAAAAGCCCAGTGAGTTCCAGAAGGCTTACAATTCACATAAAACAGTTCAAATCATATTTCAAGTATACAATTTAAATCAAGTAAATAAACACTTAAATGGGTATTGCTCGTATAAATTACTCGAGGGACATTGCCCATCAAAGTAGACTAGTCGGGGGACTTCGCCCAGCGGTATCACAAACTAGTCGAGGGTATTCACCCTATGACGTCACTTTATTTCATTGAAACTAGTCGAGGGTATTCACCCTACGACGTCACATACTAGTCGAGGGATTTCGTCCAACGACATCACAACACTTCTCTGAAACTATTCGAGGGACTCCGCCCAACGAAGTAGACTAGTCGAGGGACTTCGCCCAACGACATCACAATATTTCACTGAAACTACTCGAGGGACTTCACCCAACGAAGTAGACTAGTCGAGGGATTTCGCCCAATGACATCACAATATTTCACTGAAACTACTCGAGGGACTTTGCCCAACGAAGTAGACTAGTCGAGGGACTTCGCCCAACGACGTCACATTAGTCACAAGATAGCACACTGTTCTTTTAATTCCAAAATCACACCAAAATGAGAAAACACACACATGGTAGTTCAAATCTTTTAAATATTCCAACTTCATTTCCTTCTAAATGCTAGCAAATCATTTCGTCAAATCATTTCTTTGCAAACAATAGCAAGATTTCATCTAATAGTAAAATATTTGATTTTAAAAGGGATTGGAATACTCACACATATAGGGCACTGCAAAACACTTTCACAATTTCTTTTATTTCAAATAAAGGTAAGTGCGTTGAAGTACACACTACCCCACTTACCGATTTGAAAATCCAAAATCACTTCAGATCACTTGATCAATACACTTCGAATCATATTCACAAAACACATAACATATATTGAAACTCACCACAGCAGTAAAGTTCGTTTTCCAAGGTGGGATCTGCTTCAACTCCTTCCTCACCTCCTATTAACACGAAAAAGGAAGAAATAAGTTTTGCCTCACTCACAGTGAAACTAAACTCAAATAACTCATTTTACAAAATTCCACTTGCAAACCTAAATTTTCACAAAAACAATAACTCTATCGATGCACTCCTTTTAGACGATTTCTAATCTTTAGCAAAATGATTTAAAGTGAGGTTTTTCACCTCCAAATCACTCATTTGAGCTCACACTTAACACTACACTTTGATTCAAAATTCTAACACACTTTTCAAACAATTTTCACTAGTTTTCAATACGCAAAATTCATGAAAATTAGCTAAAGTATCTCGAATCCTCCAATTTATCAAAAATTGTACTTTTCCCTCAAAATTTAGTGAAATTCAATTTCTCACCACAGAAGTTCAAGATTTTAACTCTTTTAGAACAATTTCTCATAGACAAACATAATACATATACATTTAAGCAAAATCTCATCAATAAACATCATAGAATTTGAAATCACACTTCAAAATTGCTAAGTATGGTTCGGCCAACTCTTATCATTTTCCTTCAAATTTTCAACTACAAAATCTACTTTCTAACCATAGAATGAACTCATTTCGCATATATCAAATACATCCACAATCAGGTCCTCAAGTCCGCTACCTAAAAGCCACCTCAAGTCCGCTACCTAAGTTGGGAATCCAAGAGCCCAACTCAAATGCTTCATACATAAACATTCTTAGCAAAATGAACCATAGATCTACTATATTTAACACTAATCAAGGTAGATCTGACAGATTTGAGTCTTATGCCTTCAGATCTATCTAGATCTAACAAGATCAAATAAGATCTTGTGAACTCCTCTCAAGAATGATACTCCCAAGCTTAGAAACTCCAAAAGCTCCAACCTTAACCCACGATCCGCTTGATTTGATGATGGATTCCTTCTCCAAGCTCAAGAACAAGAAGTAGCCAACCCAAGAGAAGCTTTCTTCCTCTTTCTTCTCTCTCTCTCACTTCGGATCTCTCTCTCTCTCTCTCTCTCTCACACGATAGCCAAGAAATGGAGGAGAAACCAAGATCAAGACCTTTAATGGAATCTTCAAGCTTGAGGAAGAAGATGAAGTTGGAAGAACCTCTCAAACTCTCTCTCTTTTCTCTCTCTATGGTTCGGCCCTCACTCTCTCTTTCTCCTCTCTCATGGCAGCTCCAAGAAGGAGGAGGAATGTCTTCAATGGAGGTTTAAAGCTTCAAGAAATTTGAGGAAGAAGATGAGGAAGAACAAGACTTGAACTATCTCTCTTTTCTCTCTCTCTCCAATCGGCTGGACCCTCTCTCTCTAAGCCCAAGTGTGGCTGAAAATAATGAAGCAACATGAAGCAA
Organism: Gardenia jasminoides; assembly: GCA_013103745.1. NCBI lineage: Eukaryota > Viridiplantae > Streptophyta > Magnoliopsida > Gentianales > Rubiaceae > Gardenia > Gardenia jasminoides. Next base: position 45,752,618 of record CM023095.1, on the reverse strand, counting down.
GAAAAAGGGCTTCAAGGGGACAAAAAGTGCATCTCCCTTAAATCATGGAAAAGTGGTCAAACGACCACTTTTTGTCGCGTCGAAGCGCGACACTCTAAATTTTACTCATTCTGACACTGTCCAACCTTAAATATATCTCTATAATATCTCTACATATGCTCGATTTTCTCTTAAAGTCACTAATCACACTTCGGTACAAAATTTAACGCTTAAACGGGTCGAAAACGCACACCGGCAAATAAATCTTGAAAAATTCTCTAAATTAGAAAATAATCATTTGAAGCATAAATTCAATCATATTTTAATAAATAAACACAATATAAATGTTATGATGTATTTTTAAAATAAAATTCAAATTTTGAGACCCTCACAACTTTGATGTTTAGTAGATTGTAGTATTTGCTAAATAGCAATTTTTTTTTGTACTTTTCAATTTAATTTGTGTTATACCACATCTTATTATGTTGTGTATAAGTGTCAAATGAAAAACTAGTTACAAAAAAATATCATGAAATACATCATAAACCAAATGTTCAAAATCGTGTACATTTCCTTTATTGTAGTGGAATGGTTTAAGCATCTACTACGAACAAAAAAAAAAGGTACTCAAATATTGGCTACACAAGAAATCATAAGAAAATATTGTGCAATTGATTATGATTTTTTTAGTTCGGAAATGTTTTGAAAATCAACTACGCAAAACATTGCAGCCAAATATTTTTTAATTAGCCACAATTTTTCTCTTGTAGCATAATGATTTGAGAAATGGGTACAAAAAAACTGTAGCCAAATTTTATACAATCGACAACATTTCTTGTTTGTAGTAGAATGGTTTGAAATTTCCCTACGTAGCTAATCGTAGTAGATAGTTCGACAATTGGCTACATTTGTTTTCGTAATGGAACCCTTTAATATTCGACTACACAAAAAACTGTAGCAAAATGTTATACAATTTATTATGATTATTTGTATATCTAAATTTTACCATGGTTGACTATGAAAAAAATTGTAGCAGTATTGAAGCAATTGACTACAAAAAATTTGTAGTTAAAAATAAGATTTTTGTTGAAAAATCAATGGACTTGAAGGCAAAATTTAAGATTTTTTGCTACGAAAATAAGCATCTTTGCTGACATACAATTTTGTCACAAAAGGTAGTCTTTTGGACTACGAAAAGGAAACTGTAGAAAATAGTTGAACTTTTGGCTACAATTTTAAAAATCATTGCCTAATACCTTTTGCGACATGGATTTTGTGACAATTTAGGCCATGATAAATTCTCGTAGTTAATTATTAAAGACGACGATTTTTTGCTCTTTGGCTACAATGCTTTTATAGCTTAAAACCAAATCTATTGTAGTGATGGAACTCTATTCTTCCATTTGTGAGTGCATTTCAAAGTCATTAAAAGATAGAAAATTAGTTCCGGCGAATCAAGAGGGAGCTACATTTTGTTGGTGACGATTGGCTTTGACATGGTTGCTGGGTTTGGTTGAGCTAGGAGTCATGTGGTTTTGGGTGCGGATGGATTTTGATCAAAAGTTGGAAGTGAAATATAAGGCTAGAGATGTCTGCTACAATTGAAAAGGTTTGGTCAATATGTATTTGCCATCTTTGGTGGTGCTTGACGGTGGTTTCCGGCAATGGCTTTGATTGGACAAAATCTTTGCAGCTTTGCCGGAAGGCTTTACTTGGAGCAACAAAAGAAACGGAAAAATATGAAAAAAGAAAATAGAAAAGGATGCTTAACAACCAGTTGAAATAGCGCGGGTAAGTTTAAGGATGATAGCATCTGTCACCCTATTATTGCACTTCTATTTTTATTATTGGGTAAACAATAGAAAAGCCCCCTATGGTTAAACTAATACACAGAAAAACCTCATGTGATTTCAAAGAATATATTTCAATATCTCATAGTTTGAATTAAAGTGAAAACTGAATGAAAACCGTTAAAAGAAACAGTTTTGAGTAAAATGACAGATTTACCCAATGAAGATATCATCAATTATTTTCCTATTTTATTCTTCATTATATACATTAAAAAATGTTGAAATTTTTATTTTAAATCCTTACAATATACAATCTAAGAAAAATTGTAATTGTAAATTTTTATTTTAAATTATTACAATACACACTAAGAAAATATTGCAATTGCAAATTCCAAATTTAAAGGTATCAACTATTTTCCTAATTTTTCTTCACCATATAAAGGTATCACTATTTTCCTAATTTTTCTATTTTAAATTCTTACAATAGGTCCTCTAAGAAAATATTGCAATTGCAAACTTTGTTGATTTTTCTTGACATTTTTCAATTTTATCTAATTTGTTTCCTATAAATTTAGGGCCAATTTGGAGTATTATTAAGGTTTGAGGGGCAAAATAGGTATATTAAAAAGTAACCGTTGTATGTTGATTCGTAGTTAATTAGACTGCCGTTTAGAATTATTGAAACCGCCCCATCGATTTTTTTTCTTTTTGAGATTTTGGGATTTGACCAGGGTTGCTCAATGGTTACAAGGACATTGAAGGCGCCCATGAGTGGAATAGTGCTTGCATGTAATCCTATGGTCTTACAAATCCAAATTCAAGATCAAAACATGCTAAAATAACAATAATCTAAAACGAATGACAACATTGTAATTATACTGGCGCATTTTAGTATAAGCAAAGTATAAGCGATAAACTCAAAAGATGAACATTACAAAAGAAACATGTTCACAAGCATCCAGAATTAAAAATCAAGCCTCGTAACAACTAAAGAACGTAATAAACAAAATGCAATTCTTGGAATTTTTTAAAAACAGAAGAAAAAGAAAATAATTGTATTAAGAAAACAATGAATTTGCGGAAGAACAAGAAGGCACATCTTGGAATGCCAAGATCTCGAGTCAAGGACTAGTTTGATGGAGGTGGTGATAAGAATGGGATCGAAGGAATAGATGTAGGGATATTTGGAATGGTTGGAATTGATGGCAATGAAGCAGAAGGCAACGGCGGCAGGGTCACTTTAGGAACCGTAGGCATGGTGGGCAAAGGTGGAAGCTGATTGCTTGGCAGGTTTGGCAACGTCCCTGTAGGCAAATTTGGAATGGAAGGCAATGTTGGTATTGAAGGTATTGCAGGAATTGCTGGTTGAGAAGTTTGCAAAAGTTGCCGAGCTGCCTCTCCACCATGAATGCTTGAAAAAGATAAGGCCATTATCAATGATAGAACAATAAAGCAATAGTTGGAACTAGTAGCCATTGATGTATTGATGCTCAAAGATGAAATTGTTACTAGGTTTCCAACAATGGCTAGGAAATTTTTGTTTGATGTTGTGAGTTGAGTGAGGGATATGATTATAGTATCGATATTTATAGGGAATACGTGAAAGACTTTTGGAAGTTTGATCAAATGTAGTATGGCAATTAGGAAGAAGGGAATACTAGTTAGTTGGCTTCCTTGGCTAAACTGCACATTTGTTAAACAAACTGAATTGCATTCCAGCTAAAGTCCACCAAGAAAATGTACTACATGGATACATGGAGCCTTGTTTTGTACATGAAATTTCAAAAAAAAAAAAAAAGGAATGAGGAGCCATGGCCAGCAGTTTCAAATACGCCTAACGTAGAAAGGAACTGAGGATGAAGAGCATGCTGATTTTGTCCAATTAGTATAAATTTGTCAAAAACATTTATGTTGGTAGTTTTTTGAATCTTTTGTGGAAGCAACGTTTGTATTCTTATAGTTGCCCAGAAATAAATAATAATAATTATTATAATAGTAACTATAACAATAATAATAATAATAATAAGTGTAAGGAACAAATTGTAGGCTCGATAGATGGTGCAGTTCATGTTTAATTAATTCTTAGGAGGAAAAAATTTTAAATATTTGGCAACAGTTTCTCTAATTTATATATTTGTAAATAGCTGGTTAAATAATGATGAGTTGTATTGAATATTTTGCAGTAGGAAGTTTTGGATTAGCTCACAGATTAATTACTTAGTGCTTAGGTAAGTTTTATACTTTATAGGCATGTACACATGAAAATCCTATACAATTTATGGTGCACTCCTCAAGTAATAAGCTGTATGCAACATGATTAGTATTACTTTACTCTTTGTACTTCTCTTTATGCTAATTGGTGCAGCAATATAATCAACGGTAAGTTACACTTTACCTCCACTTTGATTTAGCGCTTTTTCACATAATCCTCTGTAATTTCAAAAGCTATACATAACCCTCTTGTGATTAAAGTGTTAAAGTGATGAAATTTACAATTACTAAAGAGGTCAACTAAAATGTCAAAAGCATCCCATTTATGAAGATGAAAATTATTTGTTAACCATAGAGGGGCTATGCATAGATTTTAAAACTATTAAGGGAGTTATGTATAGATTTAGAAAATCACAAGAAATTTATGTGGTAAAATAGTAAACTATAAGGGTGTAAAATATCATGTATATTATGCTTATATATCTTGGTATTTCAGTCATTTTAGTTTATAAACAAAGGTAATATCAACATTTAAATTGGTTCCATTACATAGGATCATTTTTGTCACGTTAATATTTAGTTCAAATGAGGAGAGGATTATGTATAACTTTTGAAACCATAAGAATATTATGTGGATAAATTACTAAATCACAAGGCAGCCAAGTGTAATTTACCCTATAATCAAATGTATTCATTGGCTTGATATAAATGCTCAAATTTCATTTTTTTCATCTTTTCTATTATATGCCCCAAAAATATGATAAGCATACCGAGAAAATGGATATATATACCTACTACAACAGTTCTAAAACTACTATCCACCCATTCAAGTGTAAAACTTTTGCAGAATAATTTGCCTTTACATGAAATAAAATAGGAAAATAGCTAGATGACAGTCCGTAACTTAATTGAATGTTATGGACGCAGGACAGCCACAAATTTGCATTTAAGACAAAGTGTGGGTGTGGGTTACCTGCTTGGCCGGTAAAGCACAATTTGAATTATGGATTTCTCTCCATCTTCTTCTTCTTCTTTGTCTTTCCTCCCCTGTTTTCAATTAGGGATGCAAACGAATCGAGTCGAGTCAAATTTTAACCAAATCAAGGTGAGTTTCGATTAGATTTTAGCAAGTTCAAATTCGAATTCAAGATCGATGAACTTTCAATGTAAAATTCGAGTTCGAACTCGAGTCTAGTTAAGCTTAATAAATTAAAAACTAATTATTTATATTTTTTAAAAATAATAAAATAATAAATTTGCCTTAAAAAATAATAAAAATATTAAGGATATATATAATTTTATTAAAATAAAATATATATATACATATTCGAACCGACTCACAAACTAACGAGTTGAGTATATATACATATTCGAACCGATTCACAAACTAATGAGTTGAGTATCTCGATACTTGGATCGAACTTGATAGCTTGATTAGTAGGCTCGAACTCTACTTGAATTTGATGTTGATCGAGTTCGAGTCAAACTTTGACTAAAATTTGGTGCTAGAAATGGAGCAACGAGATTTCTGTTTTTATATTTTTTTTTCATCAAAAAACAAACTTCATTACCAACAACTCAGTTACACGTTGGGCAACTGCCCTTCAATGTCTCCTCTTGTTGATTCTAATAACCAGCATGGAAAGTTGACTTTCCATTCAACATTAACCAAACATTTAACGACAAATTTTGCTAATCTATGATAACATAGTTGTTTTCCCTTTTAGTAAAAGCAAAACAACATTTATCAAATTTATATTTAAGCTTCCTTATATCACTTTCGACCTTCTTTGTCCATGTACATTCCTTCCTTATTGAGCAAATTATCAATATTAGATTTGCAATCGATTAATTCAACCATCTTCCATCCTTTCTTTTACGCCATAATCATAGCTTCCCTCAAGGCTTCTTCTATTGCTTTGCTTCACTACATATCTTCCGATAGAATTTTCCACGTCTCTTGCCATTACACCCCAGCTCGCCTTCTTCCGAGCCAAGGCAACATCAGTATTAACCTTTACTCTTCCAGTCTTGGGTGGGATCCATCTTGAATTCTGCACTTCATTGATTCCATCTAGCTCCCTATTCATTCGAGCTTCATCTGTGCATTCCTATACTCCATCCAGGTCATTACTTTTTTCAGCTTCGAATATGATTTGGCATCTTTTACTCATAAACTAGTGCATTTCGAGCTTTCCAAATTTGCCACAACAAATGTACTATTAGAACTATTCTGTCCATTCCTTGCTCACCCTTTTGTGCTTCCATTAATCCCTCCCACCACAACCAGAAATTTCCACAAAAATGTTGAATCCCACTCCAGTTAACAGGTGCAAGTTTCCATATCATTTGGGCTTGCTTACAGTAAAATAGCATGTGTTCCAGTGTTTCAGGCCACTCACCACACCCTTTACACATATAGTCACCTTTCCCACATCTTTGCTTTAGCACTTCATTCACTGGTAAAATCCTTTGCAAGCATTTCCACACAAAATGTTTAAGTTTTGGTTGCATGTTCAGGTTCCACAGCAACTTCCAACACTGTGTTCCAGTAGTATTTATGCTACTTGAAGTTTCATCACCCCTTCTCTTTTTTCTCTGCTGCATCATGACTCTAGCTAGTTTATACCCTGATTTAACAATGTACTCACCAGATGGTGAAAACATCCAATACAACTGGTCCTTCATGGGGTAAATACCAAGAGGAATTTTTTTGATTCTGTCCACATCTTCCCTATCAAATACTGCTGTCAGCTTTTCCTCATTCCATTCACCATTATGTATCAGTTCACATACTTTTGTAAGTCCAGTATTTCTCTTTTTTATTTTAATCTCACCATTCTCAACTTCGTGAAACCACTTATCCTCCCAGATGTTGACATTTTTTCCATCCCCAATTCTTTTTTTGATACCCTGATGTAGCAAATGTTTGGCACTTAAAATGCTCTGCCTGCACCATGAATCACCTCCTTTCTGCTTCATTTTCCAGATTTGTTTTCCTCTGAAGTACCTAGCTTTAAGCACTTGACCTACTAGTAAATTCGGCCTTGTGATTATTCTCCACAATTGTTTAGCTAGTAAGGCTTCATTAAATTGCATTAATTCTCAACCCGACCCTCCTTCACACTTAGCTTGGATAATTTCGACAAACCGGTGTATTTTGTTCTTTTCTTTATCTTGCCCCCACCAATAAGCAGCCATTAGCTTACTAATGTCCTTACATAGCCCTTTTGGAAGTCTGCAGCAGGACATGGTATAAGATGGTAAAGCCCTAGCAACTGCCTTGAGCAATATTTCTTTACCAGCCTGATTTAGAAGCTTTTCCTTCCAGCCTGAAATCTTCCCTGTGATTCTTTCTCTGACATATTCAAACACCTTATTCTTTGATCTCCTAATAACCATCGGTAACCCAAGATACTTAGCCTGCTTGATCTCATTCATGCTTTGTAACTAATTCAGCACCTCTTCTTTTTTTTTTTTCTTCCTTCACATTTTTGGTGAAAAAAACCTGTGATTTCTCCATATTTATCACTTGGCCTGAGGCTTTCCCATATTTTGGTAGAATTTCCATCACTTGATTTGCTTCTTTTCCATTTGCTTTACAAAAAATCAGAGAATCATCTGCAAAGAAAAGATGAGACACTCTTGGTCCCTGATTAGCTATTTTTACAGCAGTAATGTTCCTCAGATTTGATGCTTTTTTCAACAAATTTGAAAATCCTTCAGCACATAAAAGAAAGAGGTACGGGGACAAAGGATCTCCTTGTCTCAGTCCCCTGGAAGGTTTAATAAATCCCTTCTTTTCCCCATTCACATTGATTGAATAAGTAACAGAAGTAATACAGCTCATAATCCATCCTATCCACTAGGAACAAAAGCCCATTTTTTCCATCATTTTAGCCAAATAATCCCGTTCTACCCTGTCATAGGCTTTTGACATATCTAATTTAATGGCCATCCACCCCTCCTTCCCAGTTCTCTTGTTTTTTAGATAATGAATATACTCATGAGCCACTATCACATTATCCAGAATTTGCCTACCAGGAACAAATGCAGACTGATTTGGACTAATACAGCCATTAAGAACAGGTTTAAATCTATCAACCAGAATTTTGGCAATAATTTTGTAAATGGTGTTACACAAGCTTATAGGTCTAAACTGAGTAACATAGCTAGGCATTTCAATTTTGGGAATTAGGCTGATCAAATTCTCATTGGTAGCTCTAGGGATGTTACCAGAATAGAAAAAACTTTTAACAGCAGCAATGAGATCATGTTTCACAATATTCCAATAATGCTGGAAAAAGAAAGAAGTCATACCATCAGGTCCCGGGCTTTTGTTGGGATGCATCGAAAACATAGCTTTCCAAATTTCTTGTTCAGATGCAGGCTTTATCAGCACTTCATTCATTGCATTTGTAACAGTCTGTGGAATGCCCTCTAGCACTTCTGAGAACTCCAGAGGATGATCAGATGTAAAAATCTAGTTGAAGTATTCAATAATTTCCTCACTTATTTCTCCCTCATCTTCACACCATTCACCACTTCTTTTCCTTAGATTTAGAATCTGGTTCCTTTTCCTTCTACTAGCTACTCTTGCATGAAAATATTTTGTATTTTTATCTCCCTCCTGCAACCAACTCACTCTACCCTTTTGGCTCCAATGCATTTCCTCTGCTTTGTAAGCCTCACTAAGTTGCTTATGAAGACCAGCTAGCTTGATTCTTTTTCCCAGAAAGTCCTTCTTTTTTGTTTCAGCAATTTCCTCCTTAATTCTTTTAATTAATTTACCAGCATTAGTGTCATTCTTTTTGCACCAATAGATCAGATTAGTTTTGCAAGTTTTCATCTTGTTCTTTAGTTTAAAGAATTTTGACCCTTTTTGAATAATATTCCATGAATTCTTGATCACATCATCCACTCCCTTATAAAACCGCCATTTTTTATCAAAAATGAATCTCTTTTTTCCATCTTTTACCAGAGGGCTTAGTATCAAGAACAAGAAAGCTATGGTCTGATACTTCAGTTTCAATATGCAGACAAGTAGAATTTTTGCACATACACATCCAACTATGTGATCCTAGGATTCTATCCAGCCTTTCTTTAATCTCCTCCCCTTATTCCCATTTGTTCGACCAAGTCCATGGATTACCACTAAAACCCACATCCATTAAGTTATTATCATTAAGAAAATTTTTAAAAACTTTAAAGCTCCCTTCTGTTCTATTTCTACCTTCCCATTTCTCTTCATTAGACACAATATCATTCATATCCCCCATTATAATCCATTTGTCACCCCAAATTTCTTTCCTTCTACAAATCACATCCCATTGAGCTTTCCTAATCTGAGGATCAGCACTAGTATAAATACAAACACACCACCATGCTTCTCTAGTTTCCTGATCATCCACATGCAATTCAATAGTGAAACTAGTAAATAAGATTTTTTTAATGTTAAGCTCTTTTCTCCATAAAACACCCAAACCACCAGATTTCCCAACAGGATCAACAACAAAAAGATTGTCAAATTTTATTTTCTACTTAACTGAATTTAAAACAGATTTTTTGTTTTTAGTTTCTGCCAGAAAAATCAACAAAGGAGAGTGGAGTCTAATGACCTCCTTCAGTTGGGGAACTGTCAAGGGGCTCCCCACTCCTCGACAGTTCCACACCACAACTCTCATTTCCACTTGGGAGCCCCATTAAGGTAGGACTCCTCCACATTTTCATTCATTTCCTGATCAGCACTCACCCCATCACCCTTAATTTTCTTGTTACTTTCCCCTATTTTATTATCCTTATCTGCTTGATCAAAGTTCCCCTTTCTCTTGCCTTTGTTCTGGATATTAACCTCATTAGTCACTTCTGCAAGAGGCTTCCTCTTTCTAATCTCCTGAATTATTCTCTTCCAGCTTTTAGGTCTTCCATAAGTCTTGTTAACTTGAACATTAATAGAATCAGCATTTATATCTGCATTTTCATCTCTAATTTGGAGTTTAGGAGTTTTAGTCTTCCTAATCAATTTTGTATCTAAACTTCTCCCTCACTCCCTCGATTACCATCAACCCACATATTATCATACATCACAACATCCACCTCACTTCCTACCCCTTGATTACTCTTGCTAATCCCATCCTTACTACCCCAGTGTTCATTTTTACCCTTAACCACATTAACCCCACTATTTTCTGGCAAATCCATCTCATCCAAACCTCTTATCACTTCCCTGTCCTTATGTCCTAATCTTTCTTTGATTCTGGTTTCATTCCCTTCACCTATATTAGCTTCAATATTACTTCCTTCGAAAGTCCTATCTCTGTAGAAATCCTCAGTATATTTTAAGTATATGTTAGGAGCAACAATTGCATTTTCATCATGAGAAGACTCACTATCATTTTTACTTTCCCCCTCCCTCTATCTGGCCTAAACTGAGGCTTTTTTGTTTGACTTCTAGCATTACTGGCTTTCAACCAAATACCAAATTGATCTTTATCCATATTATTCCCTTTGTTACTGCATTTACATTCATTATGACCAATTATACCACAAGAAAAGCAAAAATCAAGACATTTTTCATATTTAAAAACAATCCATTTCATATTCTCTTTCATTTTAACCATTGTGCCACGTATTAATGGTTGTTTCAAATCAATCTCAGCCAATATTTTAACATGTTTTCCAGATTTTCCCCCACTAGTAGGCAAAATTACCTCTTTAACGCCAACAAACACACTACCAATCTTCTTGCCCACCTCCTTTGTAACCCAATGTAGAGGCAGGTTCCACGGCTGAACCCAGATGAGTGTCCTCTCAAAGGCTTCTTCGTCCCCTTCCAGTCCTTCTCGCCATTTTGTATCACCAGTGGTTGGCCATCAAAGATCCACGGTCTTCCCGCTAATACTCTTTCCAGATCTGATTTGTTGCCAAAAACAAACTGAAACATATTCACTCTCAGTTCTGTGATTTTTATCTCAGTTGAATGCTTCCACATGCAGTTTGCGAAACTTCTGATTCCGGTCAGATTTGCTATTTTGTCACCAACAACCTTCCCAACAGCACTCAGTTGGCATTCCTCCAGCTCTCTATTTATTTCTGTGTCCTCTAATCTGATCCCTCTCTGTTCCTTTTCCGATAAGTTGAACTTATTCATTATCTTCTCCAAGTCCTCTACCCCTGTCCCCATTCCGCAGACTGTTCTAGATGCCGAAATCCAACTGACCTCCCGACCAAACTAGAGACCTGATGCTCTGTTCGCGATGCTTCCCAGTCCACTATAGGCTAGAAAAATTTTTCCAAAGTCTTTTTTTTTTAATTTTTCAGAGGTTCAAGCTGGAAAAAAGACACCAAGCTCGACTCAAAGTAAAGCAGAGGCAAATTCCATCTTGGATAGTCGATTAGAGCATATACATTCCTAAAAAACAGAGCCTGAGATATCAGGTAAGATACCCATTTTGAACATACATCAATACAAAAGCCAGATTCGGGTGTTCGAAACTAGATCTATGTTAGATCCATGAAACCTGCAGTCTAAAGTTATATTTGGTTTACGGTAATGGAGGTTGAAGCTAAGCGGGAAATGAAAATGTGTTTGATTTTTGAAGAAAAAACCAGTACTTCCACCTTAGGAAGATGACGCTCTCAAGGAGAGAGAAAATGCTCTCAAGGCAGTGATTTCTGTTTTTATATAATCCATCGACTGTTTGAGATTTTTGGTGCTCATCTGCCAATGGCTCTTGAGTTTTTTGACCTGCAGAGCTTGACAATGGGAAAAATGTTGAGCAAAAAAACTGAACTAAAATATAAAGTGTGGTTTTTTAGTATGATAACCAGTTGACTCCGCGTCCGTTAGAATTTTACTCACAGGCGTCTGTGATGCTACCATGATTCAATAAAATAACAAGCAAATTACCCCAATGGGCACTAAACTTTTGCAATGGTCAAGTCTTGGCCACTGAACTATTAAAAGTATGGTTTTGGCCATTGAACTATCTAACGTATAGATTTGGGCTATTTCGTCAGATTTCGTCGTCTACCAAATCTTTCTGCTTGCACAATTCACTAGACAAAGATGAAGGGGCAATTTAGAAAGCACAAAGGGGACATTCAAAATTGCCTCCTCATCTTCTCTAAAACTAAAAACACTTTTTTCCTGAACCCAAACATTTGAGAAACCAAGAAAAAATAAAACAACAAAGTGGAGGGAGGGATTGAGCATCAATAGGACATTGTGATGAACAAGATCTTGACTTCCTTTAAGGATGGATTGGGTGATTACATCAAAGGGCCAATAAACCTAGCCCAATGCGCATTTCACTCCCAGATTTGTGTAGTTCATGATGTAATCATTACTATCTTTATCCAGATTTGTGTAGTCAGATTGGTAGCGTTGATTTTGCTCTTACTTCCTCTAACCAAAACTATTTCCTTCATTTCCTTCTCCTTCAATCTAGTAGCAAAATTTGGATTTCTTTCGAAACTGATATTGGATCTGAAATACTTTTTTGTTTAAAGAAAAGGAAGAAGACGATGCACATGAGAGAAAGGAAGTCCAGTGACAATTTTCTGAGCTTCCTAGATTGCCCATTCGTTATGTCTCATGAATCATGTAAGCAGTCAGATCTGACAGAGTTAACAGCAAAATCTGACAAAATAGTCCAGAATCTACATTTTGAATAGTTTAGTGGCCAAAACCAGACTTTTAATAATTTAGTGTCTAAAACTTGGATTTGCAATAGTTTAGTGGCCATCGGGGTAATTTTGCTCTAAAATAACTCCAAATTGACTCCTTATCCCCTATCCTAAGGACACAAAACGGAAAAGCCGCCTGCTCATGTACAGGGTGTTTCACATCATCCACATCATAACATAAAATGAATGAAACTTTAATCCAAAGAAACTTAAATCGTGGGGTGCACATTGTGTAGGAATTCTATCAAAATTAGGGGAAAAATATCTGATTCTATTATATCCCCGAGCGGTACTCCGGAGACAAAAAGAAATTTCAGAGATTTAAGACAGGTTTTATTTCTTTGAAACTCCTTTTTCTGTTTTTCCCGCTTACCATTAATTTTGGTGCATAACGAGCCTCATCATGAATTCTTCTTACCGTTAATTTACACTTTTAAGCTCCTCTCGTTAATCCAAAGTAAATTTCCATTCACAGCTTAAACGATGAGCCTTAGTAAAAACTAAAAACAGTTAATCTTGTATTTTGGTTGGTTTCTTCTTTTGTCCCATCTGTAATAGCAATTGATACTTTCTGGAACTGATTCTTAAGTTACTGTTATCCGTAGTCAAAAGTTGACGGTATAATTACAACCTAATAGAATGAACCCAAGTGGATCATTGCCCATGTAATTAATAAATGGAGAGAACCAAGAGAAAATTACATAAAGAAACAAACATATGTGATCATCACTAATTCCCATAAGCATATTGCAATGCTGTGTAAAAAGCCAAACAAGAAGTACAATAATCACTGCCTTGAATTCCCCTGGAGCAAGAGTAGAATCATGATCTCCACTAATTCATCAAACATGTATTAAACGGAAGTACAATAATCCAAAATGAAAAAAACATCCGAATCCATAGGAAGAAATGAAACATGCATGCATGTATAAGGCAATATAGCTAGCCCCTCAATGTCTCAGGGTCTAGTTAGATGGTGGTGGTGAGAAGAAAGGAATTGAAGGAATCGAAGTTGGGAGATTAGATGGGATCGAAGGAATTGTGGACGGGATATTTGGCAATGAAGTTGCAGCTGGAATGGGAGGGACAGCCGCTTTAGGAATATTCGTGGGCAATGTTGGCAATGTGGGATTTGGCAAAGATGGAAGATTTGTTGGTAATGTTGGCAAAGGAGTACTTGACAATGGTGGCAATGCTGTTGGCAAGTTTGGCATGGAAGGCAATGTTGGTATTGAAGGAATTGCCGGAATTGCTGGTTGAGAGGTTTGCAAAAGGTGCCGAGCTGCTTCACTCACTTGGATGAAAGAAGCTGATGATAGTGCCATCATGATCAGGGATAGAAGGAAGAATTTGTTTGAAAAAACGTCCATGGCTGTGTATAATGTGTTTGCACTAGGAAACTTTTATGTTTGTAGTTGGGTAGAGGGCCAATGCTTCTTGCTCCTATTTATAGGAAAAAAAATAAGAAAAAGTTCATTGAAGTTTGATCGAAAGTAGTTGGAAAAAAGATGAGATGAAGAAGTTGTAGCTAGTTTAGTTGGCCTTCTTGAATAACTATAGAGTATAAATTGGCACAAATTGATAGGAATGTGTTGACACATGTACCCAACCATGAGAAGAAAGTATTGTGGAAGTTGCAACTTCTATTTTTAGGTGACCAGAGAAGAAAGATTTTGTATCTACAGGGCAATTGGATATTTGCATGAAGCAATTTGATGAACTACCTCTAGGTCTTTTCTTGAACCATGAGGTGATTCAGATAGAAGCTCTTTCTCTCTCTTAAAAAAATAACTAAAAAACTGTTGTTGGTTTGCAATTTATGCACTTAGTATGTATTTGGGTTGGAAGATTCGTGGGGTGAAGGTGAAAAATGAAACAAAACTTACTATGATGATTTTAGTCATGCCTTGGAAAATTGATCTACGAATTTGTCAACAAGAATGTTAGCTTAGTGTTTTGGTTGCAACACATTATTTAAAGGATGAGCACAAATTTGGGAGGCTATTGAATTTAGGATCTATTTACAATGTGTCACATCTTTATATCTAATGCAACCCTCCCTCACATTAAGTAATTCAACCTCATTTCTAGATTAGTTGATCTTAAAGACCCATAAACCATTAAAATTTTGGAAGTCCACATTTATGTTCGTTTTGCTTTTTATCTCTTTAGTCTCTTTTTTTTTTTTCACCCTCCCACACCTCCCATCTCCAACTTTTATGTACAAGATTCGAACGCAAAACCTGACAGTAAGGAAGTTGCTTGAGCGCCTTCCCCAGAATATTGAGCCAACCCAATTTATTTTTTATATATGATAGTTTCTAAATGGCGCAGATTGTAATATATAAGAAGTTATATTCTATGGACTTTTAAACTATGAATGCAATTTCACTTTAGCTCTTACATTTTGAATTCACACACCTGGCCTATTGAAGTACGAAATCCATTCCACTTTAATCCTCAAATTTAATATTGGACAATTTACCTCTAAAGTTCGAAATCTATGCCAGAAAATTGTCAAAACTAAGGAATAGTAGGGGAATGATGACTCAAAAGTTAAGAACAAAAGTGGAATGAAATTCTATTTTAGAGGAGTCAAATGTCTAAAATTGAAATTTTAACAGTGAAGTGCATGAAGTTTAACATGTTGTTAGACTACACTTTACATCTTATTAAGATTTAGGACCTTGGTATTGTGTGCCTCATATATTAATCAAGTTAAATTCCAACTATATGTGCGTGTGTGTATATATGTATGTATCTATTTATATATGTTTGTATGTATGTATGTATATATGTATGTTGTATGCATCTCTGTCACTGGCAGCTCTCTCTCTGTGTTATGTATGTATGTGCTCTATATCTGAGTGAGTGAGTGTGTGTGTAGCTATGTGTGTTATGTATGTATGTAGCTATATGTGTGTGTGTATATGTATGTATGTATCTATTTATATATGTTTGTATGTATGTATGTATATATATATGTTGTATGCATGTATGTAGCTGGCAGCTCTCTCTCTCTCTGTGTTGTGTATGTATGTGCTCTATATGTGAGTGAGTGAGTGTGTGTGTGTAGCTATGTGTGTTATGTATGTATGTAGCTGGAACTTTATATTTATGGCATCAGTTGCAACATGTGTTAAGATGGATAAGAAAAGAAATAAGTTTGATGGCCAAGAGAAGATCACAAGTGGCAGATGAGAACGGCCTTGGATCTGCATATAGATCGACATAGGCGCACACGACATCACCCAACAACTCAGAACGGATTTGGGTCCGGGTCGCCAATTTGGTTCTCGGATTATTCAATTCCACGGTTAATGGGGTTTTAGATATCTCCTCCCTCCTTCCTCACTCTCTAGTCTCTTCTTCAGGGAAATGCGTACACCTTCACTCCAATATCTCAAATGGGTCTTCCTCTAACCGAAAATTCTTTAGCTTTTGGACCAAATTATATCCAAAATTCAATCTTTCCATCTGGGTTTTCCATATCTCAAAGACCCTTTTTCGGAGTTGCCTTGAAATTGGAATTGCACAAGGTAAAGAAGCAAAGCAGCAGAATTATTGCTGCTTCTTTATTAGCTAATAGAAGTGTTGTTGATGAGAAAGAGTTTCAATTCAAACCCTCCTTTGATGAGTACTTGAAGGCCCTGGAGTCGGTGAAAACCGGGAGAGAAAAGCAGGGCCCTCAAACTTCAGGAAAAGATGGGAATTTGAGGGGCAAAAGAGCTAATCAAAATTATACATCGAAGGATTCTGATGGGAAAGACTGTAGTTTTAGTAAAAGAGATGATGAAGATCGTGAATTAAGGGACTCTAAAGGGGAAATTTCTATTGCGGTTATGGGAAAAGAAGGGAAAGATGATAGGTTTAGTAAGAATGTTACAGTAAATAAGAAGAAACTTGAGTTGAAGAAGATGAGGAAGCCTATGCAGAAGTCTTTAAGTAGTAGTGAGGATGACAGCAATGACAGTGAGGCTTTACGTATAATTGATAGGGCTGCGTTTAAACCATTGGAGCAACTGGATGATGTTTATGATAAGCCAAGAATTACCAGGGCGGATATGGAAGAGAGGATTCAGAAACTAGCTAAGTGGTAAGACATTGTTCAATGCCATTATTTTCCCATGTTATTTGGTCTTTTCTTATTTTTTCAAGAATAATTGTCTTGGCTTTAGGTGGGATAGTATTTGGTATTATGTTATTTGGTGATAAATTTAACAGGCAATATCTAGCTTGCAAGCACTTGCTGCTGTGATTCTGGTGATTTTAGTTGGTTACATGCAGTAGGGATATTTATATTGTTTGTGCTGCCTGTTCTTAGTGCAGGAAGAAAATTAGATGATTAAAAATTAAAAAGGAGAAGAAGTTATTGTTTTAATGGAAGTTTTTTCCGTCTATGTTGATGGGAATTTTGGTAATATAAGATTCTTAGTTGTATTGACTGTGAAAGAACGAATTCTGCTTGCATTTCTGCTTACATGGGTCTAACAACTTAATGTTTTTTGACCGATTGATCATAGTGTACATTGGACTGGATCCAATGTTATCTAAGAAATACAAAACTGAGACTATTCAAAATGAACTTGTTCATAAAGACCACAAATGGTGCTTGTCAACCTAGAGTTCAATCTAGTATGGATAAAGATTTTGAGCATTATTAACCTTGGATCTCTATTTTGGAGAGTCAAATTTAGGCTTGATTTGGAATCCTCTCTAGAATGCGCATGTATTAAGGCCTCAGCCTTTTGGTTGCATGAACTTATTTATAATTTGTAGCCTCATAGACTTGGTCAGCTTTACAACATGATCTCACAATAGGATTTACTCTCTTGCTATGTTACTTCTTCAACTAAATCGATCTATATTTGATACTTCTATTATGTATTTCTTCTGTAATGCTGACTGCAGGTTCTTTTTTTCTCATTTATTTAATTCATGGTGAAATAATTTACTTCCACAGTTTAAATGGTGCAGATATTGACATGCCTGAGTGGATGTTTTCTAAAATGATGCGAAGTGCCAAGATTAGATTCTCAGATCATTCAGTGTTGAGGATCATCCAGATATTGGGTAAGCTGGGAAACTGGAGGCGAGTGCTTCAAGTGATAGAGTGGATTCAGTCGCATGAGCGCTTCAAATCCGTAAGCTAAGGTACAGGAGTCCTCTCTTAATCCCTTCACAGAGTAAAGCTATTGGTAATACTGGATTTTTTTTCTTTTTTTTTTGTTTTCATGATTCTTCAATTGCTCCTGTTGTAAGTTGTTGAAGCTCAATTCAAATTCTTCACTCATTTTATTTTAGGTTTTCTATGTAACACTTGGGTGAGTTACTTTCCTACTGGATAAGCTAAGTTTTCCAACTGAAGGAAAGTGGAAAGCATTTGTTCATTTCTTTTAATTTTCATACCTGTTATATTTTGGTTAATTGTATTTACTACCCCTCAGCGTCAAATAAACAACAATACAACTCCCCAGGTCTGGCCAAACTACTATAAGTTCACTTTCTCATTTGTATGGCAAATAGACTATGTTAGTCAACTCTCCTTAGCCATTTATATGTTAGTTAGTAAAAACATGTAATGAAGTCCTAACTACTGATAATCATTCTAGCTGTTCTTCTCCCTGTTATTTCCCCTGTTCAAAACCTTTCTGCTTCTTCCTGTTTATCTCACTTCTCTGGGGCTGGCTAACAAGGTTTAGAGTTGCATCTATTAAAAGGACTAGTAAGGCGAGAAACTTAAACTTAGCAAGTCTAAACTCTGCATGGTAATAACGTGTGAAATCTTGTACATTGAACATGAGTCTTTTCACCTCAAGTGGACTTCTGAAGTGTTGCTCCATGCATAGAACTCATAACCCCCTCAACACTATCAGAAAGTGAAGTACTGTCTTCCACCAAAAATATCAAGAGAGTATAAGTAAATTTAAAAAAAAAAAAATCACAGAACCTGAAATGTTCTATGAGGTGAGGAAAATAATGGTTGGAGATGGTGTAAGGAATTGTGAGAGTTGGTGCTATGTAGAGGTCAGAAATTTTGGAGCAGCCTGAATTTTCTTTGTGCAATAGCCGAAGGATAAGCTTTGTGAGGGCTCCAGCCAAAGAGATAAGATCATTTATTCTTGCTGTAAAAGAAATAGATAAGAAGATGTATCAATGTCTGCTTGATATTTCAATGAATAAAAAGGATAAACAAAAGACAGATAGGGAGGAGACATATGCTTCTGGCGCCCATGTTTTCTATTCAGGTGTTAAAAAATGTTGACTTCTGTATTGCATTGCTTGTGCTTCAACAAATTTTGAGTGCTTTTCTGCTTTTGAATATGTAATTAATATAGTAATATGCATGTAATAATCATCAAAGGTGTATTCATCAGCATAATTGGATTTATTTTCTCTTCCCAGATTCATTTACACAACTGCCCTTAATGTGCTTGGAAAGTCAAGGAGGCCAGTGGAGGCACTCAACTTGTTTCAGTTAATGCAGGTAGACGTGTGAAATGTTTGTTACATCTCTCATAACCTTGATCTTTACTGCAATTTTTGAGATTGAAATGGAGAATGAACCTTCACTGATTTTCTTTATTCTCTCTCTTTGGCTGTCAGCAACAAATGTGCACATATCCGGATCTTGTAGCTTACCATTGTATTGCTGTCACTCTTGGACAAGCAGGACATATGAAGGAACTTTTGCATGTAATAGATTGCATGAGGTCTCTTCCAAAAAAGAAGTTCAAGACTGGTTTTCTTGAAAAATGGGATCCACGATTGGAGCCAGATATTGTTGTCTATAATGCAGTGAGTTCTTTTCTGAATGACAATTAACCTTACTTGGAAGTTTTGAGAAACCTTTCTTGAATAAGTCTGTATATCAATTATTTCACGGAATAAAAGATAAAACAATGCAGCATAAGATTGTCATTCTTGGTTACCATGAAGATTTGATAAAATAATACGCGTAGATGTGGACAAAGAATTGCAAATGATTTTTCTCTTTCAATTAGGGTGATTGTAGCTTTGGTTGCAGTTTTTTAGCTGATTTACAAGAAAATGAGATGAATGTTGAGGAAAAGGGTTGCTTATTTTGTTTCCTGGTTTAGCCCCCCCCCCCCCCCAACCCAGCCTTTAAGAATCTGTCACTAGCCTGTTTGTTTCATAGCCTGTGTCATCCCTGATTTGGTTCACTCCTGCTATAAGTAATCCTTTGTAAAGTGCTCATCCAATATAGTTGGGCTGAAAACATACCTTACAGTATTTATCCCATGAGATATAGAGATTATGACTCAACAGTTGATCTTTCATCCTTATTCCTGTATCTTTTGCCTGTTTATAACCTTAGATTATACTACGTCTCTCTCTTTCCCTTTGATGGTTTTTTTTTTTGTTGGGGTGTTTGGGGGGGGGGGGTAGGGGGAGATAGGGCTGTTACATGTTTGATAATCATGGTTCGAATTACTTTGTTTTGGTGGTTTCTCTTCTAACACTATATCGAGCTAAATCAAATTTTGCCTCTATTTAAACTTTTGATTGAAGCGCCCATATGTTTTTCCATTTTTATTTTGTTATTACTTAGTATCCAAGTGTATAGTTATTGAATATTGCATCTATTAGTATTTCTATCAGGAGTATTATGTTAACTGATATCATGAACCACTATCTGTCCAAATATGGGAGTGGATTATGCTGGACATTAATTTGAGTATTCCAAAATAGTGTATTGCGTTCTGAATTCCAGGGATGTTCAATCTGTAGATTCCTCTTTTTGTCATGTCTTCTCTCCCAGTGGTATAGTTTGTCACCATTCATACTCTTTAATTTCGTCCAGAGGACAACTCATCTTGTTTTTCCTTTCTATGCGTTCTTTTTTAAGATAAGTTAGGAGGGACTGTTAGAATTGGAGACTTGGGAGTCTTGCCTGCTGTAATACCATGTTAAGTTTATCATATTTCTTTAAAGCGTAAGATTTTAGAGATGAGGGTATCTTGTGCTTCAGGAAATTCCATGTGCAATTAACCCCAAAATAAATTAAGCACTTTGTACCATTCTATTGCTTGTAACTATAGGGTGACCAATTCTGTTGTCAGTTTCAACTTAAGTGTTCTTTCATGACACTTGTTTAGTTTTTTTATCTTCAGATTAAAATAGGAATAATAGCTAAATTTAGATAATAGCTAAAAAGTAACTTCTTCTGATCCTGAGAGCACTCTTTATGAGTTTTGTACTTTTTCTAAGAGGGAAAAAAAATTAAGGGCTTCTTTCCTTCTGGCCATCACTTTTGGTCATCTATGGCGCATGCATATTCTGAGAATTTTTTCATTATGACTTAGCCCCTGATCATATGCAAGTTGTGAGAAATATAAATCAAGCTATAGGATGAATCAATTGTCACAACAAAATCCATATCACAAGCATTATCTTCTATGTGCTTCTAAAAATTCAAATGGGTAATATTTTGCGTTTGTTGTCTCCAGTTGTTGAATTTAATATAACTCTGCAATGAACCGAGCAATTCATAGATTGAGCTTTGGTGCTTTGTGTTGATTGCAAGACTGAGGTTACATAGGCTCATATGATAAGAACAAAATAGTTTGCTATCCCAGTAGAAATGTTGATGTGAATAGATGGTAGTAGCACTAGATTGACAAGTTATGAAAAATTTGTATTCTTTTTCCTCCCTTTGTAAGGTTGGTGGTATCTCAATGCTTTAAGGACTTTGGTTTATCTGGGATGCCATGATTATCTTTAATAGCTGTTTTCTTCATGGTTAATGGAAATTCGTTCTGCTATGGTCTTTAAAATCTGAGACCGTATGCTCATTTCTAGGTTCTAAATGCTTGTGTGAGGCGCAAAAATTGGGAAGGTGCATTCTGGGTGTTGCAGCAGCTAAAGCAACAAGGCCAGCCTCCCTCGAGCACGACATATGGTCTAGTGATGGAGGTATTACACTTCAGTCTGCTTTTTGTCTATATCATTCCACTTATGAAAAAGGGTGATATGCCTTCCTTTACTAAAGTTTCAACAGTTGATAAGTACTTCTATTCTGACGTCGTGTGATTACTCAGTTGCAAAGTATACTTCACACCATCAAGTTTCTTTCTGAAAATACTGTTGTTCAAGTTGGTATCTTCTTTAATAATGTGAGTATACACTTTCTGTACTTGGAGCTGTTGTTTTACAATTAGAGGAATTTTATTTATCAATATCTGGTTATCTAAAATTATTTGTTTTCGCAATTGGGTAATTGAAACCCATTCACTGATAATATCGAGTGTGTTTGGATGGGAGACTGTTTGAGATATTATTTGGTATAACTGCTGTAGCACTTTTTGTGATGTCATGTATGTGAGATGAAAAAGGTGATTGGGAAGATAAAATGGTGTACTAGGAAATGTGTTTATGATGCAAGTAACTAATTTTTTGACAAATAACTCCTACCATCTGCTTCAACAGTTCGGCTTCTATGCATGGTTCTGTCTGATTTTAATCATGTCATGTGAATTGCAGAGGATCATGGATGGATACTTGGATCTAAAACACTGCATGTGGTTATCTGTTTTTATTTATACCCAAAAGAATGTAAAAGATAAAATTCTAGATATGACATATTAGCCTAGGCAAGGCAGTTTTTAACATTCCTTTGATACAAAACAGACTTGATATAAGCTGTCTTTCTTGAAAATGTGCATGAGGCTACTTGCAGATAGGATTACTTATTCCTTTGCACTTGAGCAATTACATTTGTCTTGCAACATGCAAATCTATGTACAGCCATGGACCAGGTAGTAGTGGACTACCAAATATTGTGAGCTTTTTAGAATATAAATCACATCATTCCTCTTACAGATGCATTTGCAATGTTTTTCTTTAACAGATTTCGTCTGCCAGCTTAATTCAAGTGATTGTATTGCAACAGGTGATGCTCGTTTGTGGAAAGTACAACTTGGTTCATGATTTTTTCAGAAAGATGCAAAAAACATGTATTCCAAATGCCTTAACTTACAAAGGTAATGTATCCATATGTTTTTCTGCTCTGGAAATTTCCAAACATTAACTATTTGTGACAATCTTATCCTATCTGCAGTTCTTCTTAACACTTTGTGGAGGGAAGGTAAAATTGATGAAGCCATATTAGCTATTGAAGAAATGGAAAGACGAGGAATTGTTGGTACCGCCAGTTTATACTATGACCTGGCTCGTTGCCTTTGTAGTGCACAAAGGTGTCAAGAGGCACTAACGCAAGTATGTTCATTACATTTAATGCCAAGCTAGGTTTTCTTGCCAAATTTCAGCTCTGTTAGAGCACATAATTTCCAAGTCTGCCATAGCAGTGATGAATATTCAATTTAGCTTAAATTTGGTTCTCTTTTCTAGATGTATTTATTTGCTGAAGATACTGAGTTGTAAACTGATGAATTTTCTCTTTCTTTCCATTTTCCACAGATTGACAAATTATGCAGAGTCGCAAATAAGCCTTTGGTGGTGACATATACTGGATTGATCCAAGCATGTGTTGATTCTGGTAATGCTAAAAATGGAGCATATATCTTTGAACAGATGCAGAAATTTTGTTCTCCAAACTTGGTTACCTATAATATAATGCTAAAGGCCTTCCTGAATCAAGGGATGTTTGAAGAAGCCAAGCAGTTGTTTCTGAGATTATTAGAAAACAGCCGCACTATGAATAGTAAATCAGACTACAAAGAAAAGGTTACACCAGATCTTTACACATTTAACATGATGCTGGAGGCATGTGCTGCAGAAGAGAAGTGGGACGATCTTGAGCGGGTCTATGTAGAGATGTTAAAATCTGGTTACCACTTCAATTCAAAACGTCATCTTCGAGTAATATTGGATGCCAGCAATGCTGGAAAGGTATTGTTTGCATGTTTTTGTGTCCCCCATACTGGTCTCAATTAATTAATGATTTACATTTGAACAGATTTTCTTTCTGTTGGTACAGTATTAGCTCGGGCCTTGCCACTTGGATTTTACTTCAAATTTTAATGTACATGGATGTTTGTGTTGTTACTTTTTAAGTGTTTCCTCGCAAGCGTCACATAAGTTCAGGTCAATTATTGACTTCCATGTCAATTTTGACATGCTTTCTAGAAGCTGAATGACAATTTTGTAGTCCTTTGGATGTACTCCATCATTAACTGTCCTGTCTTGAAACACATTAGGTAAAATCCAGTTTATTAATATGCCATCTTCTTTCCTATAGGGAGAACTCTTGGAGAGAGTCTGGATGCATTTAGTTCAGGGAGATCAGATCCCACCTTTTCTGCTTATTAGCCAAATGTTTCGCATAAAACTGGAGCAAGGTGACTTCACTGCAGCTCTCTCTTGCTTTGCTTGCCATCCTTCTATTAACTCACAGGCATTTTCCATCAAGTGGTGGCTAAAGTTCTTCGCCGACAACATTCATAGCTTTGAGAAGGACACATTCGTCAAGTTGATGCACGCTGCGGATTCATTGGTTGCCAGAACCGATGCCCAAAAGCTAGTACTCCAAAATCTAAAGATATCCTGTATGAAATTTTCAAGCAAGCAGATGACATCTGATGAACTTAATTTAACAGAAGTAGCTAATAGAACTCATTGCACAAGCAAAACAGCATTTGTATATTAACTGCATCTATAGTGCATGTTATCTTGTCAGTTTAAATGTAAAGCGATTTATTTTCCTTTTCTAGCATTTCATGTCTTTAAAATTATGGTTTGTCCTGTCTTACTTCCTATAGTTTGGGAGATTTAATATTTATCACATGACCTGGATTGTTCTCCTCTATCTATCTTGCTGAGCGGGCAACCTGTTGTGGATTCTTAAACAGCTTTTTCTTTCACCTTGTCTTCTTGTTTAAAATAGATTTATAGTCAGCATGGGCATTTCTCTAGTATCCATCTTTTCAACTTGGAGGTGAATATAAGAGAAAATACAAAAAGAAAATGAGGGTAATCTTTATAACGTCTATATATTTTACAAAATTAGCTTGGAGATGTCTATAGTTTACAGAGTTAGCCATTTTTCTTCTTTTTAGAACCTTTTTTCTTCAAATAAAAAATTTTAGCAGCGGAGGTTGGGGATTTTAAGAAGTGTGTCTGTGTTTGTGCCTAAATATGATTTTATAATCAGAAGTAGAAAATACACACTTTTTTTTAGGGTTGAAAAAAGCTTTTTTCACCAACGTACTTAGCCGTCAAACAAGGCTAATATGATTAGACTCGAAAGACTTGTTTATTGATGCCTTATATTGTGATTAGACTACAACTTGTTTTTTCATGCTCATTTATTTCAGTTGGTGATAATAAATGAGTTATTAATATCTGTTTAATCAATCAAATTGATGCTATATATATTTGCTTATTTTTATCAATATTATGAAGATGCTATCAGAATTCAGTCCTAGACTGGCTAGTCACTATTATCTATGGTCCATTGAGAAGGTGACTTAATTTTTTAAAAAAATGTTTAAAACTTTTACATTACCAAGGGAAAAGAATACGAATTATATACTGTGAAATATTGATACTTAATAACAACTTTATATATTGATTAATGAAACAAAATTGGTGGTATATTTAAATTATACTCAACTTATCATGTGAATGTACATTTTAACTGTTATTGTTTTGATACTTACTAATAACTTTATATGTTGATCAATAAAACAAAAATGGTAGTATATTTACTCAATCTAATCATTTGAATGTACATATTAACCATTATTACCTTGTCTCGCATTTGTATTTTTATTTCAACGTAGCACGTATTCACCAGATGCTAGTTAGTAAGTGCAATTTATCAAAAGTGCATACAATCACCAATGATAAGTATTTATCTTCCACCATAAGGGTCGAAGTTTATGAGTACAAAACCGTGACTTCCGCCTCGAGCAATGGAAGGGCAGGCTGCGCAGCTGCAGAGAGTCAAAGTCATGCAAAATGCTTAATGCCATGCGACTAATTGAGATAGTGAAAGCTATACAAAACTCAATTTGTAAGCCTCGTCATTGTCCCTATTTCATGAAGAAAGAACAGTTACCTCTTAGGATGTGGAGTGTTTTTTTTTTTTTTTTGGGAGGGGGAGGGGGGTTTCTAAACATTCTCTTCAATAAGTAGGTGGTGGCTTGAATTCTGCATTTGTGGTAAAGTATTTCTTGAATCCAAAGAATATGATTTTTCTTCCTCTAAATGGTCACCAATAGGCAATCGATAGCCTCATGGCCCTCAACTATTTAAATAGACAACTAGAAAATGACTTTTTTTTTTCTTTTTGGAAAGGGAAAAGGACTTAAAACTATGCAAAGTTGACAATGATTCAAACAATTGATTAAGTTATTAAATAAATAGAGGAGTCAGTACTAGGATGTAGTCGGTGGCGGTGGTAGGCCACCTTATTTACTTAAATATCCCACCCTTGTGTTAGGGAGAATCTTAATCTTGAAATAATACCACATAGTTCACAAATTCAACAAGAAAACAACTCATTTCTTGATTGCTAGTATTAGTCAAGGAAAAGAAAGAAGTTATAGGCATCAAGAAACTCAAGATATGTCCTCTAATTCCTTGGTTTTCTATTTTTTTTAATTTCTTGAAGTTATTTATTAAGCAAATTGCTACTGTATTCGGCTTTTTAAAATTGTTTATTTGCCTATTTTTTGTTGGTGACATTGCTGTCCAACTGAAAAAAATAAGCTGAAGAATGAATAGCTCGACTAAATGGACTGCTGAAACAAAATTGAGCCCTCGTTGATTTTGATAACCAAACAAAGGATGCAAATTCCACCGTCTACAATATGAAGTATACAGCATTTCTGTTAAAGCACGAAATTCAAGTAATTGAAAAGTTTAAACCAACATATATCTAACAGTAATATTCTGATATAGTTGTAATATCAAAAACATGATATCAGAGGTTAATTAATGTGGCGAAATTGACATAAAAGGTTAATTAATATGGCGAAATTGATTGTTGAGAGGCACATGCAACAGCTCTTCTAGTTGCCGCCCAGCATCGTACAAGTGTAAAGAACATGGTCCGGTAGATAAATTGCCAAGTCCACCTGTTTCTACGTGTAGACAACTCTGATTGGGAATATTTTATTGTTTGAGAACGGAGAATGAACATCCTCCATTCATGGTGTCAGTTGACAATTTGCATGTGAATTTCTTCGATATCATGAATGAGAGGGTATCTTTCACAATTGAAGGTTTTTAGCCGACACATGTTGACTGAGTCGATAATGATATGGTCATGTATAATTTGTTAATTCTCTTACAAGTGATTTATAATTCCCTTCATGTATGATTGCTCCACAGTAATGATCAGAATCAATACCACCCACATTTTTTTAACCAAAAAAAATGGACAATTTTAGAAACCTTTCTTAAGTTTTCTAATAGTTTCATTAGCACTTTCAAATTTTAAAAAATTTCAGTTCTCTCCCTTATTTTAAGTTTTTTATATCATTTGCAATACATTTTAAAATATAATATTAAAAATTTTATTTTGGAAGAGTAAATATAATCTCATTCCAAATTTGCTCTATTGTTGTCTTGCTTTTCATTACAAAGACATAAATATATTAATAAAAAATGAAAAACAAAAAAAAAACTATGAAGGTTTATTTTGGTTGGACAAAATATAGTATATTTTTAATACCAAGAGTTAAGATCTGAATGTTTATTTGAAATTTTTGTAAGTCTTTACTATAAAGTACTTTGAATTAATTTAAGAAATTTTATGAATCGTTTATATTTTTTGAGTTTTTTTATTTTTTTTGTCCAAATAGATGGCATGAAATTAAAAAGATAAAAGATGCTAAAATTATATATATAATAATTGTATTATTTTTAAATTGGTGCAAAAATATTTTTCCATAATTATAAATTATTGCAAGTTATTTTTAAGAGTATTGCAAATCATTCATAATTTTAAGTAATTTAACATTTCGTGTCTAAACAAATGGTGTAAAAACTATAGTGAATTTTTCAATTTTGTTATCAACTTTTGAATTATCATTAAAGAACTACATCAATCAATTTACAAAATTAATAGATAAACTTGGTGTGCTATGTAAGAAATAACAAGTAAAGGGCAAATTTAGAATGAAATTGTATTTTTTTCACAAAATGAGTTTTTTAATATTATGTTTTGAAATGATTTTCCAATATTACAAAAAGTTTAAAATAAGGGAGGCAGGTGAGATTTTTCAAAATTTAAGAGTGAAGAGAAACTTTGAGAATCCTTAAGGGAGGTTTCTAAAATTATCCCCAAAAAACTACTTATGAAAGGGTAATGATGGTGTAAAATTTTCGCGTCACAATTTCAATCTCATGTATGGCTTACCTAGAAACTTTTATTACTACTATATATGTACAATCTTGCTTTGAGACTCAATTAAAGTAGTCGATAGTGGGATTGACCCTAAATATATACTTTCCAACCACCATATATAATACAAGAGTTCTTGTATTCTATGCTTAGAGTATAAAATAGAAGGTGAGGCCGATAATATATATATGTGTGTGTACATATGTATGTATGCATATATATAGGATAATTGCAGAGAGCTCCCCTCAAGTTCCACGGAAAAGTGTGTGCAAAATGAGGGAGGGGGACAATGAATGATGTGCCACCTTTTATTCCGCTGTGCTTACCCTGTGACTCAAAGGTACAATCGTTAATAGCAGTTTATATACAAGAAAAACTCTGTCTGGATTGCTCCATATTTTATGGATTAGTTTTCTGAAAAATACTTCAAAAACATTTACACACGACCTTTTTATTTAACTGTTCAAAGGAATAATTTTAGAAATCTGATAGTTACATTGGCCTCTCTCGAGGTTCCAAAAATTTCGGAGACCTCTCTTGTCATAGTTGAGTCCCAATTCTTATATCAAACCCAGTGAATGATTGTAGAAGCCTTATAACCTACAAAGTATTTGGCAACTACGTATATAGACTTAATCAATTAAATCAATAATCAACCAAATAAATAGGAAAATCATAATTTAGAACTAAAAAAATTTCTAACTTGCGATTACAATTGCAATATTTCTTCAAAACTTTTCTAAGACCTGAAAAGGTCATATTTTATTATTCTAGTCATAGTTGAAATTAGTTTTCTTACTATATTTTTAGTGATTCTGCCTCAATTTTTGAATCTAAACTCTCTAGAATTTACTTTCTAATTGTTTGTTGATAATGTTATAAAAGTAATCCTGAAAGTAGTTGTTACAAATAGCTGTTGCAAATCCTTGTAGAACCTGAATTTGACACTTTGGATTTGCCAACATTTACAGTTACACCTTCTAACTTTTGACTTTATGTAAATAACAATTTATACTTTTATACTAGATTAACTAATTAACATAACATATATAGGGCAATTTTGGAGTCATATTATATTCTCTCTCCTAAATTCAAATTTTTATTGTTTATTTTTTCGAATTGGGTTTCGCTTGTCACAAGCTAACCCGTTTTAGGGGAAGTTTCTAAAATTTATAAAATCTCGATGGAGACTAGTGCAGCTAACAGAAACTCAGGGGAGGTTCCAGAAATTATCCTTTATTCAAAATATCTGTTACAATAACTTGTATTTATTGGGAACAGTTCCAGTGGAAATCTAAGCCAAGCATAATTATATGCTAGGAACATGATTGGCCAAGATTTGATAAGCATCTCAGTTTGTAGTTAGCCAATGTTCTGAATAGTGGTAGACCAGAGGGCAATTACACCTAGCACATAAACCCGTGCGGCACTAGCAATGCTTTAGTCTTGAGGGAAAATTAGCCAACCCGTGACATAAGGAAACTGAATTAGGTATTTTGACCATATATTCATTTTAGTCATTTCCATAAATCTTGTTTTGGAAGAATATTTTAGTACATGATTGATTTTGGCAAGTGTTTCTCATACAAGTTAGTCTGTGTAAAACTTGTCAACTCCTTTTTCCAAGAAGTTTTACACTTCCTATATAATGCGTGGCAAGGCAAGATGCCAAGAAGACCCCAGAAACAATTACATGATTGATTGTTGAAATTTAAAGTATAAACTAAAAAACAAAAAGTCCTCGTATTTAGTATTGTTAGAAAATGACTATGCTATATTAAAAGACCGGAACCTTAAATTCTTCATTTATGAGCTCTTTATTTATAGAGCATGTAAGAAAGAAACTAATATAATTTTTGTCAATAATTCTCTTAACAAGAAACACTTGTAATTCAAACTAGATGAACCAATCGAAAGATGCTACGTGAAAGTACTCCTAACACCTACCTAACAATTTACTAATTTATTAACCAATTAGATCTCTTCGAAGACTACAAAGTTAAAAGAAGCTGTATTAAAAGACCGAAACCTTAAATTCTTCATTTATGAGCTCTTTATTTATAGAGCGTGTAAGAAAGAAACTAATATAATTTTTGTCAATAATTCTCTTAACAAGAAACACTTGTAATTCAAACTAGATGAACCAATCGAAAGATGTTACGTGAAAGTACTCGTAACACGTACCTAACAATTTACTAATTTATTAACCAATTAGATCTCTTCGAAGACTACAAAGTGAAAAGAAGCTGCATATCAACTTTGATTTACGACAATCATGGAGTAAATGTGCTATTGTGCTCTACCCTGTAGTCTCTTTCAACCTTTTCCGCTAATTTTCTGTTAAAAAATATCAAAGTCCAAGAATTTATCTGAATCTTTCTCTTTTCCCTGAGCCAATCAGCACCAAACACCAAGAGGAGAGACCACATGATTTTGAGCAACTTTTGGGGCAGGAAAAAGGGTCCTTGGTGGGTCAGCGGTTCCTGAGGTGGTCCCAACTCCCATGTGGGGCCAGATATAAAAGTCACCCAAGTAGAAATGTTTTTCTTCACACGAGAATGGGACACTTCGCAGGCTCGAACTACGACGTTTGAAAAGTGTCGACTTCAGACAGGCACACCTGTGACTGTATCATTGGGTCATGA
The DNA here is from genome assembly GCA_013103745.1 of Gardenia jasminoides. Classification (NCBI taxonomy): domain Eukaryota; kingdom Viridiplantae; phylum Streptophyta; class Magnoliopsida; order Gentianales; family Rubiaceae; genus Gardenia; species Gardenia jasminoides. Next base: position 45,721,971 of record CM023095.1, on the reverse strand, counting down.
CTCATGACTCCCAATTCCGAGACCCGCGCACGTTACTAAGATGCTAGCTTACGGCAGCGGGAGAAAAAAATTTTAGTACTTAGGAATTGAGATGAAATGATTCATTTTTAGATAATTAATTCTGAGATTAATCATCATGGAATTACTTATTCTTGTTATTCAATATTTGGTTTATTAATATAGTTGTAGGTTTTGTCTTGATAAGGGTAAAAGAATATGATGAATCATTATCCCCTCCCACAATTATCTCTGAATAAATAATACCGAGACCCCCCATGAAATAACTTTATCCCTTCTAGATATAATTAATTCAGTTAACATGGATATCTAATCCAATTATAAAAATGCAACCAAACATTGAATGAGACAGGATAAATCATCCAAACTTGTCTCATCCTATCAACCAAATAAACTCTTAGTAGCGTTACCAGAAATGAGTGAAGTACAGAGCAAAATATTTTGCATCATTTGCCAAATTATCAGATTGCTATTTTTTAGAGTTTTTATAAAAAAAAATGTACTGTAATGATGTAATATATATGACATAAAAAAGTAATTGAAAGATGTGTTCATGAAAAATATAAAACTTTTTGATAGAAGATTAAAATCTAACCACCGAGGCCATGTTTAGACTGCTATTTTTTAAGGAAAAATGTTAACATTTTACGTGAACACATCTTCAAATCACTATTTTACTTCACATATATCAAATCATTATAGTATATTTTTCTACAAAAACTCTAAAAAATACTAACAATATAAAAAACAGTACATTAATTTTTTCCAGTTTACATGAAGCTTTAGTTCCTGTGGCCACTCTTCCTCACAAAGTGAATAGTAGAAGTAGAAGTCGATTGGCTATATACAAATTAGTAAATGCACCCCAACTTGGCGCTTTTTAAGTAAACCATTACAAAGGATTTTTTTATTATGTTTTCATACTTGTACCCCGAAGAAATCCACATCCTTAGTGTTCATGTTGTGAATGAGGCATTGGTACATTGGTTAAGAGTTGAAGTTTCAAGTTCAAGAGATTTTGAGTTCAATTCTATTTTAAATGGTTGGGAGTCAAAAATGTGACAAATGAGTATAACTAAAGAAACCATGATATTGTCTATTAGAGGTAAAGGGGAAAAAATGAGCCAAAATTAGATAGTGGATTTGAGTTCAGCAAGATGAGCATTCATTTGAACTTGTTTGTCGACTGATAATGACAAAACATAATTGTTGTACTTGCTAGAATTTCAAGCCAATCTTGAACACAATAGTCTCTAGCTTTTCTTGCGCTCATTTATGTCTCTAGAAGAAATGTAGCATTAGCATATAAAACAAATCAAAATCCGCCATATGACTATTGCAGTTTGTTGTCAAATTACGGTCCAGCTATTGTGGGGAGGGTTAGTTTGGATGGCAAGTGGAGATAGATTGTAAGAGATCCTGGGTTCAAAATCTCTCACTTGTAAAAAAAAATTAAAAAAAATAGAAAGTCTAGCTATTTGGTTTTAAATTTTGTGGAGTTCACATTTTTGGTATTTTTATGAATCTAACTGTATTCTTGCATGTTTATAAAGTGTTGGATAAAAATAGTCTATCAAACGCGGTGCAATGTATGCGCTATGAAGATAAAACTTTAATATTACGATAGGCATTCTTGTTTAATACCTATGCTTCTCCATAATTACCTTCTGAAAATGTTGAAGCCAAATAAAACCGGTGCATGTATATTTATCAATTAACAACAAACTCCACAAAATAACTTCAAAATCTTGCGGCATGTACAAAGCTTGTCTCAACCTTTACCAAGCCAAAGCACAAAACCAGACAAAAAGGTTTAGTCCCTTAGTTATGGGATTGCGAACGCCCAATGGCAATCAATACACAACAGGTAGTCATCTCACCTCAATCACTTGCTCTAATTCTAACACATGAATCATAACAAGTATACAATTATGGAAACAAATATATGAAATTCTTATGCGTAATGGTCGCACAAAAATCTCAAGGGCTTTGCTATAGAATAAGCAACGAAAACTAAAGAAAACAAGGAAGTGACCCAAGAATTAACCGATGTTGCTAACCTTGGACCAGGTGGCGACTCGACTAAAGCTGGTAGTTTAGGAGTCAACTTGTTGGGACCGTTCTAAAATATCCATTGATATCAGTATGAATGTATGATGTTATAATTATTTTATATTTTTATAACTTCTTAAAATATTGAAATTAAGTTCTTAATTATATTTTAAAAACCATACGAAATGTTCTAAAAATATTAGACTTGTAATCAAATATACACTGTTGGTTTGATGATAACAAAACGAAATGATGATTTGGACTAATATTTTTATATGAGAATTATGTTAGGACTGGTCCTTGATTTATTGGAAAAGAAAAGAAATCAATTTAAGAAGAATTGAGAAGGTTTTAACTTATCGGATACAAGGATCGGACGGTGAATAGAGGTTCGGACGTTCAACAGACTGAGAAAGAAATTGAGATGGCTACTGGTTCTGTCGGACGATCGTTTTAGATGTCCTACAGTTTACGACAAACTTTCGGACGATGCTGTCGGAAGCATGACAGGGGTTCGGACGTCCAACAGATTGACTGGTTCTGTCGGACTGTGGGTTCGAACGTTCGACAGAGGTTCAGATGCCCAACAGCTCCAATGGCTATTTTTCTAACAGCCATATTTTTAATCGTTAAAAGGTTTCTTTAGGCTATTTCTCACACTCTATAAATACTCACAAGTTCAAGAAGATAGAAGACTTTTGCCTATATGAAATACAAGCTTACAAGTGAATATTTGGGTAGAAATCTTCTTTGTTTGTTGTATAAGTATGGGAAAAGTGGGGATTGTGAAGTTGCTCATTTGAAGGAGTAAAATCTTGGTAAAGGTTGCCTCACTTGTAATAGTAGTTCTTAATTGGTTGAGTGAGCTTTCAACTGTAATTTGTTGAGGGTTAATTAGGATAGTTGTAAAACTCCTTGACTCAACTAAAGGCTTTTAGGGTGAGGAAGGAGTGAGCCTTCACTTGTACAAGTTAGTTAGTTTCACCTTCAATTGAAAAAGCTACTAGTGGAGTTTATTCAAGTTTGGTGCAACTTGAAAATTTGGTTTGCAATTCTTTCTATATCTCTTTTCTTTATTGCTCAATTGTGATATCTTTATTGTGCTTAATTTGACATATTTTTGTGCATAATTGAGCAATAGTTTGTACTTATTTTATTGGGTAAATTCTTGCTATATTTGATTGTTTAACAAACAATCTAATTCACCCCCCTTTGGTTGCATTTGGGACTTACAATTGGTATCAGAGCTTGGTCTCCTTGAGATTAATCTCAATCGGCTTAGGAGTAAAGATGGCAACCAATAATGCATTATTTTTAGAGGGGCAATCCATCATTAGACCTCCCATGTTTAATGGTATAAATTATGTTAGTTAGAGGGATAGAATGGAAATATTTTTGCAATCTATAGATATAGAGTTGTGATTTATTGTTAGTGAAGGGCCTTATGAGGCTACCATTATAGACGAAACAAACCGGTAAAAATAGAACTAAAACTAGAAGTGAATTGAGTGTTCAAGATAGAATTAATCTCTCTTTGAATGCTAAGGCCATGAATGTATTGTAGAACGCCCTAAATGCAAATGAATCTACTAGAGTAAAAGGATGCAAATCGGCCAAGGAGGTATGGGATAAGTTGAGAGATATATATGAAGTGACATTGTTAGACAACAAAGGAAATCTATGTTTGCTGTCCAATATGAATCTTTTAAAATGCATTCTCATGAGAATGTTGATAAAATGTTTTGTAAATTCAATGATATTACTAAAGATCTTGAATTGCTTGACAAGGTATACACTTTGGGTGAGAAAAATAGAAAAATTGTAAATGCCTTGCCAAAAGAATGGGAAAATAAAGTGACCGCTATAAAAGAGGTAAAAGATTTAAATTCTATATCTATTGAATGTCTTGTGAATTCGCTAACCTCTTATGAGTTGAAATTAAATTAAAAAACACAAGATGATGAGGAAGCAAGGATCAAGAGAGGCATAGCATTCAAGGCCTCACAAGAAGATGTGGAGTTAGATGACATGGCAAGGGCATTGAAGAAATTTCTAAATAAAAGGAGTTCTAGAGGAGAAAGAGCAAATAATCATAGAAGACAAAAATTCAAAAATTTCAAAATTACTTGGGATGAATGCAATTTTGATGAAGAAATGGAAGAAGAAGAAGAAGAATCAACTTAAAAGGCACTTATGACTTTTGAAGATGATGAGGTAAACTCTAATTACTCTCTTAGTAATGAAGATGATGATGATGATGAAATGCAAGTTCTTATGATCAAAATGCATAAAAGTTTAAAAGAATCTTATGCTAAAAATAAGGATTTAAAAATAAAAATAAATGCTTTATTGGAAGAAAATTCTAAACTTTTTCAAGAAAATAAGAGTTTGAGAAGAGACAATGATGATTTGAAAAAGTACAAAATTGATTTTGTTTGCAAAAATTATTTGAAAAAGAAGTTGGAAAATAAAACAAAGTTTTATGAAAAAATGTTGGAGGAACAAAATCTTTTAAAGAAAAGAATTGATGATTTGAATGTTTCTCTCCAAAGAGAGAAACAAAATGTTTTATAAAGAATAGGAAACCATGTTTTACATTACCAAAATGATTCTATTATTTCTAGAAAAAGAGGAATTAGATTTATTAAACCTACTTTTGTGAATGATCCTAGTATTATGTGTCATTTTTGTTGCCAATTTGGACATATACAAAATGATTGCTGTGTGAAGAAAAATATAAGAAAAGACATGAAATCCATTGTGGATTGTTAGATCATATTATACTAACTCTTAATAGAAAATTTGGGCTATAATTTATTAAGTGTTAGTCAATTATGTGATAGAAATCTTTATGTGTTATTTAAAAAAAATGAGTGTTTGGTTCTTAATATTAGTTTTAATATTGTTTTCAAAAGAAAAATACTTTTGAGGAAAACAGGGGATCGGACGTCTTATAGGTTTTCCGGCGTCCGACAACATTTTTCTAAATATTTATGTGTATTGGCCTTGATTATTTTGTTGGCCAAAAATAAGTCTCTAAACTTGTTGACCTTATTGATTAGACCTTAATGGACCTATTTTGTATTTATTGGCTTTGTTTGTTGCTTTTCTATACTTTGTATCTATTGGTTTTAATTTTTGTTTTCCAATGCTTTGTTATTGGCTTTGTCAAAATTTGGAATCAATGAGGGCGAGTTAATATGTTTTTTGATTGATAACAAAAGGGGGAGAAATGCTAGATGATTTTCTAAATCATTTTAGCTCTTATTGAGGGGGAGTTTCTCTCATTTGCCTCGCAAAATCATGATTTGGTTTGTTGTTATCAAAAAGGGGAAGATTGTTGGAATTGATCCTAAGTTTTGATGATAACAAAACAAAATAATAATTTGGACTAATGTTTTTATATGAGAATTATGTTAGAACAGGTTCTTGATTCATTGGAAAAGAAAAGAAATCAATTTAAGAAGAATTGAGAAGGTTTTAACTTATCGGACCCAAGGATCGGACGGTGAATAGAGGTTCGGACGTTCGACAGATTGAGAAAGAAATTGAGATGGCTATTGGTTACGGGGACGATCTTTTGGATGTCCGATTTACAAACTTTGGGCGATCTTTGTCGGATCTGGGGCGAGGTTGGGACGTCGATAGATTGGCCGGTTTGTCGGATGGTAGGTTCGAACGCTCAACAGGCAAAGGTTCGGACGTCTGACAGGTCCAATGGCAATTTTTCTCTCAGCCATATTTTTGACTGTTGAATAGTTCCTTTAGGCTATTTCTCACACTCTATAAATACTCACAAGTTCAAGAAAATAGAAGACTTTTGCCTACAACAAGTTTACAAGTGAATATTCGGGTAGAAATCTTCTTTGTTTGTTGTATAGGTGTGGGAAAAGTGGGGATTGTGAGATTACTCATTTGGAGGAGTAAAATCTTGGTAAAGGTTGCCTCACTTGTAATAGTAGTTTTTAATTGGTTGAGTGAGTTTTCAATTGTAACTTATTGAAGGTTAACTAGGATAATTGTAAAACTTCTTGCCTCGACTAAATGCTTTTAGGGTGAGGAATGAGTGAGCCTTCACTTGTACAAGTTGGTTAGTTTCACCTTCAATTGAAGAAGTTACTAGTGGAGTTTATCCAAGTTCGGTGCAACTTGAAAATTTGGTTTGCAATTCTTTCTATATCTCTTTTCTTTATTGCTCAATTATGATATCTTTATTGTGCTTAATTTGACATATTTTTGTGCATGCTTGAGCAATAGTTTGTACTTGTTTTATTAGGTGAATTCTTGCTATATTTGATTATTTTGTAAACAATCTAATTCACCCCTCCTTTGGTTGCATTTGGGACCTACATACACCTAAAAAAATTATATATAAAAATCTGAAATCATGTCCAAAATATGTCCATTCTCCAAAACCGCTTCAAAAACTAAATTAAAACAAGTTATATCCAACTCGAGAATATTCTTTTGGGAATATGGCTTTCTAATTTAAGTTGCAATCACTAATAATGATAAATTGATAAGATAATGGGGATAAAAACTTCTTGATTTAAAAATTGTTTAGGAATATGAGTGATTTTAGTACCTAAGTGGATGACATTTTCTTGTTCCTTTAAATAAACGAAAGTTTTACAATTTAGGTAATATAAATCATGTTTGAGAAAAATAAGAAAAAAAAAGTTTGAGAATCTGGTCAAGCGGTCGAACTGGATCACGAGTTTGGTCGAATTTTAATGGTTTTGACTGGTTTCTAACAAAAATGGTTTTGTACTACTCACCAACTTAGAAAGAAGGCTGGTTAATAGTTGGGCCAATCTAATCTAGTCTAACAACATTGGAATTTACCGTTTCACCAAACGCGCAAAGTGCTGGTCAAATTTGTTCAATGAGTAAATTGCATCTAGTATGATAGTTCAAGACGCTGAATTGCAATTTGCAATCAATATGCAAGTAAGTCCAAAAGAAATTGTCTTTCTTTACCTTCAAATATAAACAAATTTTGATAATAAATGTGCGTGTATGAACTAATATGGTACATTTTATATATTAACAAATGTCCCGAACCATTCACTAGAAAAAAAAATTCAATATATTAAAAAATAATGAGACGAATATGATTCAACGACAAGACAATTAAAATTAAGCATATGAATATTAATCAACTTGGATTCTTCAAAATGACTCTGTCATCTGACAAAAAATGACACATGATGATCGCTTGTTTGGCTAAAGAAAAAGCTTTCAATAAGCCGCAAAAGTGGATATTGGAAGGACCAATTGGTCGTATTAGCAAGGCAGGAGTACGTGAGGGTCATAACGACAATTAATTGACGTAACTATGTGCAGGCTTATTAATTCACCTGGTGCATGCGTTCCCCACCTTGTCGCAGGAACTTTAACGCGCGCAGCGTGGGGTTCACATTGTTCAAAAGTAATTTCAGGCAACATATCGTTGTTTTCTTTTTAAGATATGGAATTACGGAAGAATAATATTGGAATTTAGCCTTGGAATGCTTAAAATACCTTTAGATTCCAAGCACTTTAACCCCAAATCCTTGTGCATAAAATATCCTATTAGTGGCCTGGCTAGATCAATTGAATGATGCAATGTTTTGCATTGTAAGATGCTTATTGGACTTGTTCCTACTGCCCTACCACTTTTTACCTTCCCCCTCTGCTCACCGATGGAAAAGATTATGCTAGAGTTGGTGTATTAGGCCATTTTAAGAGATCTTTCGAAATATCTTCCATTGATTTGTTGATTCTGTACTTAACTATATGTTATTCATTTATGATTTTATCAAACGATTGTCCATTGGACACTTGTCAACACATATCAATGTATATACACATACTAATAATTATTACGTTTCATTATATTTATATAACTTTTCCTATTTAATTTTACCTGCTCTCGCTTGTATTTATTTAAATCCCTAATTAATTGTACATCTACAAAAATATGATATGTGAAATATATGTTAATAGATGGCCTAAGATGGACCCTTCATTTATTTCCATTTTTCAGAGCTAGAAATTTATTGATAGTATTCCTAAGACAGACCGTTCAATTATTTCCATTTGTCAGAGCTAGGAATTTATTGATAGTATTTTTGAAATACAGTGAATTCATAGTGGAGTAATATCTTCTTTAATTGACAGTCTTTTCATGGTTTAAACACTCTAGTGAAGTATATACAGCATTTAGGCACGTAATAATACTAGATCCGAGGCTTTATTAAGCTTCATATTGATGAGTCTTTAATTTTCAAGTATTTAATCCAATTTATAGCGTATCCAACTATATCTCATTTAGCCAGCCCTTACGCTCAAGTTTTCTAACGGGCAATTGGCCAAGGCCTCAAAAACTACTAAAGGATTGTTTGGCGTAACATATGTACACTATAAATCTACTAATGTAAGTACGGATACAAATCATGTAACATTAATACTAGAAATTTGTCCTTACATTGTACTACCCCATCCGCTTCAAAACTTTTGTCATATTTTGGTTTTATCAATAGCTTTTTAATTACAATGTTTAGACTTTTCCTTTCAATTTTAACCCTTAAAATTTAAATTTTGAATTTAAATGTAACATGCATTTGATAAAAATAGGGACAATAGTGATAAAAGAGATCAAAATAGTTTTGACTTTTTAAACATGATAAATATTCTGAAACATTGCAAAATATAAAGTAGGATAAAAATTTTGAAACGAAGGCAATATCATTTTATATTTGAAAATAACACACACACGCACCCGCTAAAGAAGTAAGAATCTCTTTTCAAATATATCTAAAAATTGTTATTAGAATTTAAATGTGCCCTTCATTGCAGACTGCATTAAAGAGACTAGTCTTTGGTGCACGAATCTCGACTCAAAATGTAGTGCCAAATGGAATAGGGCTCAAACGGTTAGGATTTGCAAAACAATTAAGGTAGATTGGATTATCACTCAAATTGCGAAAAAGATGCGACTCAAATTAAAAGAGCCTTATAGTTTCTTATATCGCACATTGGTAAAACGAAGAATTTGCTGATTTGTCTCATATTTCAACTAGAGAATATATATCGCGGTCACTAATGGTAAGAATCTCTCTAAAATATCTAAGAATGTTGTTAGAATGTAAATATGCCCCAATTGCGCACTGTGACAAGGAGATTCATGGTTCGCTGGCAAATGTCAACTCACAAATATGTGCCAAATGTATAGGATCCAATATAGTGACAATCAGTGGCGAAGCCACAAAGAAGTGAGGGTGACTAATTACCTCCCTCAAATTTAATAAAATTATACAGTGCCTTTAAAACTTTTTAAAATTGTAAAATTTGCACCATATCTTCATCTTGAATGTTATAAAATTCTCTCCTTTAATTGCATTGTCCCCTGTTCGATTTAATAAAATGCCTTTCTATACATAGATTAACCTCTTATCATCTATATATTCTCGTCTCATTCTACATTGACCCCTTAAAAAAAAGACCTTTTATTGATTACCTCTTTTAATAAGAATTTTGGACTTATTTCAAATTAAATATTGATGACACATTAATGGAAAAAAAAGATTTAACCGTTCAAATTGAAGGACATAGTATATATTTTTTTTATATAAATCTGAGTGCATGGCTTATGTTGAAGCTGATCATTGCAACCTCTCACTACAGGGTTTTGGCTCTGCTACTGATTATAATTTGAGAACCATTAACACATTTTTTTTTAATCTAGATTGAACCACTACTTAAATCTTTAAAAAATTACGATTCGAATAAAAAGAACATCTTACATGACACGTATATTTCAAGAAATAGTTTAGTTTTTCAATATTCTTTCATCTAAAGTTATACTGATATCAAAATAATTGTATTAACAATCGTTCTGACCTCCATTGATTTCATGACGGACTAACGTGGAGTTAATTTTCACTAGCTCTTGAAAAAAACCTCTATTGATTTCGTGCCTAACTATGGTGGAATTAATTTTCACTAGCGCTTGAAAATAGCCCTCCACCATCCAATTCCAACCGTGTTGGGTTCCGTCTTCTGTTGACTACAAATAGGAAATGCAAAGACAGCTTGGAGAGAGGGAGAGAGAGGGAAAGAGAGAGATTTGGTGACCTCCCACTTTGTCCTTGTCTCCTTCACACTCCCATACAACAAAGGATCGCAAGAAGGAAGTCCAGGGCCGCGTCTCCCCTATTACTTTATATTACGTGTAATGTTATAATATGTAAATAGTTTCTCCTCAGTTGGGCCCTTCCTTCCCAGTTTCTTCAGTTGCTTACATCCCCAGACCAGAAAAAGCGAGAAAAGTCAAGTCCCCACCCCCCGCCCCCCAACTCTTATCTCTCTCCTCCTTCACTTTATTTTTGGCAATTCAAATTCCTGCATTGAACCGAAGAAAAGGGCTCAAGAAAAATCCATCAACCACCATTGTTTTGCGTCATTATCTCGCTCCTTGTACGTTTTCTTGTTCTGGGTTTCCTTTTTTATTACGAGAAATCTCCTTTGTAGTTTCTCATCATCATACTAGGGAATCCCTTTTTTTTTTAAAAATTTTGTGGAGTAATTGGAATAACAAAGCATTGGGGTTGTCTTCTTTCTTGGGTTTGGTCTTATTAATTTTTTAATTCATTTAATCAGTTAGAAACTATTTTCTTTGATTGGTTGGATCTTTTGATCATTGAAATTTATAGATGCACAGAAGGCTATTCATTTAGGAATACTTTCAGGATACCATCTAATGATATTTTTTATTATTTTCATTACTATTTCGTTTTTGTATAGTTTTTTTTTTTGAAAGCTTTTGGACCATTACTGCGATCTTTTCAGTAGCTCTAGCTGTGTTCTCATGTGGGGTTTTTTTTTTTAATTTTGATTTCTTTTTTATATTTTTGGTCAAGACTAATTACCGGATTGATTTTGTTTTTGCTTGGTTTTTCTGGGTGAATTTCAAGTTGGGATTTTTCCCCTTCCTTCTAGTCTTATAGCAAAAAATCTTTTTTTGATTGGTTGTTTGTGAGATCCTTGTTGTTTGTATTCTCTGGTTTTTTCTTAGATCCTTTTGGAAGATTGCAATTTGTCTTGTCTTTGGCTACGAATGAGTAGCTGTAAAGCTTGGAAATTGTTATGTAACTCAATTCGATTTGGTAGGTATTAGGATTGTAGTGTACCTACCTTGTCAGTAGAGGGCCCATTGTAATTTACCTTTGAATTAAAATCGAGTACCTTTTTACCTTGCTTTATGGCAAGTTTGCAGTAATTTTGTTGCATTATTGATAATGGTTAAATTTGAAATTTTGACCTGTCCTGCAGGTACAGCAGTTGTACAATCAAGGAGGCAATTGATGTCAGAGGGTTGATTTGAGTATTGGGGTGGTGTCGGCTCTCTTAGCATTGGAGAGTTTACTCAAATGCTAAGTCTTAACAGGACGAGAACTCAATCAAGGTCTACTAGATCTATGTCTTTAGGAGGTGAGCAGTTTTCCAGTTTCATACGCAGTTTCCCCTTACTCTGTTGAACATATGGAAGTGGCCATCAAAGCTGTAGTTCCTGGCTGGGATTCTTTGCATTGAATTCATTGTCGGGCTAATCATTCATGTGTAATTCTTTCTTACTGATTGCTCGTCTGAGAAGATTGAAGTGCTAGTACTTTCACTTTTGATCTTTTATTGTGATTTTCTTTTGGCTGTTTGGGGAGAAGAAGGGGGAACGAGGTTACTAATATGCAGCAGTGCACGAATGTTGGATACCTTTTCAGGATATTTTTAGCTTAGCAAGCATTATAGTTTGAGCTGGAATGAAGCTTTTATTCATTCAATAGTTGTTTTGCAGAATGAATAGAATTTCTTTGTTATACTGTTTAAGTATGTCATTAAGATTAATAGATTATTCAAAATTTTAAAGTAATACATTTCTTTTGCTTGTAGGCATGGATTATGTCGATCCCAAGAAAAAGAGCAATGTTGTAGGCAAAGTTTTTATGGCTGCAGCACTAACTGCATTATGCATTATTATGCTTAAAAGATCTCCAACTTTCAATACCCCAAGCCCGGTAGTTCTCTAATCTCTTGTTCATATATCTGCAAACTATGTGTTACTTATTTAAGATGGATTCATTGTTCAAACTGTTGCACCTTTCAATTGCGTCTCCTCAAGATTTCATAGACTTTGTGATTATGACTACTTACACTAATTATCATGGGAAATTAAACCTAGACAATGATGAAGGTTTATGTGTAAGTCATACCGCTAGTGTATCCTAGTTACATTAAGCATTAAGAGTAGAAGCTGTTCGGTGGGCTGATAAATGAACTAAGTAACCGATATTCCTCCTATATGATGGCTTTTGTTTGATGGGTTGGCGTAACCCTAGGAAGACAGGAAGCTTGAAAACTAGATGGGCAATTAAATTGGTTTATAACTAGCTTTAATAATATGGGTAAATATCAGGCAGATGACACTAATTGGCATTTTAGTTGTAGGTGAATATCGGTAGTTGGAGAAATGTAATCTTTTTGTGAACTTTTCTCTTTAATGATTTGAACCCCATTTTTGTGTTAACAGCTGGCTTCCCATTATTTCTCTTCCCATGAATCTATGTGCAATTTTGTTGGTCAGTGATTTAGTGATCAAAGTTAAATTTAATATTCTCTTGTCTTGTTACTGAAAGAATAATTACAGTTCACAAGGACAAAAACTATGCAAAATTTGGTAAAAATTATGCTGACTTTTGGCTTTTGAAGTTAACTCAGTTCCTTTTGACTGAGTAGCTGCTTTGCAAGAATTTATTTAGGCTGTGATCTGACCAATTTGCATACTCTGTCATGCCAGTTTGCTCATTACGAACCAGGTGTTACTCATGTATTAGTAACTGGAGGTGCTGGATATATTGGTTCCCATGCTGCATTAAGGCTTCTAAAAGATTCATACCGAGTAACAATAGTGGTATGTGCCAAGAAAATCTGTAAAGAACCTTTTAATGTTTATTTGGAGCATGAACAGATATGTGTTGCAATTTGACAGGACAATCTTTCGAGAGGAAACCTGGGTGCCATAAAGGTTCTACAAGAACTATTTCCAGAACCTGGAAGGCTTCAATTTATATATGCTGACTTGGGGGATGCAAAAGCTGTATCCTGATTTTTTTGTGTGTTAAGGTTTTATGAGACTATTTTATGAGACTATTATGATTATTAGTATTATTTTTTTTTTAATTTTTTGCATGGGAATAGTTAAATGTCCATTCTGCAGTTGTTTTCCTTGATCAACATATTCAGGTGCACAGAATATTTTCAGAAAATGCATTTGATGCAGTGATGCATTTTGCAGCTGTTGCTTATGTTGGAGAGAGCACTATGGATCCACTCAAGTAAGAACAGAATATTACACTTGGATGTTTTTCGTTTCTGGTACCCTATAACCCCCACATGTCCATTCTATTGTGGACACTACAAATATCTATCAGCGATAGTCTTAACTATCAGGTTACTGTTCTTGAATCACTTCAAGGGATAGTTTGTAGAAATTCTTGGAAAATATGGAGAGATGGGTACATGAAGTTTCATAGAAGTTCAAGTAGAATAAATAATTTCATGTTAGTTGAATCTCTTGGGCTGTTTAGAAAAATTTCAGACACTGCCAATTATTCTCCAACAATATCCACATTCTTGACTTCCAAGTACACATCTAGTGAGGCATTTTCTTTTGTGGTATCTTTTTCCTCGTATCGACATCTGCTGTTCATGATCTTACTAAATATTAGGAGCCAGTTAGTTTAGTAACTCGAAGATATTAAAATGATTGTGCTAATGCAAGTGTACTTGCTTCACAACGACAATAATACTTGTATGTTATCGCCGAGGAATAATTGCTCTCTGGAGGTTGTGAACTGTTTCATTGCAATATAGAGTTTTTTATGTGGTGATAATAGATCATTTTCCAGTAGCATTAGCACTTTATGTAATTTGAGTAATGAAAAAAGAATCCAATTGCATGATAGAAACTAAAGTCCGAGTGTTGGTAGAAGAAGCTTAACAATACCACCAAGAATTGCTATTATGTATACCTCTTCTTATGTGTATAAATTATCTCACTCTTTGGTTGATTAATTATCTGACATCAGCTGGATATATCTTGTGGCTTATTAGCCTAGTGACTTCAAACTGCTCTGGTGCTCTGGTTGCAATGTCTACCAGTATTTATAGCACTAAATATATTAATGGTCAAACATTTTTGTACTTGGGCTGTTCGCTTCACTAAAATAAACACAAGATTCATGGTTCTATGCTTTCTACTACCCTAAAGCTGATTACTTCGGACACTGATTATCTTTGAATAAACTCTTTCTAGTTGATTGGTTTCTTTGTTCCTTATCAAAGTATTGCATTTTCTCTTCAACCTGAATCTAGTATCTGTGAATTTCTCCTTTTAATTGGCTCGACCTCTGGAAGTTCAAGCTCATTATTATGAGTCGCAATTTTACTGGGCTAATTATTCTGATAATACAGGTATTATCACAATATCACGTCCAATACACTTGGTGTATTGGAAGCGATGCACACACATGGTGTGAATACTTTGATATATTCTAGTACATGCGCAACATATGGAGAGCCAGAAAAGATGCCTATTACAGAAGAAACTCCACAGGTGAAGGATGTAGAAACTCTTTTATGGATTTCCTAGGTTTCTGAACTATTTTCAGTCAAATAGAGTGCAGAGAGGGCATTAATTGCTGGGAGTTTATATCTCTAGGGCTGTACAGTAGACATCTGACCCGTTTTTGTGTTGTATAGAAACCAATTAATCCTTACGGAAAAGCCAAGAAGATGGCAGAGGATATTATTCTGGATTTTCATAAGAATTCAGACATGGCTGTCATGATTTTGAGGTATGAGTCTGACTGCAACTCTCTAATCATTTTGCAGTGATTGGGATCATGCTTTCAAAAGATTTTTGTATTTTTTGGCATGTAGTTCATTATTCACCTTCCGTATCCCGTTACTGCTTTATAGAGTTTCTTGGAAAGTGACTAGAGCTATTGGAAGAAAAATGTTCTCTGACAATAAATCAATTTATCGTTAGTAGTGAAGCTAATGAAATGTTGTCAATCATGAAAAGGATGTCTGCAAATAGGCTGCTTAACTGGGGTAATGACTAGTTAATGATGTGATACCTACTGGACCAATAATTACCCATTGTGACACTGAGGTTTTTAATTTTCAGATACTTCAATGTGATTGGTTCAGATCCAGAAGGAAGACTAGGTGAAGCTCCTCGACCAGAACTACGTGAGCATGGTAGGATATCAGGTGCTTGCTTTGATGCTGCTCGTGGAATAATTCCAGGGCTCAAGGTTTGCTTCTATTACCCTTCACTCTATCTCCGATACTATAGCACTGAGATCTTCTGAAGGTCTGGGTGTTCTTGGTTTGGGACCAGATTGGGTATTGCTGATATTGCTGAGGTTGTTGAGGGGAACGTCTGGGAATGTTTAAAATGGGCTTCATGTGTTTGTGGGGATAGAGGACTATGTTAGACTGGATAATGAAGAAAGCCTGGGAAGGATTAACTTTTTGATTTGGAAATTTTGTTTTATTTAATGTTGGCTTTGGGGCACAACGTTCTTGTACGTTTTTCCTTTCAATAACATTTTGGATGATAATTTTACCATTCATTGGCAGTTTCCAGTAACACAGAATTAGCATCTATGTTTTTCTCCTCTGGGGATTGGATAGATTTTACATACTTGGTGGGCATTCTGTTTCCATGGACAGGTGAGAGGAACAGACTACAAGACTGAAGATGGAACTTGTATCCGGGATTATATTGATGTCACTGATCTTGTTGATGCTCATGTCAAAGCCCTTGAGAAGGCACAGCCTGGGAAAGTTGGAATTTACAATGTTGGAACAGGGAGAGGTAAGAGGAACAAACTACAAAGCTGAAGATGATGGAACTTGTATCTGGGGTTATATTGATGTCACTGATATTGTTGATGCTCACGTCAAAGCCCTTGAGAATGCAGAGCCTGTCACATAATTAGCCATATTTGCCATTTCTTACGCGGATCATATTTTTCCTATTTCAGGTCGATCTGTAAAGGAGTTTGTGGTGGCTTGCAAGAAGGCGACAGGAGTACCTCTCAAGGTCGACTACCTTCCCCGTCGACCTGGTGATTATGCTGAAGTATACAGTGATCCAACTAAAATTAGGACAGAACTAAACTGGACAGCAAAATATACCGATCTTCACGAGAGTTTGCTGATAGCCTGGAGATGGCAGAAGGCACATATTAATGGATATAGCACACCTCAGTCAATGTAGAGATAGTAGACATCCACTATCTGGCAGTGGAGCAATGACAGGAGCAGCCAGCCAGCCCCAACCTACAGCCTGATTTCAGCCCATTCTAATAGTCACTTAGAAGAGGGTGTTGTCATCTGGGGTTTGGATGCTTATTCTTTCTAATGTGATGAATCCATGGCTAGAGGCTTAGGGAAGCAGCTCTATTTATTATTACTCATATTTGAGGAAGAGGTACTTGAACAATAATCATCAGTGAGGTATAGATATAATTTATTCTGTCAATTTGGGTTATTGTGCGTCTCCCTGTTGGTTTCGAGAAATAGCCACATTAACTCTTGAACCAATATTCAAGGAACAAGTAATGAACATGGTGCCCAAAAACCAGGGAAGTGGAAATTAATCAAAATTGGGGATGAGGCCGGATTGGTGAAATATAGTATTAATTTTCCCAAACAAAATCACCATATTCCGTCACATATACATAATCAGCCAAATTTAAAGATCCTTCTATCTGAAACAAAAAGATTAGAGGTCACTCTGTATATTGAACTCATATAAAGCAATTCCCAAAGTTTTTTTTACCTCATATCAGGCTAGTTTGAGAGTGAAGTTTTTGGGTGTTTGTATAAAATTTTACTGTAGTTTACTATAGAAGTTGTAGAAAAAATTTTTGGAAATGAAGTTTTGTACGTGTTGTGGGGTGATATATTAAAAACTTAGGAAACAAATAAGTTTGATACAAACTTGCTAAAAATTTGTGTTAGAATTTTGGAAGTTTTTAAAGGGTTTTGTAACTAAAGTAGGAAACAAACAAATTTTATACAAACTTGTAAAAAACTTGAGGTACCAAACAAGATTGAAGAAATGAAATAAAATTTTGATCTTCGTATCAACGTCACTTGTAATTGTAAGATTTAATAATTACTTTTTAAAACATTATAAACCCAAAAAAAAAAGAAGAAAAAGGTTTAACAATTACTTTTTAAAACATGATAAACACAAAAAAAAAAAGAAAAAAGAAAAAGAAAAAGAAAAAAATTTGAGTAACCAAAAAGACGTCGTTTAGGAAAAGAACCCGGAGTCGGTTTCGTTTTGCTAAAACCGTTATTCTGTCAGCAGCACCGACCTATTTTTGGAGGGTTCAGATTGAATCTGGAAATAAGCATATGACCGATTGTCAATGTTATGGAGTTGGAAACAACTAACGCAAAGCTTTTGTCTCCTCTGTTGATTTCTTTATCCGATTTTCAGTCTCTCTCATTTCTTACCATAGCAGAAAACTTGAAGAAATTCTAGTAGTCCTCTGGGCTAAGCTTCAAGAAAGTGTAGGATAGTGCTTATAACTTGTTTCAATCAACATTCTTATAACTTGTTTCAATCAACATTCTGTCGAGAAAGAAGAAATACTGAATTTTGATCCACAGTATGGAAAAGAGAAGAATAGAAATCAAGAAAATTGAGGATAACGCCAACAGACGAGTTACGTTTTGCAGAAGGAGACAAGGGCTGTTCAAGATGGCTAAGGAACTAGGCGAGAAGCATGATGCGGAGGTAGCAGTGATCGCCAGGAGTGCCTCTGGTAATGCCTTTGCCTTTGGTCATCCTTCTGTCGACTCCATTGTCAAGCGCTACAAAGAAACCAAGAAAGCTGAAGCATCAGCCGCAAAACGAGACAATGATGTTCAGCAAGGAGTGCAGAATCTGCCTGAAGATGATTTTGATGAAGCAGAGGAAAGCCCTGATGATGACGATGATCAGGAAATGTCTGATTATGTGATGGAAGTCAATAAAGACAAATTGTTATCTGAAAAGAGAAACGGAGATCAGGAAGAAGTACATCGTCTGGCTGAAAATGATGATAAAAGTGAAATAGAAGAAAGCCTTGATGTTGATCAGGGAATGTCTGATCATGGGATGGAAGTCAAGAAAGGCAAATCACCATCTGAAGAAAGAACTGAGGATCAACAAGAACTACATGGTCTGCCTGAAGATGATGATGGCGATGAATATGATGATGAGAAGAACACGATGTCTGATCAGCTGGATTTATCATTGACGTTGTCATTGCCAGTGCCACTGAGGAATAGTGCAGAAAAGGAAGATAACAGCGCTGGCATGATGATCAAGCAGAAGTCTGAATCTGGAAAGAGTTTGGCTATTAGTTTGCCTGCAGGGGGAAGCCAAAAGAATGCTACTACTCAAGAAGTACAAGACAAGGGGAATGTGGTGAAAAAGCAGGGGAATTCAATTGCAAACTCAATTATGATGCCCATCTTGTTTGGGGATGTGCCCCTGGCTGAAGATTTGGAGCCGCATGAACTTCAAGAAATTATCACTCAGATGGAAGAGATGAAAAAGAAAGTAGAAGATCGAGTTAATCAGATCAGGAAGAGCCACGCTGATTCTTCTGGTCATCTGGTGACTGCAATAAAGATGAAAGCAGCTAAAATGTAGAACTCATTAGGAGTTTTAAGTCTCAACCCTTTTGTTGTTTTGATAGTGGGAAAACACGTTGACAGAAGACTGTTTGCTTTTCTGAACTGAATCAGAAATGCAGCAAAGACATTGGTTAGTCATCTGTGGAACAATTTGCAAGTGTAAAGTTCACAAGATTGTTTCACAGATCATGCTTTCATCAGTAGGCACTAGTTAATAGTAGATCATGTTTAATCAGTAGGGAAAGTTGAAATGCTTGGGCTATATTGTACTTTCTGAATTTTGTTCAGGTTGGTTTTCATATTTCTAGTTCTTAGGATAGTCCAGAAACAATATTGCTGCACATTCTGTTTGCTCCTTTATGGAAGGTAACTCAATTCAGTTCATCTTTCTTGACTTGCTTCATTGAATCTGATGTTGGAAGATTCTTTGTTCTATAATATCATCTGATTGAATTTTGTCGAAGTATTCTTTCCTTCTACTTTTGCAGGGCAGAGTTATTACTCTGGTTTGTAATCTTCTGAATCTACCTCTGATTCTTGATCTTTTATTTTTCAATTGATGTACGAGTCCTGATCGCATATGCAACGCTAATGTATTCAATTTCTCAGTTTTGTACCGACATGTAAATCATCTTCAATAATATGATTTTAACAACAATTCACTAATGGATTAAAATTAGCTTAGTTTCTTCTGAATCATAACAAACCCATGAGTATGAATGTGCATGATCTGATCATCAGGAGGTCTGATTCAGTAGTAGTTTAATTTGCAGTAGAGTAGTTTTGCAGCAGCACACTAGTCCTGTGCCCGTTTGCTGTAATTCTTTACTTTGATTAGCTAGGAAAGTTCACTGCAGATTAAAAACCAATTTTAATAGATTGTAATGAGTTGGTTAGTCAGTTTAGAAGCAAGAAAAGAAAAGTAATTAGCTTATCTGATTTAGTTCGTGGTCTTCATTATCACAATTGTATATATCTGTGACGTTCATGTTTCTGCAACAATGCATTGCAATTGTCACATTCTAATTACCTCAAAGAGGTATCAGCTTAGGATCAGATTTAAGGATTGCTAGTTCAATTGTTTACCAAAAGAAATCACCTGGTGTGATATTCAATAACTATCCTCTGAGCTAGCTTTAAGAAAATGTAGTCTGATGTTTAGTATTTCTTGAATCAATACCTCTCGAGAAAGAGAGATTCTGCAAGAAGCTGGCCAACTATTTGCCTTTGGTCAACAGTTAAATGACTTAAATAATATGCCACACATGTTAATTCAATACGGATACTTATGAGAAAAGGATCAACATCTTGTGTACTGATACGATGCATTTTAGTTGTTAATTTTGTTAATATTTCCTAATTGTTTGGGCTAAATATTGCACTATTTGGTAGATTCTACTTAGTTTTTATATTTGGTGATAATTGCAGGAATTGGTAGCAGAAAGGGCTGAAAAATAGTTTTCCACAAGACTTTCTGATAATTAGACGTGGGCACGTCTAACTCATGCTTTTAAGTCCGGACCATCAGGATCTCGTGTGCATGTGAAGTTTCCAAAAAAGTACTGAATTCAAATTCTAAGTGCGCGTGTGAAGTTTCCAAAAAAGTGCTGAATTCTTTTCTTTTACTAATTAGTAGTTTGTTATTATTAGGAAACTGTCTAACTTTTGTTATCAGAATACTTTTTAGATTAGGGAATTAGTAGTTTTTAATGTCTATTAGGAAATTCCTAATAGGTTAGTTTGAAAAGGAATCTAGATGATTAGCATTAGTTTCGTTTCTTTGCTGCGAAAAGAAAGGATTTGGGCCCGCGAAACTTATCTTGGTGGGATTGGTAGTTTTCCGCGGGAGGACTCCTTTTGATTAGTGCTTTTTCTGCGGAGGCTGTGGACGAGAACTAAAAATTAGCGATAGCCTCTCTTTTTCTTTTCTTCCTTTCACCATTTTTCACAGCAAAAAACACAAGATGAAGACTTTTCGTCTTTCCCTTGCAATTTTTTGTGAAATTCTCTCCGTGATGCGTGGCTAATTCCATAGTTTAGTCAAAGATCAATTTGACAACGCAGTCTTGATTATCCGTGAAATCTAATTGATTTATTCTTTATTGTTTAATTCTTTAGTGTTTGTGCATTCTTTATTTTATGTTCTTGCGATTATTTTGTTAGTCGTATGTCAAGGGCGCCCAATATTCAAATTAACCTAATAATCTACTGCCAATTAATCTACTAAATTCGTAATTGTTTAGTTAATTAATATTAGTAGTAACTAATGTTAACACACATTAGGAGAACGTGCGATCTAATTTAAACAAACCCTTATAGTGTGTTTGTTGGTTAGGGTTTGGACTTTTCTAGTTCTTAGTGCAATTGGGAAATTAAATCTTACGGGCATACCTAGGGTAATTTCTTGGTTAGGGGTAGTTAACAGGTGTACCTTAACTATATATAATTTAAGAAAAAGTTGGTCGTTAGAGCTTATCCGGCGGCTATAACCAACCTATTAATGAATTGAATGAATTATCTTTGCATCGATAATCGGTTGTGTGGACTGTGTTTGAAAAGTTGGATCTTTGGCTAGAGTTTACCTTTTATTAGTTTAACCCTTCTTATTTTAGTGAATTATTTTGGTATTTAGTTGAATAGTTATTTTCTTAATTTTCCACAAATTCCCCCCATATTTCTTACTTAATAAGAAACAAATCTTCCCCAATGCTTGTGAAGACGATCCTACTTGCCATTATATACAAATTAGTAATTTCTCGTGAGTCTGTAATTCTGGTGTAGTAGATTAAGCAAACTTTTCGGAGTTTAGATGAATTAAGTAACCTATTGCACATCCAAAGTTCTCACTCCAGCACCTGGAATTGAATCTTGGCTACTTTTATTGGCAGTTAGGTCTTCTTTTATTATTACACAAGTTTGACACCTATCATGTACTAACAACAAGATGTGTAGCAAACAATTGCAAACTACTACAATAAATTAGTTAAACTTAGGCATGCTTGATAATTCTACTTAATGCTGAAAATTAATTCATTCAGAATTGTTTGAATTCAGCATATTTGATAACAGAAATGCCTTATCACTTAATATATTAAGCACTGCTTAATTTGTATACAAAATTTTAGGTGAAAAATTTTCGTTGAATCTTTTGAATTGACTACAAATATTATTTCTCTTATCTCTTATATACATAACACTCTTTAATACTATTTTTGCACATGATATATGTTTATTTTATTTATATTCAACACATACAGACACACACATGCACAACTCTCTTACACATAAATGCATACTCTTGAACACTACCTTTAAATTATTGTATTATTTTCTCTCAAACATACATACATTTTTTTAATCTAAATGCATAAATAAAGGCAAGTTTTTTTTTTTAAAGATAGAAACATAATATTTGTGCCATATTTCAATTCAGCATTATAATTCAGTTAGTTATCAAACAGATATAACTTAATCAATCCACTGATTTAATACTTTCAGCGCACTTAATTTTCAGAATTCAAAATTCAGAATTCAGATTTCAATTTTATCAAATGGCTAGTCTGGGTCTGTTTGATAAAACTGAAATATGAATTCTGAAAATAAAGTGCTGAAACTATTAAATCATTGAATTCATTAAGTTATATTTGTCTAATAACTAACTGAATTATAATGCTGGATTGAAATATCGCACAAATATTATGTTTCTATCTTTAAAAAAACTGGCATTTATTTTGTGTGTTTGGATAAAAAAAATGTATGTGTTTGTGAGAGTAAATAATAAAATAATTTAGAAGTAGTGTTCAAGTGTGTGCATTTATGTATAAGAGAGTGTGTGTGAATGCATGTCTGTTTGTGTGTGTCAAATATAAAGAAAATAAACATGTACTATATGCAAAAATAATATTAAAGTGTGTTATGTGTGAAGAGGAATAATATTTATAGTCAATTTAGAAGATTCAGTAAAAAGTTTGCACACAAATTAATCAGCGCTTAATACATTAAGTGGTAAGACATTTCTGCTATCTAACGTGCTGAATTCAAAAAGTTCTGAATGAATTAATTTTCAGCATTAAGTAAAGTTATTAAACAGGATAACCAAAATTATCAAGTAAAACACAATGCAAGGCCTCACACTAATATGACAAAATTTGTATGTTGCTAGGATTAAAAATTTAATATGCTAACTAAAATTAACGAGAAACATGCAAGGCACATTCTCTCAGTCTAGTATGACAAAATTCGTGCATTTGCCACGTATAAAACACTTTGGAGCGTGCATATTACACACACACACACACGGATATGTTTGAAAAATATTGGTTGATTTGTTGTGCACTTTAGATGTTACGCTATATTAATATTAGTTTTTACATATACTTTTGTGGGTGAAAAACAAATATAGTTATAATTGTATCAAATACGGATGTGTTACGCATATATATTCAGAAAAAAGTACCATGCAAGTCCTCCTTTTGTTTGTTTGTTTGTTTTTTTTTTGTTTAAAATTTTTTTCAGCAAGAGAAGAATAGGATTTCAGAAGCGCATAGGAGGAAAGAAAATTTGAGCACTATATGAATTTTCGTTCTTCTTCTACTTCTCTCTCTCTCTCTCTCTCTCTATTGGTTGCACAACATATACATATATATACATATATACATACATGTGTGTATATATATATATATACATTGCTGGATCCGGGTTCTCTGCATGAACTTGAAAAAACTGGGATGCAGATGGAAGTGATGAAGCAAATATATTATGGAGATGAATTCAACTGCATTTGCAGCATACATAGTTACTCATCTTTTGAAAAAAATTTGTTGGTGTGAAATGTTAGGAACTGTGACATCAGGCGTAGCGAAAATTAAAATTTTAACCCCAGATTCCTGCCAGGAATCACCCTAGGTTCTACGTGTGACTTATAGAAGGGGGTTCTAGAGGATTACCTTAATCCGCAGATGGTGCTTCTGACTTATTGAGCAGGCAGAAGATCCCCTGAGCAGCAGTTCAGATATCCTGCCTCTACAGAAATCCACGCGAGAGTGTTTCTGGATTGCTTCTGATCGTCTCTACGATTTGTGTGTGTGTGAGTGAAGAATAGGTGCTAGCCTCTTCTTTCTCACTCAAGCTCTCAGACTATCTGAATCTCTCTCTACGTAAATTTTCTCTCTGGAGAAATTTTTCTCTCTCTTTTCTGACTATCAGAAGTTCAACTTACTCCCTATCGTAACATCTGATGTTATTAATAGGAGAGAGAGAGAGATAAGAGATAAGAGAGAAAGGGGGAAGGATAGAGTCAAGTGGTTTGATTAAAAATCAAACCACCATAACATCTTATCTCTCATCCCTTTCTGTTATCTGACAGATAAGAGATAACCACTTTATCCTATCTGTTAGATGACCCTAAGATTTATTTATCTTTATAATTAAACCCCAGAAGTATTTATTTCCAAATCCCTACTTGGACACACAATTTAATCCAAAACCCAATCTCTACGCATGTGATCCAATAGGTCCCAAATACACTGGTAATAATTATGAATTATAATTCTTAAAAGAATTAGATAAAATAAAAACCTTTATTTTATTATTAATTACAATAATTAATTATTCATAATTATAAATTGTGAGCGGTGTCTAACAACACATCACAACGACCCAGGTATTCAGAATTGGTCAAGGGGAATTCCGACCTAACCTTTCCTTGGAAAATTACCGTGTAATTATTATCCTTTCACCATCGATATCCAATTAGTTAGGGAATAAGGAACAAGTGCCAATTCCCTAATGACTAATTAATTTTCTAGTTCCCGGAATTAACCTTAGATTAGGTTAACTTGAAGACACTCTTCAATTAATCTAATGTAGTCGACTACTAAGGCTACATTCCAACTAGTGGCCTTACTGGATATCAGTTCCCACTATCGGAGTGTTGAATCCTCTCTTGATCACTCACTATCTTTCCATGCTTCACACTACCCTCAATTTCTATTCTTTAAATCACTCCTGGTGAGTTACAAGAAACAGAATCAGAAGGTAGTGATTCACACTCAAGATACTGTGGTGATCTCAAGTCTAGGATCACTTAAACAATTTTCCATAAGAGATTCAACCATTGGCAGTAGATATCCTAATGGGAACTCTGTGTGGATCACTCCAATGAATTAGTACCCTACAATTCATCTACACATTAGCCTAGGTATCCCTATACCATGGTTGATGAGAACAACCACTACTTACATTAAGTAGGGGCTAACTGTGTACTAGTCTGTCCATATTAATGATGTCCTGTCTCATTACTACTATGACTAGGAAAATTTAAGAATATTTATTATAAATATGATTGAAATCTCATAGTCAACAACTCTTGTGACTACCATCACATTAATAAATATTCTAAGGACTTTATCAATTATATCAAATATTAAACAGATAAAATAGGAAGTTCATAAAATACAAAACTTTAATTAGGAATGTATTTAAACAAAATAATTGTTTTAGGGCATACATTCTAACAACCTCCCACTTGCACTAAAACAATTCATTCATAATTCTCAATCCAAATGAAAGTACATGACTATCATGTTTCTTTTGAGATAGTGCCTTAGTAAGAGGATCAGCTATGTTATCTTCAGTGGGGACTCTCTCTATCTTTACATCATTCCTGACAATGATTTCCCTAATAAGGTGAAATCTTCTAATTACATGTTTGGACCGTTGATGAGACCTAGGTTCCTTTGCTTGGGCTATAGCCCCATTGTTATCACAGTACAAAGTTACTGGATTAACAATGCTAGGAACCACACCTAGTTCAGGCATGAACTTCTTGATCCAAACAGCTTCCTTAGCTGCCTCTGCGGCTACAATATACTCAGCCTCTGTTGTAGAATTCGCTGTGGTGTCCTGTCTGGAACTCTTCCAGCAGACGGCACCTCCGCTGAGAGTAAAGATGAAACCCGACTGTGACTTACAGTCATCCTTGTCAGATTGAAAGCTTGCATTTATGTATCCCTTAACCTCCAATTCACCATTTTCATATACTAAGAACAGATCTTTAGTCCTTCTCAAGTACTTAAGAATGTTCTTAATGACTGTCCAGTGACCTTCATCTGGATTAGCCTGGAATCTGCTCGTGACACTCAGAGCATGGGAGACATCTGGTCTTGTACACAGCATAGCATACATAATTGATCCAATTGCCGAAACATATGGAACATTATGCATCTTATCAATCTCAACTTGTGTCTTAGGACACATGCTCTTAGAAAGGCTTATCCCATGAGACATAGGTAAGAAACCCTTCTTAGACTGATCCATGGTAAACCTTTTTAGCACTTTATCTATGTATGTAGATTGTGAAAGACCAAGCAGCCTTTTAGATCTATCTCTATAGATCTTAATACCCAGTATATAGGCTGCCTCTCCTAAATCTTTCATGAAAAAGTGTTTGAATAACCAACCGTTCACTGATTGTAACATTGGGATATCGTTTCCCATTATTAATATGTCATCCACATATAATATAAGGAAACGATTGAACTCCCACTAACCTTCTTGTAAACACAAGGCTCATCCGGATTTTTGAGAAAATCAAACTCTTTGATTGTCTCATCAAAGCGGATGTTCCAGCTCCTGGATGCTTGTTTAAGTCCATAAATGGACCTCTGTAGCTTGCATACCTGACTGGAATTTGGTGATGTAAAACCTTCAGGTTGTGTCATGTACACATCCTCTTGCAGATTCCCATTAAGGAATGCAGTCTTTACATCCATCTGCCAAATTTCGTAATCAAGATATGCTGCTATTGCAAGCAATATCTGAATGGATTTAAGCATAGCCACTGGTGAGAAAGTTTCATCGTAATCGATTCCCTCTTTCTACTTGTAGCCTTTGGCAACCAGTCTAACCTTATAGGTAATCACATTACCATCCATATCGGTCTTCTTCTTGAAGACCCATTTGCACCCTACGGGTTTTACCTCTTTAGGTGGATCAACCAAGGTCCATACCTTGTTGTCATACATGGAATTCATTTCAGAGTTCATGGCCTCTAACCATTTGGAGGAGTCTGGACTGTTCAGAATCTCTTGGTAGGTAGTAGGTTCGTCATCTTGAATGACTAGTACATCATTCCCTTGACTCATAAGAAATTCATATCTCTTGGGAGCGGAGCGTACTCTTACTGACCTACGGGGCTCTTGAACATCCACAGCTTCCGTTTGCGCCTCATCACTATGGGGTTGAACCCTTTCTTCAACAGGTTGTTTTGTGTTTGTTTGAACATTTTGAACTTCTTCAAGTTCCATGTCAGTTTGAGTGTCTTGAACTTCTTCAAGTTCTATTCTACTCCCACTGCCCCTTTCTAGAATAAACTCTTTTTCTAGAAAGATGGCATGCTTTGAGACAAACACTTTGTTCTCAGTTGGGTTGTAGAAATAGTAACCAATAGACCCTCTTGGATACCTCACAAACAAACACTTGTCAGATCTAGCTTCAAGCTTATCTAACTCTGCCTTCTTCACATAGGTGGGGCAACCTCAAACCTTCATGTAAGACAGTTTTGGTTTTTTTCCTTTCCATATCTCATATGGTGTGGAAGCAACGGCCTTACTGGGTATTCTATTAAGAGTATGGGAGGCTGTGTCTAGAGCATATCCCTATAACGATTTTAGGGCACTCGAGTGGCTCATCATGGACCGTACCATATCTAATAGGGTGCGGTTTCTCCTTTCAGACAGACCATTTAGTTGTGGTGTCCCTAGAGGAGTCCATTGTGGAACTATTCCATTGTCCTTTATATAAAATCAAAACTCATCGTTTAAGTATTCACCACCACAATCAGATCGTAGTGTTTTAATACTTTTACCAGTTTGTTTCTCTATTTCATTTCTGAATTCTTTGAACTTTTCAAAAGATTCAGACTTGTATTTCATTAATACACATAACCATATCTTGAATGGTCATCTGTGAAGGTAATGAAGTATGAGAATCCACCTCTAGCTGTGATTGTCATTGGGCCATATACATCAGTATGTACCAGCCCAAGTAAATCACTGGCCCGTTCTCCTTTACCAGTAAAGGGTGTTTTGGTCATTTTTCCAAGAAAACAAGCCTCGCATAAATCATATGATTTATAATCAAATGAATCCAAATACCCACCTTTGTGTAATTTGGAAATGCGTTTCTCATTTACATGACCAAGCTTACAGTGCCAGAGATAAGTTTTATTCAGTTTATCTAATTTCATTCTCTTTTCTTGTATATTGAGAATTTGGTTGTCAAGATCTAGAATGTATAAACCATTAATCCAATTTCCAAAACCATAAAACACACCATTCTTTGAGAAAGAACAACATTTATTCTCCTGAGTTATCTTATACCCATTTAAATCCAAACAGGAAATAGAAATGATGTTCGTTGTAAGTGCTGGAACATAATAACAGTTTGACAATTCTAGAATTAACCCAATGGGTAAACCAATATAATAAGTCCCTACAACTAAAGCAGCAACCTTTGCTCCATTTCCCACACGTAGGGTTACTTCTCCTTTACCCAACTTTCTACTGTCCTTTAGACCCTACATAGATGTGCAAATGTAAGAGCCACATCCGATATCTAATACCCAAGAGTCAGATTTGGAAGTAGAAACATTAATTTCAATCATGTATGTACCTGCTGATGAAGCTTCCCCAAGCTTCTTCTGCTTCAGACTCTCCAGATAGGCCTTACAGTTCCTCTTTCAATGTTCAGTTTGTCCACAATGGAAGCAGGTTGCCTTGGACTGGTCTGCCTTAGCCTTTCTGGGCTTCTTGGCAGGCTTGTTATTGGGCTTTTTGGGCCCTTTTCCTTGCCTCTTCCTTTTATTGGATGAAGTAACAACAAGCACTCCAGTAGAACCCTTCACCTTTTTGATCTCTTTCTCAGCAGTTTTCAGCACATTCAACAATTGAGGTAATGTGTGCTGCAGATTGTTCATCTGATAGTTCATAACGAACTGAGAGAAAGAGTCTGGCAGAGATTGAAGAACTAAATCAACATTTAGCTCTGGGTCCATCTTGAAGCCCAATTCAGCTAATTTCTCAATTAGCCTAATCATCTTCAAGACGTGTGGAGCAACAGGTGCTCCCTCCGCCATTTTGCACCTGAATAGTTCCTTGGAGGTGTCATATCTCACCGTCCTAGATTGTTGTTCAAACAACTCTCTCAGGTGTTGAACTATTTCATATGCCCCCATGTTCATGTGCTGCTGTTGAAGTTGGGGAGTCATAGAGGCTGTCATGATACATGAAACCATTTTATTATCATCCTTATGCTTTTTGTAAGCATTCTTAACAGTAGCAGGTGCATTAGATTCGGGTTCATTAGGCATGGGCCCATCAAGTACATACTCGATTTTTCCGTGGGTGAGAATGAGTAGGACATTGCGATGCCAGTCGAGAAAATTTGTGTCATTTAGTTTACAATCAGTAAGGATGGTGCGTAGGCTCAGATTGTTACTCATTCTACAACAAAAATAAAGATAGAGTTTATTAGAAAAAGTTTTGTTTAATAAAATCATAAAACTTCCAAAATTATGATTTTATTTCCACTATTTTTCAAATCAATTACCCTCTAAAATTGATTCGAGATTTTTAAAAAATCCATAGTGGCTAGAATCCTGCCTTAATTATTTTTGACCTTGAGTGAATCCCAACAAATCAAATATAACTTTAGCAGGTAGGTACTTTACCAATTACAACCCTTTGTAATTTCTAGATCTGTTAGGTATCAACTCTTGATTTTACATCTTATGTATTAACCTAACCCTTTGTTTCTAAAATTCATGGTCTTGAGTGAATCCCAACAAACCATAATTTTAGTTAAATCAAACCTATCATTCTTAAGAACATTTCTTATAGTATAAAACATGTAGTAAGTAAGGCAGTTTTGGGTGAATCCCAACAAATTAGCACTTAATAACCACATTTTGTTTAATACTATAATGATGGAAGGCAGTCTTGATTTAATTTTTAAATTTGAGGGATTTATTTCCTTTTTCAAAACATTTTTAATTTAGTTTGAGGTTTTGGAAAAACATTTGACGGTCTCATCAACATTCATGCATATAAATATTTCAGAAATAAATATAGCATAAAATAAACCGTGGATGGTTGTGAATATTTCTAAGTTAATTTTCCCAGTCATTAGGAAAATTAATGGTTGACTAGGGTAAAATCAAATTTCCTCCTTCTGGTTGCACTGCTCTTTTCTTCATCTCCCAATTTACAATTTCTATGCTAGAAACATAATTTCCTATCATCTATTCCTATCTATTGTACATTACAAATAGATATAAGAAACCCCGAGTTACATTCGGGAGGAGTTAGATGAGGAGAGAAATGACAATCAGAAGAATGAGAAAGGCAGGACACGCAGGCCCTATTTATAAAATTACAACCATTCAACCAATTCACAATCATATTGGGTTTTTATCCACAACCATCCATCATGCATTCATACAAATTTAAACAACTTTAAATTAAATGAAAGTATGGAAAAATAATCATTCATGGATTATTTGGATTTTATATATATCAAGATCCCAAACAAATTTTGAGACCATACAGGTGTAGAGAATTTTGGTAAAATAACTTTATTAGATCATTTCAATTTCCAACAAAATTAGAAAATAATTGGAATATTATTTGAATTAATCAAATTAAATTCAAATTAATTCCTGACCTAACAAAACATGAAATATAAAATTTCACAGCAAATTTTAACAATTAAAATTCAGATCAGTATCAGAAAATTTTCAGAAAATGAAAACTCAATTTTTTAAAAATTTTAATTTCACAGAATTTTGTTTCCAGAAGGATCCGCGAGCTGATTCGCGAAGCCAGTTCGTGGATCCATGCTGCGCGTATCAGTTTCTGAAGCTTCTGTAAAGGATCCGCGACCTAATCCGCGAGACACAGTTCGAGGATCCCTGTCGCACGCGGATCAGAAACTGAGGGCTGCTAACAGGATCCGCGAATCGGATCCGCCGACCGATCCGTGAAACTAGTTCACGGATCTCACCATGTTTCTGAAACGCGAGCAGCATCCACGAGGCGAACCTCGCGGATCAGTCACGCGGATCCGAGTCGCGAACCTGATTCGCGAGGCGCGACTCGGATCCGCGAGGCAAGCACACTCGCGGATCCGTGTCGTAACTCGCTGTTCCAGTAGCCAACGATTGGTTACTACAGAATCTGTAAAAAAAAACATCTGACAACAATTGTACAGACCATTCAAGTGGAAAAACATACCATTGAAACAACAAATTTGCAACATAAGTTTTTCTAGATAACAAAAATACTTTAATCAAATTAAAGCTACAGTTTTCAACCAAGAATTCTGCACACGTATATATATACATCATCCAAACACCAGTTAATCCATGAACAACAACATAAAGTCATACATAAACGCTAGAGATGGCTCTGATACCACTGTTAGGAATTGGGGTATCAGGCGCAGCAGAAATTAAAATTTTAGCCCCAGATTCCTGTCAGGAATCACCCTAGGTTCTACGTATGACTTATAGAAGGGGGGTTCTAGAGGATTACCTTAATCCGCAGATGGTGCTTCTGACTTGTTGAGCAGACAGAAGATCCCCTGAGCAGCAGTCCAGATGTCCTACCTCTACAGAAATCCACGCGAGAGTGCTTCTGGATTGCTCCTGATCATCTCTACGATCTGTGTGTGTGTGAGTGAAGAACAGGTGCTAGCCTCTTCTTTCTCACTCAAGCTCTCAGACTATCTGAAACTCTCTCTACGTAAGCTTTCTCTCTGGAGAAATTTTTCTCTCTCTTTTCTGACTATCAGAAGTTCAACTTACTCCCTATCGTAACATCTGATGTTATAATAGGAGAGAGAGAGATAAGAGATAAGAGAGTCAGGGGGAAGGAGAAAATCAAACCACCGTAACATCTTATCTCTCATCCCTTTCTGTTATCTGACAGATAAGAGATAACCACTTTATCCTATCTGTTAGATGACCCCAAGATTTATTTATCTTTATAATTAAACCCCAGAAGTATTTATTTCCAAATCCCTACTTGGACACACAATTTAATCCAGAACCCAATCTCTATGCGTGTGATCCAATAGGTCCCAAATACACTGGTAATAATTATGAATTATAATTCTTAAAAGAATTAGATAAAATAAACACCTTTATTTTATCATTAATTACAATAATTAATTATTCATAATCATAAATTGTGAGCGGTGTCTAACAACACATTACAACCACCTAGGTATTCGGAATTGGTCAAGGGGAATTCTGACCTAACCTTTCCATGGAAAATTACCGTGTAATTATTATCCTTTCACCATCGATATCTAGTTAGTCAGGGAATAAGGAACAAGTGCCAATTCCCTAATGACTAATTAATTTTCTAGTTTCCGGAATTAACCTTAGATTAGGTTAACTTGAAGACACTCTTCAATTAATCTAATGTAGTCGACTACTGAGGTTACATTCCAACTAGTGGCCTTACTGGATATCAGCTCCCACTATCGGAGTGGTGAATCCTCTGTTGATCACTCACTATCTTTCCATGCTTCACACTACCCCCAATTTCTATTCTTTAAGACACTCCTGGTGAGTAACAAAAAACAGAATCAAAAGGTAGTGATTCACACTCAAGATACTATGGTGATCTCAAGTCTAGGATCACTTACATAATTTTCCGTAAGAGATTCAACCATTGGCACTAGATATCCTAATGGGAACTCTGTGTGGATCACTCCAATGAATTAATACTCTACAATTCATCTACACATTAGCCTAGGTATCCCTATACCATGGTTGATGAGAATAACCAGTACTTACATTAAGTAGGGGCTAACTGTGTACTAGTCTGTCCGTATTAATGATGTCCTGTCTCATTAATACTATGACTAGGAAAATTTAAGAATATTTATTATAAATATGATTGAAATCTCATAGTCAACAACTCTTGTGACTACCATCACATTAATAAATATTCTAAGGACTTTATCAATTATATCAAATATTAAACAAATAAAATAGGAAGTTCATAAAATACAAAACTTTAATTAGGAATATATTTAAATAAAATAATTATTTTAGGGAATACATTCTAACATGAAATTCATAAAATCTCTTCCGTAGATCATGTTTTCATCAAGTAAGGGAATTTATAGCAGTGCCCCAAATTGTTCTTCCTAATCTTGACTAAGCTCCACTTAATTTTAGTATCTGCTTCCTGCGATTTTGTCTGAAATAGTATATTAGTGCAGATTCTTTTATTTACTAGTTGTATTTGGAAGTAATCTAGCAGCAGAATCTGTCATTCTTCACTTTCTCCATTAAATTTGGATATCGAAAATTTACTTTTTCCAATGTGCAAGATTCTCCATTAACTTTGGCTGTTGATCTTAGTCCGTTAAAGTTGTTAGCTTTGGCTTTTAATTTTCTCTGTCCACGCTCTGTTTTTTGATTTGGAATGAGATGTATAAGATAATTTCTCCAAGTTATAAGTTGCATCGCTAAAAAACCAGACAATTTGTTAGTATAACAGTTTCTTAGTTATGTCCCAACGGATGTAATTTTGTTAAATCTATGTGTACTTCCTAACCATTTTATAAATAATTATTTTGTAATAGAATGTATCACATGCAAAGCACATCTCCCAAACTAGTATTTTCATACTGAACAAATTATTCGGCTACCCACTGATTTTTTTTAAAATATTACATTTATACATTTGTCGATTAAACTATCAAAAGTATAAATTTTGAATTATTCTGCATATTTCTATTGCCAAGTCTGTTAAATCTAAAAACTCACACATGTCAGAAGACATAATGGTGGAAACAAATTTAAGTATTTAATGGTAGAAACAGATGAAATGGTCCAAAAAAATTATACTTTTCATAATTTAATGGGTAGATACACATTTTTAAAAATTAAGCAGTTAAAACCTTACTATTCAAAAAGTTTAGTGGGTAGCCAAGTAATTTGCTCATTTATACCTCCTAAAATTCATAAAGCCAAGATCGCCCCGCGTTAAATGGTGAACTAAGACAGAGAGAAATTTTCCAAATCAGCAAATAGATTTATAAATTAATGTGTAAGTGGCTAATTGCTAGGCTAATCTCTATAGTGTGTGTTGCAAATCAATCGCCAAAAACGATGTCATTCAGTAGCAGCACTCAGGAAATAAATTGTTTTGTTAAGAACGTTATTTTGTTACAATCACCGACTTAATTTTTGATGGTTCAGATTGAATCTGGAAATATAAGCATATAATGGATTTTCAATTGCATAAAACCGGACACAACTGCCACTTCTTTTCCCCTCCTCCACTGATTTCTACTCTCTGATTTTCTCTCATTCTCCCAATTTCTTTCAGTAGCCTCGTTCAATTACCTCAGTAACTGATCAATATTTATAGCATAGCAGAAAGCTGTGGCCGTTCTGGTTGGTGAATATTCATTTAGAATAAATCCTCTTAGCTAGCTTCAAGCAACATCTATCTATCAAGGAAGGAGAGACACTGATTTTTGATCAGTATGGTAAAAAGAAAAATAGAAATCAAGAAAATTGAGGACAAGAAAAAGCGAAGCGATACATTTGCCACAAGGCAACAAGGGCTATTGAAGAAGGCCTACGAACTTGGCCAGTTATTGGATGCAGGGGTAGCAGTGATCACCGTTTCTGAATCTGGCAAAATATCTGAATATGGTAACCGCAGTTCGCCATATCGGCCGAATCCACGATGACTTGCCCAAGTCATAATCGGAACGGAGGTGGTCGATACGATACCGATCCTCAAATCATAGATTTAACTGTATCTGAGATGACTCGTAATAACTCGGCCGATATTGGACGAGTTGTAACGGTTTCGGTGCGTATCGCCAAGATATCGGCGAGTTGGACTGAGTTGTATCAGAGATGGAATACACTTATATGTACATAAGAAAAAACAAGGAGATGAAGAAAGGAAAGAAGAGCAATTCCAGTGTGAGAGTTAACGTGAGTGAATGTGCGTGAAAGAGAGTCAAAAGAAAAAAGTAAAACAAAAAAAAAAGGAAAGAGACCACCTACATTTGTGGTGGTTGGCGGTGGTTGTGGAGGAAACAATTAGAAGCAGTAATAATAGCAGTATGAGTGATAATTGTGAGGGCCTCAAAAAATCTGAATTTTATTTTAAAATGCATAATAATATTTATATTGTGAATATTCACTAAAATATTAGTGAAAATGTGTTTTGAGTGATTATTTTCTAATTTAGAGAATTTTCTGAAAATTATTTACCGCTGTGTGGTTTCGGCCAGTTTAAGCATTAATTTCTGTTCCGAAGTGTGAATAGTGACTGTAAGACGAACTCAAGCATATGTAGAGATAGTACAGAGGTATATTTAAGGTTGGCCAGTGTCGAAATGAGACAATACAGTAAAAGTTGGAGTGTCGCGTTTAGACGCGACAAAATGTGGTCTTTTGACCACTTTTCCTTAAATTGGGGAAAGGGTCACTTTTTGTCCCCTTAAAGATTTTCACTTGCATCTTGAAGCTTCATTATTTTCAGCCACACTTGGGCTTAGAGAGAGAGAGGGCAGCCGGCCATAGAGAGAGAAAAGAGAGAGAATTTGAGTGATTTTCTTCTTCATCTTCTTTGCCTTCCATTTCTTCAAGCTTCAAGACATTCTTGAACGTGTTTCTCTTGTTTCTTCTTGCTTCTTAGAGCTGCCATAAGAGAGAGAGAAAGAGAGTGAGAGGTCCGAAAGAAAGAGAGAGAGATTAGAAGAGATTTTGAGGGTTTCTTGTTTATCTTTTTCATCTTCCAACCTTGAAACTTGAAGACTCCATTGAAGGCTTGATTCGTGTTTCTTCCTCCTCTTGGAGCTGCCGTGAGAGAGTGAAAGGGAGAGAGGGGGAGCCGTGAGAGAGAGGAAGCAAGAAAAAGGAAGAAAGTTTCTCTTGGGTTGGCTACTCCTTGCTCCTGAGTGTGAAGACAAAAACCATCATCTAAACACACAGATCTTGGCTTAAGGTTGGAGATTTTTGGAGTGCTAAACTTGGAGAAAACATTCTTGAGGAGAGCTCACAAGATCTTGCTTGATCTTGTTAGATCTGGACAGATCTGAAGGTATAAGACACAAATCTCTTGGATCTACCATGATTAGTGTTAGATACTGTAGATCTACGGTTTATTTGGTTAGAAATGTTAATATTTGGAATTTTGAGTTGGGCTCTAGAATTCCCAACTTAGGTAGCTGACTTGAGGTGACTTTTAGGTAGCGGACTTGAGGACCTGAATGTGGTTGTGTTTGTTATTTATGAAATAAGATTATTTTATGGTTAGAATGTGGATTTGATGCTTGAAAATTTTAAAGGAAAAGAGTGAGAGCTGGCCGAACCACTTTCTGAAAATTTTGACTTGTGATTTCGAAATTTTATGATGTTACTTGGCTAGATTTGCCTAAATAAATATGTATTATATTCATTTATAAGTATATGTTTGAATGGAGTGAAAATCTTGAATTTTAATGGAGAAGAGTTGAGTTT
The DNA here is from genome assembly GCA_013103745.1 of Gardenia jasminoides. Lineage (NCBI taxonomy): Eukaryota > Viridiplantae > Streptophyta > Magnoliopsida > Gentianales > Rubiaceae > Gardenia > Gardenia jasminoides. The sequence goes on along the minus strand of CM023095.1, from coordinate 45,685,589 downwards.
TGCTAACTTTTGAGTAAATGTACTTTTGGGCAAATTTGAGGGTTTGAAATGTTTTATCTGATTTTTCATGACTTTTGTGCATTGAGATTTGGTTAAAATTGTTCTAAATATGTGTTATAAACTTAATTAAAGTTGAGAGTTGAGTTAAACTTGAATGAGTGATTTTTGAGGTGAAATACCTCACTTTATGTCTTTGTACTAAGAAATTTAGAAGTTGTCTGAATGGAGTACGTTGATAGCGTGGATTGGTTATTTGATGTCTCAATTTGAAAATGGAACCTTTTAAGGAGATTTTCAACTTGAATGACTACTTTTCATTCGAGCAAAAGTTAGAGGATTTCTTGTGAAGAATTCCGATGAATCAAATGAATAAACTTTGAGTTTAGTTTCGCTAATTGTGAGGCGAAACTTATTTCTTCTGTTTACTTGATTTTAGGAAGTGTGGAAGGCTTTGAAACCAAGCAAACTTTGGAATTCGAATCTCGCTATTTTGGTGAGTTTCCATGCTTGTTATGTGACTATGTGAAGTGGATTAGATTTGTATATAGTTACGTGATTTGATATGAAAACGTGGTTTAGCAAACCATCAAATGAGGTAGTGTGTACTTTATCGCACTTACCTATGTTTGAGTGGAAAATTTGTAAGAATGTTTTGATGTGAATTGGGAATATGTGATGTGATGTGATTTATGTGTGTATGAAATTTCGGGATTTCCCGATACCTATTGGCAAGTCATTCGATTCGAGCTATAGGCTAGGCTTAGGCCGATGAGAAAGTGATGAGCCATGGGATTACTATGCGATGAGATGTGTGCTCTGGACTTGGCATAAGCACTTGTCCATTATAAAGAGCAAAACACAAACTATGTGATGTGATGTGATGTGATATATATATACTCGAGACTTGGCATGTGGACTTGTCGCGGAGATGAACAATAAATCAGTGATAAAATGTGATGTGATGTGATGTGATTGGAGTTGGACCCTGTGGGAGTTTGGTGGAGTAAGGAGTAAGTGGAGTTCTACATGGATTGTACCTGTGAAAGTTGACGGAGTGTCAACTACTGGGATCGTGGTTATGTTGCTAGGACCTTAGCCCCTGAGGGCTACCGTATCCTACCTTTGTTTTGTTAATCGCTTTCATTAATTGTTTATGACTACAGTCAAGTGAAGTGAATTTTCATATGTATTATGTGTTTTGCATGTTTTTGGGAACTCACTGGGCTTTTAGCTCATTCTTTCCAATTTGTTTTCCTTAGCAGGGATTGAGAACCCAAGTGGTGGAGCCAACCCTTAGAAGTAGGGTTTACTTCTATAGATATGTATTGAACAGTGAATTATATGATTGAGGGCTTTTGTACTATGTACCCTGTATGTAAGTGAGAAGTACTATGTGTATTTTGGCTTTAATTTGGAAGTCATGAGAAGGTTTGGGATTATGTATGTATGAGTTATCCTTTTGGTTTGGTTTGAGAATAGTGTTTTAGTTGGTTATTAATGTTCGTTCGTGTGAGTGAGTCCTGGCGAGAACCAGGTAGGTGGCCCGCCGAACCCTTTGGTTACCCTTAGGGGGAGGTGGGGCTGTCACAATAATAGTAGTATGAGAAGATGTCGAACAGGAAAAAAAGAAAAGAAAGTTACAAAGTTGCCACTCAATTTTTTTTTAAAATTTTGAACACATCCCAAAAGTTCTGTAAAGTATAGTTAAAAGTAGGTATTTTTTTCATAATCACTTTTCCTACTTTCAAATTCATCCTTACTAGATTCACATTAGACTCTAAATTTTGTGTCTTATTTAACGATAATATGCTAATATTAATAGGAATACAAAGTGCTCTTACTACCATAACTATTTACTTTTAATATTATATATTCATAGTCACACTCCAGTTACTTTGTTTCAATATTGATAAGGATATATATGATAAGGGATAATTTCAGAAACCTCTCCTGAGATTTCTGACAATTTCACCTGGTGCTCTCAAACTTTTAAAAATCTCACTTGCCTCCCTTACTTTATGTGTTTGGTATCATTTATAACCTATTTTAAAATATAATATTAAAAAATTCATTTTGGGAAAGTAAATGCAATCTCATTCCAAAATTATCTTTTGTTGTTTTACTTTTTATTGTCTAAATATATTAATAACAAAATAAATGAAAGTTCATGTTGATTGAAAGAATATAGTGCTTTTTTATATAGTAGACGGTAATATTTGAATTCTGCAAGTTAGAAAGATAATATGTTCTTTGTTGCAAAGTGTTTTGAGTTAACTTAAGAAGTTTTACAAATCATTTAAATATTTTTAAATTTTCTACTTTTTGTCCAAATTGGTAGTTTGAAGACTAAAAAGATATAACATGCCAAAAACTATATATAAATTTGTTAGTATTGTTTTTAAATCAGTGCAAAAAGGTATCATCATGGTTTTAAATTATTATAAGTTATTTCTAAGAGTATTATAAATTATTCATAATTTTGAGTAATTTAACATTTTTTGTCCAAACCAATGACATAAAAACTATTAAAGAGTTTTTTTAATATTGTTACCACGTCCTAAATGTTTATTAAGAAATTACGTCCATCCATTTACAAAAATTAAAAAGATACGTTTGGTGTATTGTAGTAATTAAGAAATCATAAGAAAATGGCAAACTTGGAATAGAACTATTATTTTCTTACCCAAAATAAGTTTTTTAACATTATATTTTGAAATGGGTTTCACTTGCAAAATTCAAATATTAACGTTTGCTATATAAAAATGTATTATATTTTTTTCAATCGACATGAACTTTAATTTATTTTGTTATTAATATATTTAGACAATAAAAAGTAGGACAACAAAGGGTAATTTTGGAATGAGATTGCATTTACTTTCCCAAAATGAATTTTTTAATATTATATTTTAAAATGAGTTATAAATGATACCAAAAACATAAAGTAAGGGAGACAAGTGAGATTTTTAAAAGTTTGAGAGTACCAAGTGAAACTGTCAGAAACCTCAGGGGAGGTTTCTGGAATCATCCCATATGATAATGTAGGTATTCACCAAATCTAATTTGATGATTGTGGTTGTTCTGGTATTTACTATTTTTAAAAATTTTTTCAAAATTTTTGGACACTCTTATGTGCTATAAAATGCGTATCACCTGATATTCAACCGATATGCCGCGATCGATATGGAATAACTGAGACCACGACGCGACCGCGACACGCGATGGCGAACCATGATGTTAACCCTTCTCTTGAGTCTGTTCTCCAGCGCTAACAAGAAGGCAAGAAAGCTGAAGCACAGAACAATTCTGATCATAAGAGGAAAGTCAAGAAAGCCAAATCATCATCTGAACAAATAAATATGGATCAACTAGAAGTACAAGATTTGGCAGGAAACGATGATGATCTTGAAGATGATAATGATGTTGATTTGACGTTGTCTTTGTCAATGCCTATGAGGACTAGTCAAGAAAAAGAAGGGAGCCCCAGTATGATGATGAAGCAGAACTCTGCATCTGAAAAGAATTTGACTATTAATTTGCCAGCAGGAAGAAGCCAAAAGAAAGATACTGATCAAGAAAAACAAGATAACAGCGAAATGGTGAAAATGACGGGGCATCAAAATGCAGACCCAAAGCTGAAGTCCTTGCTGATGCGTTTATGCATGGTTGAGGTGGTAGAGTTGAGTGAACTTGAACAACTAATGGTGCAGATGGAAAAGATGAAAAAGGTGGTGTTGGATCGAGCTAATCAGATCAAGCAGAGTGGAGCTGATTCTTCTGGTCAGTGGTCACCGCATTGCAGACCCAAAGTTGAAGTCCTTAATGATGAATTTATGCATGCTTGAATTGTTAAGAGTTGAGTGAACTTGAACAACTAACGGTGCAGATGGAAGAGATGAAAAAGGTGGTGTTGCATCGAGCTAATCAGATCAAGAAGAGTGGAGCTGATTCTTCTGGTCACCACAGCAAGGATCAAAGTATATGAAATCCAGAACTCGTTGAGGGAGCAGTAGAATTTTCAAAGTTTCTTGATTGGGAGATTCTTTAGGCTTTTCTGAATCTTGTAGAGTCCTGATGCCGATTAACTCAATTGCACATGCGGCATTGATTTTAGTTAGTGATCATTCCTAGAAACTTTGACATTTTGAAATTCATGCAATTTCTTTTGGCATCATGTTTCTATCAGTACGGACTAGGGAATGTTTCAGTAGTGGGCAACATTGTACTTCTTGAATCTGGCCAAGTTTGATTTGATTTTGGTTTGTGCTTCTTAGATTCAGTTAGAAGCAGTATTACTGCATATTCTGTATTTCATGGGTTAAAAAAGTAATGTAGCAGTAGAATCATTCTTCACTTTATTCTTCAAATTTCACCTTTGGTTATTTGCAAGTTTCGTTGACTCTGGCAATTTTGCAGAGTTTACATATGGATACTGTATGCCTAAATTTGGTCAAATTTTCTGTTATGTCATTTTCTGATATTTCCTGCATAAAATTGCCGTTTTAGGCTTGTAATCTTCCATTTCCACCTCCGTTTCTTTATCAGCAATACAAAATTCTTTGTGTATAAGCACCTTAATCACATTGTGTATCCATATAACACCTCACAATTTGTATTCACGTGATAGTCTCTTAAGTTTCACCAGATGCAATTCTGTCAAATATTTTTATAGCTCCCAAATCCATGTATTGAAGATCGTCATCCAATGGACTGATCAACCAATTGCCTATGAAATAGTATAATGGCTTTGTGTGAAGCAGCTATAGTTTTTGCTCAACGAAGAGATAATTTACAAATCAGCCAATAGATTTACAATTTTAAGTAGCTATAGTTTCTGCTCAACTGCTCAGCTATATTAATAAAATTCATGTGCTTGCAGTTGTAAAACACTGTGGAATGTGACAAGGATCACTATGAAGGCCTGTAGATGTGTAAAACAATGAAATAAGCTACACTACAAATCTTGACAGGTAAAGAGACACTAGAGAGATCTTATTGAAGATTGCATAGGACTTCAATCATGTGAAAAAATGCATCGTAAGTTCGATGTATAAATCGATCAAATTTACTCAAATGGCTATCAATAACACTTGAACAAAAAATCTTTCCGCTTAAAAAAATTATTCAACTCTCACCAAAATGATCGGACCTAAATAAAAGAATTCCTCAAGTAACGTAAACATTACTTGTTTGTGATACATAATTTATAAAGTTGATGGTAAATTACTAATAATCCCCTGTGATTTTTTTTATTTTAATATTTGATTTCGATCATATAATCTTGACTATCAGCGCCTTGATTAACCATTAAATCTTCCCCTCATACTTGCTCTTATGGTGCACTAAGCACAACTACCCTTGCTAACTATGGAAGAATGAAGTTTTTATTTTCTTGCTTTCTAAAACTAATATTGTGAGACTGTGTCTCTTTTTTTTTCCCCCTAAATTTACTTTGTTCCCTTTATTTTTTTTTGAATATACTCCTTATATTATATTTAGAATGTCTAAGTTGTGAGTGCTTAGCTACACAACTTTTGCTTTCATTTACCTTCTGTTTTCATGAATTTTTTTCTTTCCTTTTTCTTTTTCTTTTTCTCAATTATCCTTGTTGTCTAGTTGCACATTAATTATTTGTTCAAGTATACTCTTACTATGGAATATCTTATAGGAATCAATTGAGTACCTACTGAGATGAAGTTGATACACTTGAGAGGCCAGGTTTGGTAATATAAGAGGCCAAAATGTGAACTATATGAACTCAAAAGGCCTATGAGCAGTATGAAAAACTAGCAAACAAAGAAGAATAGGGAAATGATAAAGAGTACATTAAGTAGAATTGGTTTTGTCTGCAATTAAGGATTACGAAATCTTGTTTTTTGAAATAGTTGTACCACTCGATCATGCCGTGGCTTGCTTCTATGCCGTTCACTCTGCCAAATAATTTGATGCTTCTTTCATATCATTTTCAAGAGCATAGGAAATTTTAGTTTGTATTCAACTCGATCTAATCTCAATATCATAAAGATACATTCATACTTATAATTGTCAATGATATAGAATTATAGACCTCCCAATTTCTCAATATGATAAATATAAGGATTCTACAAAATTGTCATTAGAATGCGGTTAATTAAAATTTGACAAAAGAATACTGTAAAAACAATACTATCAATATGAATTAAACTTTGAAAACATTTTAATCATTAAGAGAGACTTTGTAATTAAAATAATCTATTGAAATATCCAAATTGATCATATATTGTTAAATATATGATTTATGAATTTCTATTTTAAGCACTGCTCGTCCTTTTCTTGAAGAGTTCCAATTGCTGCATTTACACAACTTAATCATTTCCCTAAACGCATGCTCATTTAGTTAAATGGTGATAAGTGTTTATTTTGTGTGTTTAAAGTATGTTTTGTATTTAGTTTTTGTGTGTTTTTGTTATTTTAATGGCTAATTAACTAGGGTTTCTAGTGGAGTTTTGCATTTTATGGTTTAAATAGAAAAATTGCATTTCTATGAATTCAAGCAGTGAAAACTTCATGTTTTTGTAGGATTAAATGTTCAATCATCAAATGAAATGAAATGAGAAGATATTTGCATAATTATTATTGATGTGAATTAATTTCAGGTAATGAAGCTCAGAATGAAAGTTGGAAAATTGAAATATCTGAAGTTGATGAAATTCAAAATTGAGATGAACATATTGCAATTCAATTATCAAAGAATCAAAGGATCAAAAATCGGAGGATTTAATGCTTCAATTTCATGACAAAAAATTCAGATTTTGTAATTTTTGAACTAATCCGCGACCCAGAAACGCGAAGCGCCAATTGGATAAATTCATCAGCTCGCAAATCCCTCTCAGTAGAGATAGGAGAGTCGGATCCACGAGGCGATCCGCGAGTTGTGCCTCGTGGATCCATATTGCGGATCCCTGACAATGATTGATTCAACTTGCTGTTGATTCCAGAAATTTTCCAGCTCACTTCTAGCTCAACTTTTGAAGGAATTTTAGCTGGAAATTGCGTAAAAAATCTTGAAAAGTTGAAGAAGCAATTCCAAACAGAACTTGCATCAACTTTACAACTCATGTGAGGATTGAATTCAATGCAAGAAGATTGATTAAGATACATGATGACAATTCAAGAATGAAGATTCATTGAAGTCATTTCCTTTGACCTTTTGAAATTCAATTGGTCTTGTGTTCACATGATGAAGTTTTGGAAGCTTGTGGATGAATTCCTCTATAAATAGGGCCTTTGGTAGACAAAAAAAAAGAAGAAGAGAACTTTAGGAAGGCTAGAATCACTACCAAAAATGTAGTCTTCACTAGTTTTTCTTGGTTCATTAGATTAGTATAGTTAGTAGTGTAGTTATAGTATAATACAAGTATGATATTGTCTTTCTTTGTCATGTTTGGTTAAGTTTATGCCTTGAGTTATGGATGAACTTTCTACATCTTGTTTGTGAAGTTTACTTAATTGTTTGATGCTATTATTTTGAGCAAGACATTTAGTACTTTGGATTTTATAATTATGATTAACCGGCCATTAATTGTGATCATCTCAAGGTATTAAGTTTGCAATGAAAATGAGAATTTGACACTAGTTCATGAAGTGCTAAACCTAGCAAGTCACTCACAAGTGTAGGGTGGTGCCTTTGTGACTTTAGTGATTTATTTCATGTAATTTCATAGAACAAATGAGCTTATAGTTAATTCCATAACTACAGTGTAGGTATGGTTTAGCTATGAGTATAGTTGATTCACTACGAAAGTATGTTTCACATGCATTAGGAGATTATGCCATGTTTTGCCAAGGTAATAACATTCATTCAACCGGTAGCTTCATTTGCAAGAGTAGCAAGGAATTCCATAGGTCTAAGAGCTTATTTGTACTTATTTTATTTCATGTTTATAGTTTAAATTTATGTATTTGCTTGTGAAAGTTTAAATAATAGAGGAGTTCGAAAATCACCGGTACTTGACAATCTTTCCTGTGGGATCGACCCCTAACATTCCTTATGCTCGATAAATGATCTGTATACTTGCAGTAAATTGGGTGTTTAGGTTTTATATTAAAATTTGGTGTATGGTAAACCTCGCCAAGTTTTTGGCGCCGTTGCCGGGGAAGATTTGAGTCAATATCGACGCTAAGAACAACTTTATTACTTTAGACATTTTTACATTTATTGTTTTTTAGTTTATATCTTATTAGCTATTCTTCTTCACTAATCTTGCTTTAGTGTATTTGAAAGCATTTTTAGATTTTAAAGAAGGATAGCAAGGAAGTGGTCAAGGCTTGAGAGAAGGAAGATTGACAATGGACTCCTACAATTTTCAAGGTTATAACTATGGAGGTAACCAAAGGATGTTCAAAGGTATGTCATTTGAAGATTGCACAAAGAGCATTGAGGCTAAACTTAATTATATTACATTAAATGTGCAAATGGACACCATTATAAACTTGCTTGAACAAAAAAGGAATGCTAATGTTTTTAATTCTAATCATGTGGTTTGTGACTTGTGTGGAAATAATGATGCTACATATACATGTATACAAGCACAACATGTGGATGATTATGATGAATTTAAGTATTACAATTCTTGTTTTGATCAATATGGTGCTAATTGTGGTAATTCTTATACTTATGGTTGGAATAATCAATGTGCTTATGGTGATTCTTCATATTTTTATGATTACCAACCTAATGGTGTTCAACTTGAATCAAAGTCTTCTTGGAAATTAGCTATAGAAAAGTTATCTAATCCATCTTTACCTTTGGAGGAAGAAAGATTAGCTAATGATTCTAAACCATGTTGGGAAGTAACTATTGAAAAGTTAGCTCATACAACTCTCGATCATTTTGCTAGGGTTGAGAAAAGATTCGATGAATTAGCTTCTACTTTGAAGGATGACAAGACCAATTGCATACTTTGTGTGAAGTTATTTTATGTAGTGAAATGCAAATTGACCCTAACATCAATGGTGGGAATGTTGTGTGTGAAAGTGGAGTACATTTTGATGACAATGATGAATCTTATTTGCCTATCAATGATGAAATGTCCATTTCACATGATGATGTCTTTGGAATGAATTTTGAACCTCAAAAGACAAGCATAATGATGTTTATATAACCCCTTTTGAGGAATGTGGTGAATGTGTAGATTCTAAGGTCATCATACCCCAAGAAGGCCATATGAATACTCCTTTGGTAAGTTCTCAAGTGGTGGAACAAGGTAATATGATACGATTCTCACCCTATTTCAGACGAAACCCGTAACACGATAAGTTCACAGGATCTAGACGATTTCACCACGGTTTGGGCAGTGGAATATTAACTTGATCAAGGGCAACTCGAGACCAAGATTGATAGTAGAGACACCACAATCAACGCGATCCTGATTGATAAAGTCTTTTTTTGAACACTTAGAATTCCATCTAAGACATTCAAAGATTGTTCTCGCAAGAACCAAGAGAAAACTCTCAACAATTTCTGAAATAATTCGTCTTCCCCTTATTGAATGAAAAAAGGCTATTTATAGCTTTTACAAAACAAACCCTAACACTATTTGGACAAGGATAAAATAACTACCTAAACCCTACTTGTCTAGGTTCGGCTGGTCTACTTGGTCAACATGACCTTATGGCCAAATTTATTTAATAAAACAACTAAAGAAACCTAGTAACATAAGGAATCTCTTACTAACTAACAAACGAAAATAAATTCTTTAGGCGTGACCGTTAAGAGTGGGCACACCTAACTAGTATCAACGCTTCTGTCAAGCCGTTCCTTAGGCGCGACCACTTGGCACGGGCACGTCTAACTACTAAATCCACTTCTAGTCATGGACTTGCAAAATTCGCTTCTTCTTGGCCAGCCACGGATTATATCATTCCCTTCCTCTTAAAGGTAATTTGTCCCCAAATCGAAGTTAGAGGATATGGCCAATGAAATTACCTTCATAAAAACAATCCATGCGACATGTCTCTCACACAAGCGTAGGATCCACATGATCTTTGGCACAAAAGGTAGTTTGTAGGAATAACGTTGCTTGAACTCACAAACATTCTGGAGGTGATAACCTGGTATGTCCCATTTAGGACGAGCTCGAGGTTGCTCTCCATGAGTGCGGGCAGCTTTGAGTTGATAAAGTTCCAAGAAGGTAACCCGAGGAGAGTCAACTCCCAAAAGATCAACATTTTGAAACGTCATGTATGGAACAAGGGACACAAAGATAGTCTCGATGGCTGGATTTGCAACGTGAAAGTCAGCTTGTATACCTTCTCCATAGATATGGTCAGATTCGAACTCAATTTCTTGGGCAAAACGGCTCCAAGTAGAGTGAACCCCAAAGAGAAAGATTCCATGGAAGCTCGCGAATTGAACAAGTGATTTGGGAATAGAACAGTGAATCACCAATACCATTTGCCCTTGCTCAATCTGCATAAAACATGAGACACTAAGCAAAGCAAGGTTCCAAGTCTTAGGACAGTAAGATTGCTTAACAATCCTTTCATCTTTCACAATGATGCTCAAATCGCCCACTTCCTCACAAGATGCTGTACACGCTTGTGGCAAGTCAGCAACATTCGATGTCACCTCATTCATGAAACTTTCACTTGGTAAATCACACTTTTTTGTATTCATAGGTACTCCTTCAATCAATGCTGGACTAGAAGGAATATCGTCCTTAGGACCATTAGTGGGAGCACGATTATTTTGCTCAAAGAATGCCTGCAGCAATGGCATAATTTTCTCCATTAGAGGATCAACCATCTTGGCGGATTCAATTTGCCAGTCAGCCCTTGGAGCACATGATTTGGAATTTCCATTATGCGCCTTAGATGAATCTCTTTTGGTGGAAGATGAACCCTTACAAGGTGCTGGCTAGAACCGTCTTTGAAACTCCTCATCCTCTCGCTTATGTCTTTCATATAAGCTCAAAGCACGATATCGATCCATCTCATCCTTAAGTGTAAGGAACTCATGCTGTGGAGGCTTGAAATTAGAGCATTTGGAACTAGAATTCATGGAAGTAGAATGCTTTGAACGCCTTCTCTTGAAAGATTTATCTACTAACTTATCAAGTCGTCTTTTAAGAGGTTCAAATGTAGCCTCCAACTCCTTATTAAACATTGCCCCCATAGCTTCCATCTTTAGTGCAAACTGGGCTATGGTAATCTCATCTCCATTAGCCATGCTTAAACCTGCAAAATATTAGCAAAACAAAAAGAAATTCCTTGCAACACACAAGCTCACGTGTATGCACTCGCACTCGTGTATCACTCAAATTTCACTATAATAAAATCACCAATTCTTTCAAGTCCCTTGATTTTCCTCCTTGAAGAAATCAGAAATTCCAAGCAAGTTCAAGGACTTATAATCAATTATCTTCACGAAATGTGGTGTATCACAGCCAGTTCACTTGGAGAATGAAAAACAATGCAAGAAATTGAGAAATAAGAGACTAAAATTTGACTCAAAAACTGAAAAAAATTCTAATAAAAACAACTAAGAAAAACCCTAGAAGAAGACTTGAAGGACTAAGGGTAATTTGGTAAAAATTTCCTCGATTTCCTAGTTCACTTAGGGAGGGCAAACACAGAATTCAAACCTTTACAAGGACACAAATAAAGTTAGAAACAACTTAGGAAACAAAGACAAACAAAACAGATTTAAACACGACTCAATTTTGAAAACTAGACTTGTTTTAGGAAACTAACTAGACTCCAAGTTAAATTTGGAAAAAACCAAAAGAAAGACTTGATTTAATCAAAAAACAAACAAGTTAAAGACTCAACTGATTGCTGGAAAAGACAAAACAAATTTTGTGAATGATGGTTAACACATACAAGCAGCAATTCGGTCCAAACATGTCCCAAGCCAACGTGGTTTAGGTTTAGTTTTAGTCAATGGCGGTGGACAGTGGTTTCCAAGGCTATTTTGGATTGGTTGCTGTGGAATTTTAATCTCTTTTGGATAAGATTTGTGGCTGGTTAGGATTAGGAAAGCTGCTTTGCAAGATTTGGGATGGTTTCCTAATTGGTTTTGGTCTTTTTAGGCAACAAGAAACCCGTTTCAGATTTAGAAAGAAATCCTAGAATTTTTGGAAACTGATTTTCTGGTTTGGATTCAGCTTCCAAATTTGGTTCTAAACTTCCCCAACACAAGCAAGGATGATTTGGCAACCAACAAGAACGGTTTAGGCATTGAACAACAAGAACGGTTTAGGCCTTGAACAACAAGAACAACTCGAGGTTTGAGATCACAGAAGGCTGATTTCGGATCAATCACAAAAAAAAAAAAAACAAACAGCAACAAGGGAATCAAACGGACACCAAGACACAAACAAGATGCGGACAGCAAGACAAGAAAGCAAGACTCGAAAATTTTTCGGATGAACAATAAATAGATGAACAGTAATTTCGCTACAGTAGTGATAAACAGTATGTCTACAGTACTGCTACAGTATTGATGAACAGTGTTCCGATTTTTTTTTTCAACAAGAACAAATGAAAAGAAAACACAAGAACAAGAAGGATATAACCTGGTATACGTCAACTAGCTCTAATTACCAACTGATACGATTCTCGTCCTATTTCAGACGAAACTCGTAACACAACAAGTTCACAGGATCTAGATGATTTTACCACGGTTTGGGCAGCGGACTATCAACTTGATCAAGGGCAACTCGAGACCAAGATTGACGGTAGAGACACCACAATCAACGCGATCTTGATTGATAAAGTCCTTTTTTGAACACTTAGAATTCCATCTAAGACACTCAAAGATTGTTCTCGCAAGAACCAAGAGAAAACTCTCGACAATTTCTGAAATAATTCGTCTTCCCCTTGTTGAATGAAAAGAAGGCTATTTATAGCCTTTACAAAACAAACCCTAACACTATTTGGACAAAGATAAAATAACTACCTAAACGCTACTTGTCTAGGTTTGCTGGTCTACTTGATCAACGTGACCTTATGGCCAAATTTATTTAATAAAACAACTAAAGAAACCTAGTAATATAAGGAATCTCTTACTAACTAACAAACGAAAATAAATTCTTTAGGCGTGATCGTTAAGCGTGGGCACGCCTGACAAGTGTCAACGCTTCTGCCAAGCCACTCCTTAGGCGTGACCACTCGGCGCGGGCACGTTTAACTACTAAATCCGCTTTTGGTCATGGACTTGTAAAATTCGCTTCTTCTTGGCCAGCCATGGATTATATCATAATATCTATGAGTCACTTGAGATTGGTAAACCAATTCCTTCTTTCTTATCATTCGGTTATATGACTCACTTGATTGAGTCACCTTTTAATGATCCACCTCGTCTTCAAATGGTGGATTATTCATTAACTAAACCTCTTTGATGAACGGGTTATATAGTCAAGCTAATGACTATAAATGAGCACTAGTTGGGAGACAACCCATCAATTTATGTTATTTTTCTTAGTTTTAATGTTTGAGCATGTGTATTATATGTTTTTAAGTGTGTTTATTTTGTTTGTTTTGTAGGAAAATCAAGCATGGCAAAAGTGACCTTTTGGGTGCACCGTGAATACTAAAATGCAAACAACTTGGTACCTCAATTTGCGTTTTAATTGTTAATGATCCAAGAAAAGAGGTTAGTTATGTTGTTTTGATCATTTTACATGTGTCAGGAAAGGCGTATTTCATAATTAACAAGCAGGGTTTTTAATCTGAAAATAGTAGAAAATGAATGCTTAATGAAATAATTGCAAAAAAATTGCAGAATCTCATTTCCAGCAGGATCCACGAGCCAATCCGCAAGGTATACCTCACGGATCTCTGAGACTCGCGGTTCAGAATTAGAGAATTCCCAGGTAGATTTGTGAACCGGATCTGTGAGATATGCCTCGCAGATCTCTGAGGTTCGCGGATCAATTTCTGAGACTTCTGAATTGAAGGCGAGATGTAGGAAATGTGAAGTGCGCTTCGCTGATCCGGATCCGCGATGGATTGGTTTGCGGATCGCTTGGCAGAATGTAAAAAATGAAAAGTCGCGAACCATTTTTTCTTCTTCTTCTTCTTCGCGATTCACCCTGCAAAACACGCACCAGCACACACTTTTTTCACACATTTCATCAAAACTCTCTTTTTCCTTGATAATATTCTAAAAAATCATCTACCCAACCCCTAGTGAGCATCAAGGAGTATTTTTATCCTATTAAAATCCAATAAAAACACCTCAAAAATCAGATTTTTGAAGAATTAAGCTAGGGTTTGGCTGAATTTATTCTTTAAATTCGTGGCTGTTTTGGTCTCAATTCAAGGGGCTTTTCGCATCAATCATCTCCCCATCTATCATTCTACGGATTCCAGATAACATTTCTCACTTTTCTTGCACGAATTTTGATTTCTAAATTTCAAGTTCTTGAGCAATTTTGCAATTATTTTGGATTTCAATTTTTGTGATTAATTGTTGTTGTTTATTACTTCCATTATGCTTATTGATGATGTTTAAGCATGTTTTGTGAATTAATTATGGGAATGTGGTACCTTTTAGTGAAATTTAATTTCTTAAATTTCCTATAAATTGCTCAATTTGGAAATTATGCTTGGCATGCTTAAGAGTGTATTTGGTTGATATCATGGAGCTTATAATTATCCTTAGATGCTATTTGTTCTAAATGTGAGGAATTTTGGAGTCATTTTGATAATTTTTACCAATTTTTGCATAATTTTGGAATTTAATTCTATCTATATAAAATGGCTAATATTGGTGGATTTGAGCATATTCATGGATTTTAAATCTTGATATGGAGTATGTTGTGTATATTTATGTTGAGATTTAGAGAAATTTTTGGGAAAATTTGATGAAAATTGGCATTTCCAGAATTTGTTCAAACGGATGATGATTTGTTGGAATGTGGCTTAAATTGATGATTTTTATGTTTTGAATTGTTATTTGACAAATTGTTAAAATTAAGTGGTTAGTAAATGTGCTTGACATTGCTAAATTTTAACAATTTGTTAGGTGTTTTGGGTGAATAGAGTAAATGTGCTTAACATTGTTAATTTTGGCAATTTGTTAGGTATTTTGACCCGTACTAGAGGAGGTATTCGTCGCCGTTCACCATCCTCAACTTCAAGTGGTGAAGAGGGACAATGTGAGCCATCGCCTTCACAACAAAGATGATGACCTAGGAGGACAACTACTAGACAGCCACCACCACCAGAGTATGACACTCTACAGTTCACTTCAAAAGAGAACCAAGAGTGGTACGAGATTAGGGAGCATAAGGGATTCATTTTTGAGATGCATGTCACTCCAGATGTCAATGCTGAGTTTCATCTCTCCAACGCTTTTGATATCTTTGGTTGGGGTCCGATTTTAACTTTACTGGATTGCTTGGCAGAATGTGAAAAATGAAAACTTGCGAACCATTTCTTCTTCTTCTTCTTCTTCTTCTTCTTCTTCTTCTTCGTGATTCACCCTGCAAAACACGCACCAGCACACACTTTTTTCACACACTTCACCCTGAAAAGTCGTGGTTCAGATTTCAAACTTCTGTTTTCAGATTTTAGTTTTATCATACGTACCCTTAGATACATTAGTATTTGAACTTGACTTGACTCGTACTTACCCTTATACTATGTTTTTCTTTAGTTCATTTTGGTTTAATAACTACATGCCATATGTGAAGTCAAAATCTAGCCATCTTTTAGGGGGAAGGATTGGAGTTGGTGCTAAGGTAAGAGGAATTATAAATAGGAGATTTTGGATCCAAGATCTCCCATCTACAAAAAAAAAAAAAGAAAAAGGCCGAACCACCTTTTAATCTTGCTTCTTAGATAATGTGCTGTATGCATACTACTTCATTACAATAATCTCATTGAAGGACATAATATGGTAGATTATGGATTTTAAATTTCTTTCCTATTAAAAAATTTATAACTTGAATGCAAAAAAAAATAAGAACAAAAAATAAATGATTATCCAAAATTGAAATCATTAATTAGTATAAGTAATTGACTGAGAACAAAATTTCATAATTTGTATGATAAATTTTTTTAGTTATGTGGACTAAGAAATGAATGAATTTGTATGACCAACTTACACACACACACACAAAATGGAAAAAAGAAAGTATTTGCGCGATCTAAGATACAAAGATATAATCTCCAATTTAGCAAATAGATTTTTATGTAGCTCAATAGCTCAAATATATTCATAAATTCATGTGTTGCTAAGCATAGAAAAACTGTGGAGTACAAAATATTCGCACGCAATAGCTTTTAGCATCTGTTAACTATGAAAAAATACGAGGATCACTACGAAAGCTTCTAGATATAGGGGTAATCATGGATTGGGTAACCAATACATTTACAATTTTGCTGATCCTAATGGCATGTACTGGTTTAGAAGAATTACATTCTCTATCCTAACTCAATTTAGCTAGTTAACTAGTGACTGGTTAAACTGTAGAATAAGTTGGATATACATGGGAACTTAATCGTTTTCTACTTATATCAAAAAAAGAATTAGATTAACAAATCAAATAATACAACATCTACAAGTATTTCATCTTACGACCCCAAAAAACAATCAACAAAACAAAAAATCAAAACATTTTCGATAATTAAAATATTGAATATTATGAACATTTGTTTTCATTTTCTCTATTTCTTGAAAGTTATGAATTAATTTTTTAATGAGGATCATAGGTTACTCCACAACCAAACATGTAAGCTTTAAAAATTAAAAATTAAATAATCAGTAGAGTGATAAAATGGATAGAATTTATGAGAAATGAATTTTTTTTGGAAAAGGCACAAAAAAAAAAAAAGAAAGAGTAGGAGAGTAAATAAAATTAATGATGGTGAATGTAGAAAATAGAAAAGGTAAATGGGGACTTGGTTGATAAGTTTATAAGTTTTAAAAAATAATAAAATGTATAAGGTCCTTCTAACTCAAATTATTAGTAAATGACTAAATAATTATGAGTTAAGATTTGGATGCTGGTTACTCTAACCAACCTTACATTACATGTATGTACGTAGGTTCGGATAATCGTAATTCTTAAAAACTGAAATCCATACTCTAGCCTAATTTTTTAAATAGGTTCAGGGTAATCTAACCATTTTAAACATTTCGGATTAGTTACCATACTTTTCAATTTGGACTAATTTGATTTTTTTGGTTACTCATTTTTTGGTTCTTTTTGAACATCATATCCAGATGCATAAAACAATCAAAGAGCTTGGTGACAAATATTCACAAGTAAAAAGACAGTAAAGAGATTTAATTGGTCTTTCATAGGTCTTCAATCACGTAAAAATAATGATAATGTTAGTTCAAATATATGAATCTGACAAAATAAAACACCCAGTTTACTCAAACAAACATGAATAACGGTCAGAAAAAATTTTTCTACATGAAAATTTTAGTCAATCCTCACCAACAAGTAGACCTAAGTAAAGTAACTCCTCCAAAAATGTCAAACTTACTTGTACGTGACACATAATTTATAAACATGAAAAATAATGGCATTTTGATCTTCAAATGATAGGGCTTAGCTTTTTTTAATCAAAGGGTTTTAGTCAAAGGATTTTTAAACAGGTGCCTTGGGGCACTCATTAGTATATTTCTATCATATCTAATTTACCATATAAATGTACCAATTCACATTTATTGCAAACCATAAATTTGGATATTTTCCTAAGTTTATTATGACATTAATAAACTTAGGAAATATAAGTGACAAAATCATTTTACATTAATTATGAAAAACTCAAAAAAGATTTTTACAAAATGAGATGAACCATGTAAGCGATTTTCCCTGCACAAGGAAAGGGAAAATCATATGATGGTGCCGTAAATTAAATGATTGTTATTTCATTTATCAAGGAACCAGAGATGTAGCAAACTAGTATTGATCACTTGATTCACATTTTAATGTAGTTAAAAAAGCTCCAAAAAGATTTCTTTTACCAATAGAAATCAGGTTTTTTTTTCTTTTTAATTTGAAAAAGTTAGATGGTTGAAACTGAATCAGTCTTCAAACGAACTGGAAATAACTAAAGCAAATTCCCTTTTTCTCCCTATTTATCAGTTCCATTTCATTTGTCTCTGTTGACCAATATATATATATATATATATATATATACAATAAAAACCAAGCCCATTTAGAAGTTTAATAGTTTTAGAATTATATTTGTTCTTTGATAACTAGATTAGAATTAGTATCAAATTTGGGTTAGAAAATATTATCGGCTATGTTTGGTGTTAGTATTGGGATAAGCTTTATAGTTTTATTTATCTATTTAACTAGTTAAAGTCGAGTTTGTATTATAGAGAATTGTGATAACATAGTAATAAAATCGTTAAATCTCTCCGGATGTTATTTTGCAAGTTCTATAGGAACCAGTAAAATCTCATGGGTTATTTGCCACTTTCTTGAAGCATCATCCGCGGATGCGCAAGACATACAAATTGTCATCTTATTTTAATATCTTCAGCTGCTTCCTCTATTTTTTGTTTTGTTTTGTTTTTGTTTTGTGCTAACACTCTCTTTCAAGTAGAGGTGTTGGTGTTCATCGATCAGGTAATCAGTCCATTTGTAATTTCGCTGACCATAACCACAAGTAGGAATTCAGTAAAATTACATTATATCTTAAGCTTATTTAGCCGGTTAACTACTAACCGGTTAACTTGTAAAATAGGGTCGGGTGTATAGGGTAATCTAACCCTCTTCTACTAGTAGAAAAAAGAGAAAAATAGGATTAGATTAAAGACAAAAATAATTCAACAGTTATCGAAATTATTGAGAATGTTTAATCCTATAAATCAAAAGAAACACCAACAAAGTGGAAAATCAAAACACAATATATAATTAAAACATAAATATTCCAAACATTTGTTTTGATTTTCTCTACTTCTTGAAAAGTAATTATTATTTTTTAATTAAAGATGATAGTTTTCTTCACAACCAAATATGTATGCTCCTAAAATTAAAAATGAAATAAGTAGGATTGTGAAATGGATAGAATTTAGGAGAAAGAAAAAGAAATTTTGAACAAAGATAAAAAGTAGAGTAGTAGACTAAATGAAATTAGTGGCAATGAATGTAGGAAATGGAAAAAGTAAGTCAAAGATAGGATTACGTATACAATGTAAGTTGTGAAAAAATAAAATATATAATAGCATGGGTTTCGTAACTTAAATTATTAGCAAATAACTAAATAATTATTGCTTGAGATTTAAAAAAATAAAATATATAATTTAGATACTATATAATTATTTGTAAATGGCTATATATATACTAGTAGACTTGGGTAATTGCAGTTTTTAAAAATTGAAAACTATAAACTAACCTAATTTTTTAAATAGATTTGAGTAAACTAACCATTTTTAAAATTATGAATTCGTTACCCTATTTTTCAATTTGGACAGATTCAGTTTTATTGGTTACCCACTATTTCGGTTCTTTTTGGACACCCATACTTTCAAGATAGCCTTTGCTTCATTCAACCAAGTAAAGAGACTTTGCGACCACCAATTAAAGAATAACTTCAGAAGTAAGACAAGCTGTTGAGGTCAAGGGACTTTTGGCTTATCACTGGATTTGATTCAAGGTCTTTGATTGTCAAAATTTTGTACTTGTGCCCTATTTGGAGGCAAATCATGTTTCTACCACAATGCAAGTACGACTAAGAACGAAATTTCATAATTTGTACGATGCGTCTTCTTAGTTACATGAACTAAGAAATGAATGAATTTGTGTGAGTAACTTATAAGAAAGGGAAAAACAGTATTTGTGTGATCTAGGATACAAAGAGATAATTCCCAGCCCAGCAAATAGATTTTTGAGTAGCTAAGTATCAGCTCACAGCTCAAGTACATTGATAAATTCATGTGTTGCTAGGCATAGAAAATCTGTGGAGTACAAAATATTCGTACTCAAAAGCTTTTAGTATCTATTAACTGTGAAGTAATATGAGGATCAGTATAAAAGCATCTAGATGATTAAAAAAAATCGAATGAGCTATATGACAAATGTTGACAAGTATAAAGACACTAAAGAGATTCAATTGATGCTTCCATCGGTCTCCAATCACGTAAAAATAACGATAATGTGAGTTCAAATATATGAATATAAATGATTACTCAAACAAATATGAATGACAGTGGACAAAAAGTTTTTTTGACAGGTGTCAAGACTGTTCAATAATAATAATAATAAACCTAACTGTCAACAAAAGTAGCCATAACCCAATTCTGAGTACTGGAGTAGGGACTCTGGATGTGCAATGGGTTATTTAATTCACCCTGACTCTGAAGAGTTTGCTTAATTCGATATACTAAAATTTACTCACAAGAAATTATTAATTTGTACAGGGCAAGTAGGGTCGTATCGTCAAGGATTAGGGAGAATTTCACTCTTTTTCAAGTCAAAGGGAAACGGGGGAGTTTTGAGAATTAAATGCTAGCAAAATAATATCACGGTAATAAGATGCAAAAATAAAAAATAAAAAATAAAAAATAAAAGAGACAAATAGTGAGACAAACTCTAACCAATGTTACACTTCAGAAATGGTTCAGGTAACTAATCATTAATGCAAGTATAATTCCAACATTCGTCAATAAACAGGTTTTTAACTGCCGATATGACTTGACAATCAGTTTCTCCTTACTGTTTCGATACTCAAGGTACGACTATTGACTATTCCCCTAATCTAGATATAACCCCAAGTACTGTGAGGGTCTCAAAATTCTAATTTTATTTTAAAAATACATAATAATATTTATATTATAATTATTCACTAAAATATTAGTGAATTTATGTTTTGAATTATTATTTTCTAATTTAGAGGAATTTTCAAGAATTATTTGCGGTGTGTGGATTCAGCCAGATTAAGCGTTAATTGTTGTTCCGAAGTGTGAATCGTGACTTTAAGATGAAACCGAGCATATGTAGAGATATTACAGAGGCATAGTTAAGGTTGGACAGTGTTGAAATGAGATAAAATAGTAAAAGTTAGAGTATCGCACGTTGACACGACAAAAAGTAATCATTTGACCACTTTTCCATAAATTAAGGGGAGCCAAGTGTTTTGTCTATAAAAGGCACCATTCATACTCCTTATCCCTTCATTATTTTCAGCTGCAATCTTTGGGAGCCTTAAAGAGAGAGAGGGCCGAATATAGAGAGAGAAAAGAGAAGGAGTTTGAGAGATTTTCTTCTTCATCTTCTTTGTCTTCCATTTGCTGAAGCTTCAAGATTTCATTGGAAGTTTTGATCTTGTATCTTCCCCTTCCCTTGGCAGCCTGAGAGAGAGAGAGAGAGAGAGAGAGGGAGTGAGGTCCGAAAGTTAGACAGAGAAAAGAAGACGAAAGAAAACTTGTGTGGTTTGTCTCCTTCTTATTCTTGAGCTTGTTGTCGGAAATCATTATCAAAACAAGCGGATTTTGGGCTAAGGTTGGAGCTTTTTGGAGTTGCTAAACTTGGGAGTATCATCCTTGAGTAGATCTTCACTAGATCTTACTTGATCTTGCTAGATTTGAAAAGATCTTGAGGTATAACCGTTAAAACTCTTAGCTTTAGTCTTACTAGTGTCAGATCTGTAGATTCTACGGTTAATTTTGCTAAAAATGGTTATGATTGGAATATTTGAGTTGGGTTCCTGAATTCCCAACTTTAGTAGCGGATTTGAGGTGACTTTTAGGTAGCGGACTTGAGGACCTGATTGTGGTTGTATTTGTCGTTTATGAGACGAGTGCATTTTATGGTTAAAAGTAGCATTTGTTGTTGAAAATTTTGAAGGAAAGTGTTGATGGCTGCTCGAACCTATGCTTTGAAATTTTGATATTTGATTTCGAAATTTTATGATATTTCTTGATGAGATTTTGCCTAAATATATATGTATTATGTTCGATTATAAGTATATGCTTTAATAGAGTGAAAATCCTGAACTTTAATGGTGAAAATTGAGTTTCACTAAACTTTGAGGGAAAAGTGCTTTTTTTGACAAATTTGTGGGTTTGAAAGACTTTAGTTAATTTTCATGAATTTTGTGCATTGAGACCTAGTGAAGATTGTTTGAAAAATATATTATAACTTTGGTTAAAAGTTTGGTGTTGAATTTAAATTCAAATGAGTGATTTTGAGGTAAGATACCTCACTTTATTTCAGTATGCTAATAGATTAGAAGTTGCTTGGATGGAGTACATCGATAGAGTTGTTTGGTTATTTGACGTTTCGATTTAAAAATGGAATCTTTTAATATGAGTTTTGGTTCGAATGACTACTTTTCATTCGAGCAAAGTTAGAGAAATTTTGCGAAAAATTTTGATAAAATAAATGAATAAGTTATTTGAGTTAGTTTCACTAATTGTGCGGCAAAACTTATTTCTTCATTTTACTTGATTATAGGAAGTGCGGAAGGATTTGCACCGGATCCTAATTTAAAAATCGAATCTTGCCACTTTGGTGAGTTTCCATGCATGTTACTTGGTTATGTGAATTTGATTTGGTATATGATTAAAGATATGATTTGATGTGAAAATTTGATTTTGATCCATCAGATGGAGTAGTGTGTACTTTATCGCACTTATTCCTATTTGAATGGTAAATTTTGTAAAAAGCGCTATTATGACATCTCAAGTAAGTTTTGAATCTTTTGACTTGAGATATGATGTGAATTCTGTTTTGAGTATATGATGTGATGTGATGTGTTTTGTAATTATTATTTTCGAGAATACTTAATCCCCTTGGTAAGTTATCGACTCGAGCCGTTGGGAAGTCTCAGGTCGAGGAAATTTAACAACATTGGGCTATGTGATATGATGTGTGCTCTGGACTTGGCAAATGGCCTTGTCCTTGTTGAAGAGCAATACACAAATATGTAAATTATGTGAGGTGGGCGGGCCCGTACAGGGGTTTTGGTGGAGAAAGGAGTAAGTGGTGGTCTACTTGGTTTGTATGTGAAAGTTGACGGAGTGTCAACTACGAGATTTGTGCACCAGTCCAGGAACGTGCTCCAGTTTCGAGGACCTTAGCCCCTGAGAGCTACTCGTATCCTATCTTTGTGATGTTATTTGCTTTTCTTATTTGCTTATTTCTAAATATGAATTTGGAATGAGAATCTCATATATGTTGTGTGCTTTGCATGCCTTTTTGGAACTCATTGGGCTTTTAGCTCATTCTTTCCAATTTGTTTTCCTTAGTAGGGACTGAAAATCCAAGTGAAGGAGTCAACTAGTAGAATTAGGGTTCACTTTTGTATTTGGTATGACAAACTCGAATTGTGATTTTAAGAGTTTTTGTATTGTGAGAATCTGAATGTATGATTAAGTACTTTGTGTAATTTGGGATTGTAAGTTTAAAACAATGTATTTGTGAATTATTATTTGGTTTGATTTGAGAGTGGTATTTTAGTTTGGTGTATCAGTGATCGTTGTGTGAGTGAGTCCTGGCAAGAGTTAGGCAGGCGGCCCGCGAAACCCTTTGGTATGTCTTAGCAGGAGGTGGGGCTATCACAGGTGGTATCAAAGTTTAGGTTTTAGATCTCTGTAGTGTATCCTAGGCTAAAAGTTTAGGATACTGGCCTGTGGAAAGTAGGACTAGAGTGTTTCTGGTGCTTGATGGTTGGTAAGTGTTACTGCTTGAGAGTTTCTTATATGAATTGATTTGATCGAGAGTTTGATGTTGCTGTGATTGAGGCATAAGAGTGAATCTTAGTGTTTGATTGACTTTTGAGGTTTGTCATAACCCTGATTAGTATGAGTTGGAGTGTCGAGAACGATACCCTTAAGGGGATGAGATTGTAACACCCCAAAAGTTAAAGGTGTTTTCGAAATGTATTTTCAAAGTTTCTCCTTTGAATAAAAATTTATCGCTTAGTGATTCGAAAATAAGTTATATATGTATATAATTTCATATCTTCTTGTTTCCGTTCAATTATTTTACGGATATTTGCAAAGGTTTAATTGACCTAGTCAAGCCTATTTGAGTATGTAAACTATATTTGGATGTAAAAGAAGGGCTTATTGGCAAAGTTTCAAAGCCATTTTAGAGGGAAACAATGAAAACTTGACATTTATCCCCAAATTAATAGCTAAAGTTTTGATTAAATTACATAAATAGCCAAACTTACAAACCTTCCATCATCTTTCATTTTATTTTCTTCTCTTCTTTTTGGATAAAATTTTGAGAGGAAAAAGGGAAAAAGAAACTCCATTTGCTTGGCTTCATTTTCTTGTCCGACAAAATTGATTTTCCTTTATGAAGTTACAAATCAAACTTGGAAGAGAAACCCTTAGTGGAGGACCCTTGGTTTCATTTTCTTAGGATGCTGGACTGTGGGAATTAGATTGTGGGTTAGCATAAGATGAAGTCATCATTTGATGATTGGGTGAGAATTAGAGTCAATAAGTATTTGAGAGTTTAGTAGGTTTGAAAGAAATGTAAGAGATAGCTATTATTTATGTTGAAGTGTTAATAAGACCTAAGTTCGATTAAGTTCTAAGTGAGTGAAGAGGATACAGTGGCTAGTGATGAGGATATGGGAGAGGATGCCGCTATGGCCGAGGCAGATCCCCCAGTATTTGGAGTCTAACCTGTCAGAGAGTCGTACTTCTAAGACTTCTGCCACTATGTCTGGATAGGCTAGATGAGTATGAAGATAAGATTTGGAGTATCTTTTGTGAGAAAACTATTAGAGTGGTTCTCAGTCTTTGTAATTGCATGTCTGTTAATTTTTCAAAGTCCTATACTTTTGTTTGATCGCAATTGTGAACTTGATATAACTTTTGTATAATTTGTGTTAAGAGTATGCTTCTTTGATGCACTCCTGGCACTTCTTTGTTATGAGATGTAATTATAAAGTGTTTTGCCTATTTTTCGAAGTGATTCCTCTAATAGTGTATTTACTTTCTTGTGTTTATGTTAAATATTTGCCCTCTATAAAACCATGGAGGGTAAAAGAGGCCGAAGTCGAGGGCGAGAAATTAAATCACTCTAAGATTGGAGAATAATGTATATAGACTAAGGACATGGTATAAAAATTTTGGGGTAGGTACTCTTTACTTTCAAGTACCCTTATCATGGATGGTAGGATGTTGAATTTGAGGACAAAAAGAATGACTTTAAGAGAGGAATCTTATGTTTTCTTGTTAAATTATTAGTTTGAAGTGCTCAAGATGACAAGTTAGATTAGAGTAATTTATGTGCAAACTTTCATGGTTATACTTGCTAAGGATTTTGGCTAGATGATTCTTGATATGTTAATGGGAGGATCTTGAATTTTTGTTTGGAAAAGTTGGAAGAATTATGGATCAAACGATGAGAGAATGTTGGTGGAAATTCGGTGTTGTGATGGCCAAAATAGGGAAGATAAATCAGCTTTGATTTTCACTTTTTCTTGGTCATTTTGGGCAAGTTATTGTTTAGCGAACTTGTCAAAACATCAACTTTCACTTGTATGTTGAAAGTGAACAAAAACTATGCATTTTCTGCCTTGAATTCTTCAGGGAGCAATTTCAGTCAACTTCTTAGGTTTTTTGATATTAATTGGCAATGACTTAGAGCTTGATTTTTATACCATTGAAAGCTCTATGAATCTAATTTCAAATGCCATTGATGGCATCCAAATCTAACTTTCCTACTTGGAATTATAGTCAATTGCTCAAATGATCTAATTCAAATCCGACAACTTTCTATACTTCTGTGATTACTATTTTGATCGCAAAAATGTATGAATTTGATTCCAAAATCTTCATATGAAATGTGACACTGTGTCCTAACTTTGAAATGGCATAAAATGCCTCCCAATCCGATAAATGAAGTTCCAGATAAACCCAAAAAAGGAAGCAAAGCTGTTAACTTTGCTCTTTCTCTTTTGCATTTTTTTCCTTTACTTTCCTTGGTTCAATTCACTTTCCTTTGGTTCTAAATAACGTTTTTACTCTATTCTTATATTTAGACTTTTGCCCTGAAATATTTATAGATTTTCCTTGACTTGCATCAAAGGCCTTGCAAGATTAAAGAACGAAGTTTAGAGACGTAAAATTGGTAATGTTGAATGAGATATGGAAGTGAAAATTCTTGTTTCTTGTGGATCGAGAATCAGTGAAAGTCTTGTTATATCATGTTTCATATTAGGATTCGATTACATTAAAGAAGATGGAGTTGTGATTGTTGTGTTAAGTTGAAAATGAGTTTAATTGGTGAATGATCCTTTGTTACTCTGGATTGATTTATTAATAAGATATGTGGATTTGTAAATGTATGTAAGGAGATTGATTCTTTGACTTACATGAGAATTTAAGATTCATGTACAAATTATTGGATTTGAATTATACTGCCAATTTGAGAGTGAATACCTTTGCCGTGCGATTATGAATTGATTGATTTATTATAAGTAATGGAAGTCCTTTTAAGAAGAAAATTTTATAAGAATATCACAACTTGAAGATTAGCAAGGAAATGTGCCAAGAGTATTATTATTGACCGATATGGACATTATAGATTTATAGTGATGCCATAAGACGAACCACAACATTTAACACTTATTCGGACTGTATTACGGTAAATTTATTAAGGATACTATGGTGCATTGAAGATTCGAGGGAAGCATGAGCAACACTTAAAAATAGTGTCGCAAACCTTGAGGAAGTACTATTTGTAGGTTGAAATCCATGGAAGAAAAAAAAAATTTGGTGGAAACATAATTGAAATAAGGTGAACTCTGGGGTATATACATATGCATTTGGGGAGTTTTAGTGATGACTATCTTATAAGAGTTGAATTCATACCATTGTCGATGAAATGAGTATTATTCTAGAAATGGAAAGATATCGAAGTTGAGGAGACGTTAGTTTATGAAAAACGGCATGTGCAGATCCATGGTAAGAATGTAAAGGATTTGAGAAACAAGTAAATTCCTTTGGCTAAGGTTGTATGGAGAAATCATGGGATTAAGGAAGTAACCTGGAAAGTTGAAAAAGAGATCCGAGAGAATTGTCCAGAATGATTTGTAAGCGAGATACGAATTTCAAGGATGAAATTCTTTTAAGGGGGGAAGGATGTGAGGGCCTCAAAATTCTAATTTTATTTTAAAAATGCATAATAATATTTATATTATAATTATTCACTAAAATATTAGTGAATTTATGTTTTGAGTTATTATTTTCCAATTTAGAGGAATTTTCAAGAATTATTTGCCCGTGTGTGGATTCAACCAGATTAAGCGTTAATTTTTGTTCCGAAGTGTGAATAGTGACTTTAAGATGAAACTGAGCATATGTAGAGATATTACAGAGGCATAATTAAGGTCGGACAGTGTTGGAATGAGATAAAATAGTAAAAGTTAGAGTGTTGCACGTCGACGCGACAAAAAATGGTCATTTGACCACCTTTCCATAAATTAAGAAGAGCTAAGTGTTTTGTCTATAAAAGCACCATTAATGCTCCTTATCCCTTCATTATTTTCAGCTGCAATCTTTGGGAGCCTTAGAGAGAGAGAGGTCCGAATATAGAGAGAGAAAAGAGAGGGAGTTTGAGAGATTTTCTTCTTCATCTTCTTTGTCTTCCCTTTCTTGAAACTTCAAGACTTCATTGGAAGTTTTGATCTTGTGTCTTCCCCTTCCTTTGGCAGCCTGAGAGAGAGAGAGAGAGGGAGTGAGGTCCAAAGTTAAAGAGAGAAAAGAAGAGGAAAGAAAGTTTGTGTGGTTTGTCTCCTTCTTGTTCTTGAGTTTGTTGTCGGAAATCATCATCAAAACAAGCGGATCTTGGGCTAAGGTTGGAGCTTTTTGGAGTTGCTAAACTTGGGAGTATCATCCTTGAGTAGATCTTCACTAGATCTTACTTGATCTTGCTAGATCTGAAAAGATCTTGAGGTATAACCCTTAAAACTCTTAGCTTTAGCCTTATTAGTGTCAGATCTGTAGATTCTATGGTTAATTTTGCTAAAATGGTTATGATTGGAATATTTGAATTGGGTTCTTGAATTCTGAACTTAGGTAGTTGACTTGAGGAGACTTTTAGGTAGCAGACTTGAGGACCTGATTGTGGTTGTGTTTGTCGTTTATGAGACGAGTGCATTTTATGGTTAAAAGTAGCATTTGTTGATGAAAATTTTGAAGGAAAGTGTTGATGGCTGCTCGAACCTATGCTTTGAAATTTTGATGTTTGATTTCAAAATTTTATGATATTTCTTGATGAGATTTTGCCTAAATATATATGTATTATGTTCGATTATAAGTATATGCTTTAATAGAGTGAAAATCCTGAACTTTAATGGTGAAAATTGAGTTTCACTAAACTTTGAGGGAAAAGTGCTTTTTTTGACAAATTTGTGGGTTTGAAAGACTTTAGCTAATTTTCATGAATCTTGTGCATTGAGACCTAGTGAAAATTGTTTGAAAAATATGTTAGAACTTTGGTTAAAAGTTTGGTGTTGAATTTAAACTCAAATGAGTGATTTTGAGGTAAAATACCTCACTTTATTTCAGTATGCTAAAAGATTAGAAGTCGTTTGGATGGAGTATATCAATAGAGTTGTTTGGTTATTTGACGTTTCGATTTGAAAATGGAATCTTTTAAGATGAGTTTTGGTTCGAATGACTACTTTTTATTTTTGCAAAGTTAGAGGAATTTTGTGAAAATTTTGATAAAATAAATGAATAAGTTATTTGAATTAGTTTCGTTAATTGTGCGGCGAAACTTATTTCTTGATTATAGGAAGTGCGGAAGGATTTGCACCGGATCCCAATTAGAAAATCGAATTTTGCCACTTTGGTGAGTTTCCATGCATGTTACTTGGTTATGTGAATTTGATTTAGAATATGATTGAAGATATGATTTGATGTGAAAATTTGATTTTGATCCATCAGATGTAGTAGTGTGTACTTTATCGCACTTACTCCTATTTGAATAGTAAATTTTGTAAAAAATGCTATTATGACATCTCAAGTAAGTTTTGAACCTTTTGACTTGAGATATGATGTGAATTCTGTTTTGAGTATATGATGTAATGTGATGTATTTTGTAATTATTATTCTCGAGAATACTTAATCCCCTTGGTAAGTTATAGATTCGAGCTGTTGGGAAGTCCCAGGTCGAGGAGATTTAACAAACTTGGGTTATGTGATGTGACGTGTGCTCTGGACTTGGAAAATGGCCTTGTCCCTGTGAGGTGGGCGGGCCCGTACGGGGGTTTTGGTGGAGATTGGAGTAAGTGGTGGTCTACTTGGTTTGTATGTGAAAGTTGACGGAGTGTCAACTACGAGATTTGTGCACCAGTTTAGGAACGTGCTCTAGTTTCGACGACCTTAACCCCTGAGGGCTACTCGTATCCTATCTTTGTGATGTTATTTGCTTTCCTAATTTGCTTATTTCTAAATATGAATTTGGAATGAGAATCTCATATGTGTTATGTGCTTCGCATGCCTTTTTGGAACTCACTGGGCTTTTAGCTCATTCTTTCCAATTTGTTTTCCTTAGCAGGGACTGAGAATCCAAGTGAAGGAGCCAACCATTAGACTTAGGGTTCACTTTTGTATTTGGTATGACAAACTCGAATTGTGATTTTAAGAGTTTTTGTATTGTGAGAATTTGAATGTATGATTAAGTATTTTGAGTAATTTGGGATTGTAAGTTTAAAACAATGTATTTGTGAGTTATGATTTGGTTTGATTTAAGAGTGGTATTTTAGTTTGGTATATCAGTGATCGTTATGTGAGTGAGTCCTGGCGAGAGTTAAGCAGGCGACCCGCCAAATCCTTTGGTATGTCTTAGGGGGAGGTGGGGCTGTCACAGGTACGACCGTAAGATTTAATTTCCTAACTACATTAAAAATTAGAGAAACCCTATTTTAATTAATAAACATGCTACGAGGGTTTATTTAAATTAGATTGTATGTTTTCCGCACATAAATCCAATTATGCCCGTTGGTACCGGGATTAGAATAATCAAACAATTACGGATTCAACTATTCTAATTAACAAATAGATTACGTGAATAATTAAATATTGCGCACCTATTCAATCACACATAATAATTACAACCAACAAAAGCAAAAAACTTACAAATATCAATGAATAGAAGAAATAAATAAAATCGATTAGATCTCACAGTGATAGCTGAACCAAATCCTTAGTTGCCCCTTGACTAGAAATATGAAATTAGTTCTCCATTAATGGAAAACAAACCTTGCAAAAATCCTCTCGGAGTTCACCACAATTCTTTCGAGCTGTCAAAATTAAAAGAAAAGGACAAAGCCCTTGCGTTGTTTTTCTGCCTCTTCCGGAAAGAAAGAAACAAAAGATACTAATCACAAATTTCCTCCCTATTCTCTCGAACCCCGGCCTCTCCTAATGATTAAGCAGTATCCTAATATATCAATCTAATAAAAACCAAATCCTACTCCCATTGGAAAATAGAAATAAGAATCCTTTCCTAGGTACAATTTCTATTTGAGGATAAAGCGGAGTACAAAATAAGGAAATCTCAATAGCTATCAACTTGGAATTTGACTTGGATTAGAAAACTGCCCGATGTTTATCCCGACTTTTCGGCTTTGAACTCTGAACTTAGGTGCATCCCCACGTGCAAACTGCTAGAAAATGTTCATTTAAACACTTTTCATTCCAATTTCTGAAATTAACACAAGATATCAATTGTAAGTAGAACCAATCAAATAAGGTGATATTTGGTACAAATTAAAGGAAAAATTGAAGCAAATATACCAACTAAAATGCACCCTATCAACTTCCCCACACCTAAGTTATGCTTGTCCTCAAACATGATCAAGCTCAGAAGTACAATCAAGAATTCGAGTAATTCGCAGCAACCCATACTAGCACAATTAACTTATTCTTCCAACAACTTTATTGGAATCAAAATATACCAAGTTCAACAATCTCACAAGTTAAAAGCACTAATCACTCAAAAAAAGGATTGTAATGGGGATTAAGGTACGGGCAGGACAAGAATAAGTGAGAAGGTGAAAATTTGTCAAGAAAATGCCAAAATTCACTGCGTGAAAGAAATTCCAAACTCATAATAGTAAGGCACAACTCCCTTCCATCTACTTAGCAAGTGCAAAACATGTTTTTTTTTTTTTCAGCTCCCATCATTATTCCATAGCACTTATGCATCAAGGAAAATTCGTGGCATGCTAGGCTAGAGCTTCTCTTTCTTTTTTCTTCTCCATTTTTTCTTTTTTTTTGCACTTTTTTTTTCACCATTTTTCTGCATATACAAACATTGTAAAACAACTTACTTGCCAACACTTGCTAACGACACTTTATTGACTTTAATTAAAACTTGGGAGTTTCACGTAGTTGAATTAAGACGTTGCCTTTACAGAAGGATCCAAAAGAAAGTCTAAGGAGAGTAGTGGGGTAATAATTGCATTTTGTAAACAAAGAAAGGGTTAAGTCTCAAAAGGGGTCTTCTAGTGGTAAATTGAATAAGGAAATTTTTTTAGAAGAAAGTCAAAGGTGGCTAAATCCTAGGTGCCATCATCATTTTAATGCATCAAATTCAAAAGACACGGCCTCAACTTGCATAACAAAGCACGTTCTAGAATGACAAACCATGCGCGTTAACCACACAATAAACAAAAGTAGATCAGAATATGGATAAAAATATGAATGAAATGCTCATCAAGAAGCTCAAAATCTCACAAGGTGGTTTAAATTTGTCAAACTCAGTACATTTATCACCCACATTTATTGTTAAGAAAAATAAGAAATTTAACAAGCATGGATTTACTACTCAAACTCGTATCTTGATTGTACATTTCATCATAGCAAATAATAACCAACAAAGAAAAATAAGAATTATGCAAACATACTAGCCAATCGAATCCCTCCTCCACACCTAAACAGTATATTGTCCTCAATGTAACAAGTAAAGAATAAGAGAAAAAGGAGGACAAAGGCACTTCTCTGAACAAGGGGGAAAGGACGGCAGGCTAAGGTGCGGGAGGAAAAGGAGGAGGAAATCCCACATAGTGAAGTTATTGCGCCAAGTTTTGTGCCATATGAGACACTTGTAGCTCCAATCTGGAAAGGCAATTATCCATGTTGCCCATCTGGTGATGAAGATGTTGCAGCTGCACCTCTCAAGAAGGAGGTGGTGGATCGGGCAATTAGTAGTGGCGACAGCAACGAATGGAGTAGCAGCAGCGGTGGATCGGGAGTAGAGGAGAAGAACGAAAGGGAAGAAAGAAGGAAAAAGAAAGAAAGAAAAAGGAAAAACTTAGGGTTCTTTTTTACTACAACGGCCATGCTATACGTGGGCATGTCCAAAATAGGTGAAATCTTTTGGTTGGCACCTCAAAAAATTCCTAATTGCAATGCAACTCAGGAGGTGGGCACGTCCTGATAAGACGGAGTCTTCTGGTTGATGCCTCAAAAAATTCTTAACAGCAGTGCAACTCGGGACGTGGGCACATCCTGACAAGTGGAGTCTTCTGGTCGGCCCCATTGATTCTTGGAAAGTCATATCAGTCATCGTGATGTGGGCACGTCCTGATGACTAAGAGTCTTCTGGTCAGCGCCTTGAAAAAGATTTTGAATGGTAATGTGACTCGTGATGCGGGCATGTCCTGAATAGGTAAAGTCTTCTTGTCGACCTAACTTATCTTCAAAAATTGCATCAGTCATCGTGACGCGGGCACGTCCCGACGACTAAGAGTCTTCTACCCACCAGATTGCATTGAAGTGAAGACCACGAATGGCCACAACTTTGTACTTGCAATCAAGTGTCTCTTGCCAAAAGAAACTTACTTAAACGACACTTAACAATTTAAACTAAAAACTCAAATAATTAACAACATAAAAAGAATCCTTGGGTTGCCTCCCAAGCAGCACCTTTCTTTAATATCTTTGGATAGATATAGTTAGATTTCTCTTCATTCCAAATAGATAAGGTCCTCCAAGTACATCGTTTCGACTGCTTTCACTTGAAAATCTTCGTAGTAAGGCTTGAGACGATGGCCATTAATCACAAACTTTGCGTTCATTTTCAATCTCTGAATTTCAACTGTACCATAGTAGAAAACATTAGTAATAACAAATGGACCTATCCAATGTGAGCATAATTTACCTGGGAAGACCTTAAGTTTGGAATAATAGAGAAGGACTTTTTGTCCAATTTCAAAAGTCTACCGTGAAATTTGTTGGTCATAAAAAACCCTATTTTTCTCTTTGTAGATCATGGCATTCTCATACGCTTCATTCCTTAACTCTTCCAATCTTGTAGTTGTAGCTTCCTCTGCACTCTCGCTTCATCCAAGTCCATATTACATTGCTTAACCGCCAAAATGCCTTGTGTTCCAATTCACCAAGAAGATGGCACGGCTTCCCAAAAACCAACCTATAGGGAGACATCCCAATAGGCGTCTTGTATGCAGTTCTCTAAGCGTAAGGTGCATCCTTTAACCTTGAACTACAATCTTTCCTGTCAGGCGAACTATTTTCTCCAAGATGGACTTAATCTCTTTATTCGAAATTTCAGCCTACCCATTTGTTTGAGGGTGATACGACATAGAAATTTTGTGAATAACACCATACTTGTGGAGTAGAGTCGCAATCACCCTATTACAAAAATGCTTTCCTCTATCACTGACCATGACTCTCGGCATCCCAAAGCAAACAAAAATGTGAGATTTTACAAAGTTTGCAACTACTTTGGAATCGTTAGTCCGGATGGCTTTTGCTTCCACCCACTTCGATACATAGTTAATAGCCAATAAAATGTACAGATAACCATAGGAAGATGGAAATGGACCCAAAAAGTCAATATCCCAAACATAAAAAATTTCACAAAAGAGAATGGGAGTTTGACGCATTTGGTCTCTATGGGAAAGATTACCTACCCTCTGATATCTATCATAAGACTTGTAGAATAAGTATGCATTTTTAAAAAGGGTAGGCCAATAAAAACCACTCTCTAATACCTTATAGGTTGTTCTTTTTAGCCCAAAATGACCCCCACATGCATAAGAATGACAAAAAGTTAAAATAGAAGTAAATTCATTTTCACTTACGCATCTTCTCGTTACTTGATCTGCATAATGCTTCCAGAGACATAGGTCATCCCATACGTAATATTTAGCATCACTCTTGAGTTTGTCCTTTTTCACCTTTGACCAACCTGCAAAAAACTGATTAGTGAGCAAAAAGTTTACCATAACTGCATACCACAGAAGAGATGATTGCATAGAAAATAAATGCTCATCAGGAAAAGTTTCCCTTAAAGGAAAGTCATCCTTTCCAATAGGCAATCTACTACAATAATCAACAATTAGATTTTCTACTCCTTTCTTATCTTGAATTTCTCGGTCTAACTCTTGTAGCAGTAATATCCAACGAATCAACCTTGGCTTTGCTTCTTTCTTGGTCATCAAATACTGCAACATTGTATGATCAGAATATACAATTACTTTAGCTCCTAACAAGTAAGACCTAAATTTTTTCAAGGAAAAAATAACAGCTAAAAGCTTCTTTTCTGTGGTGGAATAGTTCAATTGAGCTCCATTCAGTGCCTTTGAAGCATAGTAGATTGCATGAGCGGCTCTTCCAACCTTTTTACCCCAAGACCGCTCCTATTGCCATGTCACTTGCATCACACATGATCTCGAATAGAAGACTCCAGTTCGGAGGTTGGATAATCAGTGGTGAGGTCAATAGCTCTTTCAACTTCTTAAACGCCTACTTGCAATCATCATTAAATTCAAATGGCACGTCTTTTTATAGAAGTTTGAATAGGGGAGCTCCAATCTTTGAGAAGTCTTTAATGAACCAGCAATAGAAACCTGCATGTCCCAAAAAAGAACGCATTTCCTGCACACTTGCGGGGTAAGGTAGGGAAGATACAAGATCTATCTTGGTTTTTTCTACTTCAATGCCTTTAAATGACACCACGTGACCTAAAACTATCCCATGCTCAACCATAAAATGGCATTTTTCCCAATTAAGCACTAAGTTAGTTTCAATGCATCTTCTTAAAATCAAAGTTAGATTATCAAGACACTCATCAAAAGTATCATCATATACACTGAATTCAAACATAAATTCTTCTATTATTTTCTCCACATACTCAGAAAAGATGCTTACCATACACTTTTGGAAAGTTGCAGGTGCATCACACAGTCCGAAGGGCATTCATCTATAGGCAAAGGTACCAAATGGGCACGTGAATGTTGTTTTTTTCTGGTCCTCCGACGCTATGGCAATCTGAAAGTTACATGAAAAACCATCTAAAAAGCAATAGTAAGCTCGATAGGCCAATCTTTCAATCATTTGATCAATAAAGGGAAGAGCATAGTAGTCCTTTTTAGTCACTGCATTGAGCTTGTGGTAGTATATGCACTGACGCCATCCGGTAGACTTGCGAACTGGAACAAGTTCACCCTCGTGGTTTGCCTCTACCGTTATTCCAACTTTCTTTGGGATCACTTGCACCGAGCTGATCCACTGACTATCGGAGATGGCAAAAATTATCCCCATATCGAGAAGTTTGAGTATTTCATTTTTCACCACCTCCATCATCATAGGATTCAGCCTCTTTTGCACTTGTCGCACCGACTTTGCATCCTCTTCAAGCCTAATCCAATGCATACACAAGGAGGGACTTCTCGAAACTCCCTTATCAACTTTTCCTCTTGCACGGCTGATAATTTGGCTGAAATGATGACCGGAAGAGTTTTCTTATCACCAAGGTATGCATATTTGAGATGACCTACCAGAGGCTTTAATTCTACTACTGGCGCTTGCACCACAAAAGGTAACAACTTTTGGTGAGATTCGGGTATAAACAGGGTGCAAGGTTATACCTACTTGTAATAGATGTCAGAGATTGCAGTGCTCCAATCATGTGCCTCAACTCCGCACTTAACTCCATATCATAAGTTATTTCCAACTCAAGATGCTTGGTTAAAGCGACTTCTAGCTCGTCCCTGCTATTCAACTCAAAAACTTCCCAAACCACAGGGTTAATTACACTTTCAGCAAAAATAGAGTGGGATTCAGATGGATATTTCATAATATCAAATATATTAAAGTAAACCAGCTCCCCATCAAATTCCATTGTAGGGGTATCCCTTTTTACATCGATTTTTGTTTCAGCAGTGCTTAAAAAGAGTCTCCCTAATATAAGAGGTGATGGATTAGGGGAGTGTTCATCATGCATGTCAAGTACATAGAAATCAGCAGGGAACACCAAGTCATTCACTTGAACCAAAACATCTTTAATTAGCCCCTAAGGATAGGCATAGTTTGATTTACTAATTGAATTATGATCCTAATTTCCTTTAATGGTCCTAGATTTAAGGAGGTATAAATGCTCTTTGGTATCACATTAATTGATACTCCTAATTCTAGCATCACATCTCTAATCTTAGTGTTCCCTATTCCATATGAGATAGAGAACATACCTAGATCTTCACATTTTGGCGGTAGCTTCCTTTGCAGCATTCCCGATATGTTCTCTCCCTTAACTCGTTCATCTCCCCTAAACTTCCTTATATTGATGCACAAGTCGTTCAAGAATTTTGCATACTTGGGCACCTGCTTGATTGTATCCAGTAAAGGGATGTTTACTTGCACTTTACGAAACACCTCTGGGATCTCCTTTTTCTTATCTTGCTTCCTTGGCTTCTCCAACCTACTAGGGAAAGGTAGTGGATTGGCCTTAACTTCAATTACCACGTCAGAGATTACTTCAGGAGTTGTCGTACCCATTCATTCTTCTTCCAACTCCCTCTCAATTTGATCCTCATTTTTGTCCTTGGGAACCAGTGGCTTGGGACCCTCGATTTCTTTCCCACATCTAAGAGTCATGGCACTCACGTTCTTTAGATTCACTTCAGGTTGTGAAGGTAATCTCCCATCCACCTTAGCTTCTGAACGATTGACTGCAGTTTCTAATTGACTCATTTGCGTTTGTAGATTATGTATGCCAGAGTTTGTCTTTTGCTGGAACTGCAAGGTGTTAGAAGCCAAACTCTTGACTATATCCTCGAGAGATGTACTGGATGAACTAGAGGTAGTAGGTTGAGACTTGGGTTGATATGATTGCTGGAATCCTGGAGGGTGATTTGGAAATGCATTCTGCTGCCTGTTCCCATAGCTGAAGTTGGGATGATCCCTTCACCCTGGATTGTACGTGTTTGAGTAGGGGTCATACTGTCTTCAGGGCACGAGCATGCCACCAGCCATATTCACAGGCTTAATTCCCCTCTCTTGTAGCATTAGGCACGTGTCAGTGGAGTGACCTACATTGGTGCAAATCCTACATACCCTTACTTGTTGAGAATTCCCTATAGCTAGTTGTTGAACAAAGGATGTCAGTTTAGACAACTGTTGTTGAATAGATGACACCTCCACCTCGATCACTCTACAGATGGGGGTATTCTCATAGAAGCCAAACTGTTGTGAATTTTCTGCTATTTTCTCGATTAGCTCCCATGCCTCTCTAGGGGTCTTGTTTGCTAATGTTCCACCACTTGCAGCATCAATAATATTCCGGTCAGACAAATGAAGTAGCTCATAGAAGTACTGGATCAATAGTTGTTTACTAATTTGATTTTGTGGACATCTAATGTACAATTTATTGAACCTCTCCCAATACTGATACAGGGATTCCTCGGGGTGCTATTTGATGCCACATATCTCCCTTCGTAGACTTACAACTCGGGAAGTAGGGAAATATTTTTCTAGAATTTTTTTTTCAGCTGCACCCACGTGGTGATACTACTCATTGGTAGGTAGTATAGCTAGTCTTTAGCTGCATCCTTAAGGGAGAAAGGAAATGCTCTAAGCTTTATCTGTTCTTCAGTAACCCCGAGTAACTTCATACTCAAATAGACCACGTCAAATTCCTGAAGGTGCTTGTGGGGTTCTTCACCTAAAAAACAGTGAAAAGAGAGTAAGAGGTGAAGCAAACCAGATTTCAATTCAAAAGAGGTGTTTTCAGCAAGATTTGGAAAAGTTATGCATAAGGGTTGTTGGGTCAAATTAGGAGCAGCCAATTCCATTAGAGTCCTGGTTTCCAAGTCACTTGAGTAGTTAGTTGAAAATTCTGCCAATCCAATTGCCACGTTAAGCTCAGGAGATGCAGTAGGCAACTGTTCTTCCTTGTGTTTCTTGGTCTCTTTTCTTAGTCGACGCACTGTTTTCTCAACCTCAGGATCGTATATAAATTCACTTGCGTGGAAAGAACGAGGCATAAACTAGCAAAATACCAGAAATGAAATAAGAATACAAGAATATAAAATAAAATGAACTTGAAAAAAAATGAATAATTCAGGCACCAGGCCCCAGCAACAACACCAAAAATTGATAGGTGTCGAGCCTGTTCAATAATAATAATAATAAACCTAACTGCCAACAAAAGTAGCCATAACCCAATTCTGAGTACTGAAGTAGGGACCCTAAATATGCAATGGGTTACTTTATTCACCCTGACTCCGAAGATTTTGATTAATCCGATATACCAGAATTTACTTATGAGAAATTATTAATTTGTATGCAGGGCAAGTAGGGTCGTATCCTCAGGGATTGGGGAGAATTTCACTCTTTTTCAAGTCAAAGGGAAACGCGGGAGTTTTGAGAATTAAATGCTAGCAAAATAATATCACAGTAATAAGATGCAAAAAATAAAAAAAATAAAAGAGACAAATAGTGAGACAAACTCTAACCAATGTTACACTTCAGAAATGGTTCAGGTAACTGATAATTGATGCAAGTATAATTCCAACATTCGTTAAGAAACAGGTTTTTAACTGCCGATACGATTTGACAATCAGTTTCTCCTTACTGTTTCGATAGCTAAGGTATGGTTACCATTGACTATTTCCCTAATCTAGAAATGACCCTAGGTATGACCGTAAGATTTCATTTCCTAACTACATTAAAAATTAGAGAAATCTTGTTCTAATTAATAAACATGCTATGAGAGTTTATTTAAATTAGGTTGTATGTTTTCCTGTCACAAACCCAATTATGCCAGTTGCTACCGAAATTAGAATAATCAAACAATTACGGATTCAACTATTCTAATTAGCAAATAGATTATGTGAATAATTAAATATTACACACCTATTCAATCACACACAATAATCACAACCAACAAAAATAGAAAATTTACAAATATCAACGAATAGAAGAAATAAATAAAATCAATTAGATTTCACAGTGATAGCTGAACCAAATCTTCAGTTGCCCCTTAACTAGAAATACGAAATTAGTTCTCCATTAATGGGAAACAAGCCTTGCAAAAATCCTCTCGGAGTACACTACAATTCTTCCCAATTGTCGAAGGAAAAGAAAAGGACAAAGGCCTTGTGTTGTTTTTTTGCCTCTCCCGGAAAGAAAGAAACAAAAGGTACTAATCACAAATTTCCTGCCTATTCTCTCGGACCCCGGCCTCTCCTAATGATTAAGTAATAGCCTAATATATCAATCTAATAAAAACCAAATCCTACTCCTATTGGAAAACAGAAATAAGAATCCTTG
The DNA here is from genome assembly GCA_013103745.1 of Gardenia jasminoides. Taxonomy (NCBI): domain Eukaryota; kingdom Viridiplantae; phylum Streptophyta; class Magnoliopsida; order Gentianales; family Rubiaceae; genus Gardenia; species Gardenia jasminoides. The sequence continues at coordinate 45,646,087 of CM023095.1, read as the reverse complement.
TGAGGGCCTCGAAAAATACCGATTTTATTTAAAAATGTCAAATATTCTTTATAATATGTTTATTCATTTAAAAATGAGTGAATATATGTTTAAAGTGATTATTTTCCAATTTAGAGAATTTTATACGAATTGTTTGTCGGTGTGTGGTTTTGGCCAAAAATTAGAGTTAAAAATTATTCCGACGTGTGAATAGTGACTTGGACTTGAAATCGAGCATATGTAGTGATATTTTGGAAATATTATTATGGTGAGACAGTGTCGGAATGAAAGAAACCAGTGTAAGTTAGACTGTCGCGTGTGACGCGACATAAAGTACCAAAAGTATCTTTTTCCCTAAAAATATGGAAGTGCACTTTTTGGGCCATAAAAGCCTTGACTTCTTGCACCCTTATACTTCATTTTTAGCTGAAACCTTGGGGAGTTAGAGAGAGAGGCTGCCGAGAGAGAGAAGGGAGAGAAAGAGAGAAATAAGAGCTAGTTTCTTTCACTTCTTCTTCCTTGTTTCTTTCCAAGCTTTAAACCACCATTGAAGCCATCCTTTCCACCATTCCTTGCAGCCAAAGGAGAGAGGAGAGAGTGAAGGCTGGTCCGATTTCTTGGGGGAGAAAGAGAGGTAAGTTTGTGGTTTGATATTCCATTTTCTTTCTTCCCCAAGCAACTTGAACCTATAAAACTTGATTTATGGGTTGTGGGCTTGATTTCTTTCCTTCCATGGCAGCCGAACCAAGGAGAGAGGAGAGAGAGAGTGAGGTCCGAAAATTTTGAAGGAAAAAGAGAGAGAAGAAAAGTTGGGTGGTGATTTTAAGCTTGAGATCGAGCTTGGGGCTGGAAATCGTTGTCGCGACTCGAAGATCTTGGGCTAGGATTGAAGTTCTTGGAAGCCATCAAGCTTGGAAGCAACCTTTTTGAAGAAGAGCTCGAGAGATCTCGTTAGATCTTGCCGGATCTTGTTGGATCTTGATAGATCCGGAGGTATAAGCTTTGAAACTTGTAGATCTAGCTTTATTAGTGTTAAGTAGTTCAGATCTGTGGTTGATATTGATATAATGATTTCATCTGAAAAGATGATGTTGGACTCTTGAATTCCCAACCTAGGTAGCGGACTTGAGGTGGCCTCTAGGTAGCGGACTTGAGGACCTGATTATGGCTTTGTATGATATTTGTGAAATTTATCATGATGTGGTTAGAGAGTAGGGTTTTGTTGTTGGAAATTATGATAGAAAAATGTATGAGATGGCCAAATCCATGCTTGGTGATTTTAATGGTTGATTTCGAAATCATGTGATTGTTCTTGGTGAATGTTTGCCTAAGAAACTACAAGTCACGTTCAATCGTGAGTGCATGACCTTTAAAAGATAAAAGTGAAGCTTCTTGTGAGTTTTCAAATGAAAAATGTCATTTAAATGAATTTGAGGGATTTACCGTATTGTGACCAAATCTTATGATTTAAAAATAAAGATATGGTTTGAAGTGTTTTAAAGTTATATTAAAGTACTATCAAAGAGTGAAAGTTGAGTTTGTGTTAAAAGTGATTTGAGGTGATAAACCTCACTTAAGTGTTTTAGTAAAGAAAATGTGAAAATAGTGCTTGGAGAGTACATCGGTGGTGTGTCATATTTGAAATGATTAAGTGATTTTCAAAGAGGTATTGTAAATACAATATCATATGAAGTGAAAATCTTTCCTCAAGGGGATTTTGGGGAAAAATGTTGATTGAAACTAAAAAAAAAAAGTGAAAACGAATTGTTTTAGTGAATGAGAGATGAAGTGAATCTCAACTATTGTTTTAAATTGTTTTAGGAAGTGCATAAGGAAGTGATTTTGACCCCTACGTGGAAGCCGAACCTTATTACTTCGGTGAGTTTCCATGCTTATTATGTGTTTAAGTGATATGATTGCAATTGTGATTAATGTAGAGGTTGTACAGTGAAACATGGTTTTGAACCCTCAGATGAGGTAGTGTGTACTTTATCGCACTTACCTTCATCTAATTGGAAACAATTATGAAAAGTGCTTTGTAGCAAACGAAATTGAAAGTGTAGTGAAATGATTGATTGTTACAGTGTTATATAGTTAATGCACGTGTTTGAAAAGGTCAGGAAATACCTGAGACCTATCGGTGAACCCTTCGACTCGAGCCGGGGGCTAGGACTAGGTCGAGGAGAAAGGGAAGAGCCATAGGGTTATTTAAAAGTCACAAAGCCCAATGACTCAGACCAGTGCTATATGCTCGAGACTTGGCTTATGAACCAGTCTCCAAAAAGAGCATCAAACTAGTGTTATTGACCAGTGATATATGCTCGAGATTTGGTTCTTGAACCTGTCTCCAAAAGAGCATCAAACCAGTGATATATATACAAGTGAAGTGAAGTGAAATGATGTGTACTCGAGACTTGGCAGCGGACTTGTCTCGGAAATGAATACAATGTACACAATCAAAGTGAAGTGAAAAGTGCTTGTAGTGCAGGCCTGGTGGGGGTTATGGAGGAGTAAGGTGTAAGAGAAGGTCTACATGGTCAATTGTGACAGTTGACGGAGTGTCAACTACTTGGTTCGTGGACAAGCTTCGTGTAACTTGGCCCCTGAGGGCCCCTGTATCCAACATTGTATTGTTAATTACTTTCTTATCTGTTTAAATTCCCAAGTGTACTTGTAAAGTGAATTTATTTATGTGTTAAGTGCCTTGCATGTTTTTGGGAACTCACGGGCTTTTTAGCTCAACCTTTCAAATTTATTTTCCTTAGCAGGGAATGAGCAACCGAGTGGTGGAGCCAACCCTTAGAATTAGGGTTTTGCTTATGTTGACATTTCGAGAACTTTGAATTGTGATCATTGAAGGCTTTTGTATTTTGATTCATGAATATTTGGATGGATAGTCTTGTACTTTGGGTTTTGTAATTTGAAGTTATAAATTTGTAGAGCATTGTTCTATATATTGTGTTCGAAGTTTTAGTTTGATAAGCACCTGATTGTTTAACTGAGTGAGTCTTGGCGAGAGTTGGGCAGGCGGTCTGCTAACCCCTCTGGTTCGCCTTAGGGGAAGGTGGGGCTGTCACAATCCTTTCCTAGATACAATTTCTATTTGAGGATAAAGTAGAGTACAAAATAAGGAAATATCATCAGCTATCAACTTGGAATTTGACTTGGATTAGAAAACTGCCTAATATTTATCCCAACTTTTTGGCTTTGAACCCTGAACTTAGGTGCGCCCCATGTGCAAACCACTTGAAAATCTTTATTTAAACATTTTTCGTTCTAATTGCTGAAATTAACACAAAATATCAATTGTAAATAGAACCAATCAAATAAGGTGATATTTGGTACAAATTAAAGGAAAAATTTAAGCAAATATACCAACTAAAATGCACCCTATCATTTTCCACATGAAAATTTTAGTCAATCCTCACCAATGAGCAGACCTAAGTAAAAGAACTCCTTAAAAAACGTCAACCTCACTTGTATGTGACACATAAATAATTATAAAGATGAATGATAATGGCATTTTGATCTTCAAATCAATGGGTTTAGTTTTTATTTTCTTTTTTTAATCAAAGGGTTTTATTTGAAGGATTTTTAAATAGGTGCACCGGGCACTTGTTAATATGCTTATATCACGCCTAATTTTCCATATAAATATACAAATCCATATTTATTGCACATTGTAAATTTGGATATATTTGCAAATTAATTAAGGTTTTACCAAAAAATTAATACTTGGAGACCCCTCCTAATGGGTACTCGGGGACCACTGAAACCCTCATTTGAAGTATGCGTGACAAAAAACATTTTACATTAATTATGACGAACTAAAAAAAGATTTCTACAAAATGTGATGAACCATTTGAGCAAATTCTCCTGCACATGGAATGGGAAAATGATATGATGGTGCCATAAACTAAATGATTGCTAGTTTATTTATCAAGGATCCAGAGACATAACATAGCAGTACTGAGCATTCGAATCACATTTGAGTGCAGTTAACAAACAAAAGGTGTAGATTTAGCCAATCCCTTTCTCTTTTTTTTTTTCCCTCTAAATTTAGATGATTGAAACTAAGTCCAGAAATAAGAATCCAATCGATCATTCTTGATATGAACTGGAAATAACTAAAACACACTCCCTTTTTCCGCTTTTATTCATTTCTCCATCTCATTTGCTCTTTGTTCACCCAAAAAAAAAAAAGGAAATTAAACCAAGCCTACTTAGAAGTTCAGTAGTTTTAGAATTATATTTATTATTTAGTAACTAGATTAAAATTAGTACCAAAGTTGGTTTAGGAAATATTGTTGGTTGTATTTTGGTGTTTGTATTGGAATAGGTTTTATAGTTTTACCTCTCTATTTAAGAATTTAAGTTGAGGTTTGTATAATAAAAATTGTGACAAGATAGTGAAATCGTTAGTTTCTCTGGACGTCATTGTGCAAGTTCTTGTTTCTATCGTCGTTTTCCGGCCTCTCCTTCGCTTTTCTCAGTAGCATTCTTGAATTCTCTCTATGGTTCAAAGTTGCGGTCGTGGACTGTATCGTTCCACATCGGACTCGGCATATCAGTCGCGGTTTCGGCGAGACACATATTTTAAATCATTTCATTATTCTAAAAATTGTAAATGACCATTCAAAATATAAAAAACATGTGCAAAAAAAAAAAACCAACAAGAAAATGAGTAAAGAAAATCTCTAAAATATACTATTTTTACGTCATTAAAAATAGTAAATATCTTAAAACATTGAACACAATACCATTACAAACATGGTCAAAATAGCACACAAAAAAAACCTTCAAAAATAATAATTGCATAAGTAATAAGTATGATTTACAAGTTTATTTTTGATACAAGTAGGAGAAACTTCACTTGTATCATGATCAATCCCCTGCCAAAGATGAAAAAGAGTCACATTAAAAAATGTAATAATTTAAAAATATTTAATACTATATTATTTTTTTAACCTATCAATATCAAGTAGAATGATGATGCGGTTCAAAGTCATTTTCATCTCTCGGAGGATGGTAAAACAGATATGAAAGTGGCATAGGATCTTGAGTAGGTAACATCTAAGAGCCCTCTGGTGCATTTGTTAACTGTGAGGATTGACTATGTGTCCCATAATCACGATACGTGGAAAGTGATGGGACACCAGTAAATTTCTGAGCATGGTGGTAGTATCCAAATTCTCGATATTTAATACTATCGCTATTACTACATGATCCAACAGAATCACATCCATAGAATCGACTATTATTAGAATCAAAGAAAGAACTATCATGATGCGAACCATCAGTTTGTTCATAATATCCACCACCATGACTACCAGTAGAGCTTTCAGCATGTTTAGCTCCACCAAATGGTCCATATCCACTGTAATACCCAATATTAACTCCATGTGATTGCTCATAATTCTATCCTAATTAACTAGCAGATTGAATTATTGGGTTGTGCTATTGTGCTTGTTTTTATCTCGATTTTGTTGTATTTTGTGTTTGTCCACCAGATTTTGTTGTATTCGTGCATTAGACATTGTCTGATTTTTGTCATTTTCATCAAAATTTTCTCTTATTTTTTTGACTCCGAGTCAACTCGTGATGACTCGGGCGTCTCGGCCGATTTTTTTCATCTTGGAGCCGACTCAGGCCGTCTCGGTCGAGACTCGATGATTTCCCGATGAGTTGCATGTCTCGGAGTCACATCGGAACGGTCTCGTATCGTTGGCCTTCGTTCCGGTTCTGACTCGGTCGAGTCGTCTCGGATTCGACCGAGTCTTCGAACCATGATTCTCTCTCTCTCTCTCTCTTTTCTTCAGAGTTTGGACATAGCTTAAATAATAAAGCAGTAATCCCCAATAAGTTCTGGTTATTGATATTCATCAGTAGTTGTCTAGGCTTCAATCAACGTTGATCAAGAAAGAAGAAGTAATTCCTACTGGTCAATATGGTGAAAAGAAGAATAGAGATTAAGAAAATTGAGGACAAGTCCAAGCAAGAAGCTACATTCAAAACCATGCGAAAAGGGCTGTTCAAGATGGCCCGTGAGTTTGGCCGAGATTTTGGTGCAAAGGTAGCAGTCGTCACCATCCAAGAAGTAGGCAGTGTCTTTGCTTTTGGTTGTCCTAATCTTACCTCCATTGTCCAGCATGACAAAGAAGCTAAGGAAGTTGAATCATCAAAAATAGACGATGATTATGATCAAGAAGTAGTACAGGAAGTACAATATCTGTCTGCAGATGATTTTGATGAAGTAGAGGAAAGCATTGATGATGATGATAAGAGCAACTCTGATCATGAGATAAAAGTCATTGATGAAACAGAGGAAAGCACTGATGATGATGATGATAAGAGCAACTCAGATCCTGAGATAAAAGTCAAGAAAGGCAAATCAACATCTGGGAAAGGAGACAATGTGTAAGGGCCTCAAAATTTTAATTTTATTTTAAAATGCATAATAATGTTTATATTGTGTTTATTCATTAAAATATGAGTGAATTTATGTTTTGAGTGATTATTTTCCAATTTAGAGAAATTTTTGAGAATTATTTGCCGGTATTGGGTTTCGGCCAATTTAAGCGTTAATTTTTATTCCAAAGCATGAATAGTAACTCTAAGATGAAACTGAGCCTATGTAGAGATATTATAGAGATATGTTTAAGGTTGGACAGTGTCGAAATGAGATAAGACAGTAAAAGTTAGAGTGTCGCGCCTCGACGCGACAAAAAGTGGTCGTTTGACCACTTTTTCCTAAATCATGGAAGACTACAATTTTTGTCCCTTAAAAGCCATCCTTCTTGCTTCTTGCCTCTTCATTTTTCAGCTGCAAATTTAGAGCTTTAGAGAGAGAGAGCCGGGTAGAGAGAGAGAGAAAGAGAGAAAATCTCAAGCCTTCTTCTTCTTCAATTCTCTTGCACTTTGAACATCATTTGAGGAGCTTTTCCTTGCTCATTTTTGCTGTTGTTTCAGCCATGTGTGAGAGAGAGAGGGGGGGAAAATCCATGAGTGAGAAGGAGAAAGAAAGTGAGAGAAAGGTTACTTCTTGCTTGCCATCTTCTTGTTCTTGAAATTTGAGGAGGAAATCATCATCAAGCAAGCGGATATTTGGCTAAGATTGGAGATTCTTGAAGTTGCTAAGTCTGGAAAGTCATCCTTGAGTAGATCTTCACTAGATCTTACTTCTAGATCTGAAAAGATCTTGAGGTATAACCCTTAAAACTCTTAGCTTTAACCTTATTAGTGTTAGATTTGTTAGATCTATGGTTTATTTTGCTAAAAATGCTAATGTATGGAATATTGGAGTTGGGCTCTTGAATTCCCAACTTAGGTAGCGGATTTGAGGTGACTTTTAGGTAGCGGATTTGAGGACCTAATTGTGGTTGTGATTGATATTCATGAAATGAGTTCATTTTATGGTTAGAAAGTAGAATTTGTTGTTGAAAATTTTGAAGAAAAATAGTGAGGGCTGGCCGAACCTATGCTTGGAAATTTTGACATTTGATTTCAAAATTTTATGATATTTCTTGATGAGATTTTGCTTAAGTAAATGTGTATTATGTTCGATTATGAGTATAAGCTTTAACAGAGTGAAAATCTTGAACTTTAACGGTGAAAAATTGAATTTCACTAAACTTTGAGGGAAAAGTGCCATTTTAGACAAATTTGTGGGTTTGAAAGACTTTAGCTAATTTTCATGAATTTTGTGCATTGAGACCTAGTGAAAATTGTTTGAAAAATGTGTTAGAACTTTGGTTAAAAGTTTGGTGTTGAATTTGAACTCAAATGAGTAATTTTGAGGTGAAATACCTCACTTTATTTCAATGTGTTAAAAAATTAAAAGTCGTCTTGATGGAGTACATCGATAGAGTGGTTTGGTTGTGTGAAATTTTGATCTGAAAATGGAATCTTGTAAAATGAGTTTTGACTCGAATGGTTACTTTTTGTTTGAGCAGAGTTAATGGAATTTTGTGAAGAATTTTGATAAGACAAATGAATGAGTTATTTGAGTTTAGTTTCACTGTGTGTGGGGTGAAACTTATTTCTTCCTTTTTCGTGATAATAGGAGGTGAGGAAGGACTTGAACCAGATCCCACCTTGGAAAATGAACTTTACTACTGTGGTGAGTTTCAATGTTTGCTATGTGATTATGTGATTATGATTTGAATTGTGTTAGTTAAGCGATCTGATGTGAAAGTGGGTTTTCAAACCATCAAATGAGGTGGTGTGTACTTCATCGCACTTACCTCTATTTGAATGAAAATATTTGTGAAAAGGTTTTGTAGTGAACTATGTGTGTGTGTAAAATTTTGGGAATTCTTAAGACTTATCGGTTAGTCATTTCTACTCGAGCTGAGGTTAGGTCTAGGTCGAGGAGAAAGGGACGAGCCATAGGGTTATTTATGTGATGTGATATGTGCTCGGGACTTGGAATATGGAATTGTCTCGGAAAAGAACAATGAACAAGCTATGTGATGTGATGTGCTTGGAGTCGGGCCCCATGGGCGTTTGGTGGAGTAAGGAGAAGTGGAGGTCTACTTAGTTTTGTATGTGAAAGTTGACGGACTGTCAACTACTCAGAACGTAATCGAGCTGCGTGGATTTTGGCTCCTGAGAGCCCCCGTATCCTACCTATGTGTTGTTAATCGCTTTCTTTATTTGTTTATTTCTAGATATGAATATTTGAAGTGAACTATCATGTGCTTTGCATGCCTTTTTGGAACTCACTGGGCTTTTAACTCATTCTTTTCAATTTGTTTTCCTTAGCAGGGATTGAGAATCCAAGTGAAGGAGCCAACCATTAGAATTAGGGTTCACTTTTGTATCTGGTTTGTAAAACTTGAATTTATGAATTGAGGGCTTTTGTATTTTGAGACTTTGAATGTATGATAAAGCACTTTGTGTATTTTGGAATTGTAAGATTGAAGTAATATATTTGTGAGATATCGTTCAGTTTGGATTTATGATGGTATTTTAGTTTGATAAGTTAGTGACCTTTGAATGAGTAAGTCCTGACCAGAGTTAGGTAGGCAGCCCGTCGAACCCTTGGGTTAGTCTTAGGGGGAGGTAGGGCTGTCACACAATGATCATCAAGAAGTACAATATATGCTTGGAGATCAGAGGAACGAGTTTGATCAGATGGATTTGTCATTGTCTTCTCATTGCCTCTGAGGCATGATAAAGTAGAAGAAGAAGAAAATGAGAGCTCTGGCATGATGATCAGCAACAATCTGATTCTAGAAGGGGTCTCGCACTTGATTTGCATGCCGGAGGAAGCCAAAAGAATGACGCCAATCAAGAAGAACAAGATTTAAGGAAAAAGGTGAAAAACCAGGGCATTTCAACTGCCGATTCAAAGATGATGCCAAGTTTGTTGAGAAAATTGCTCCGTGTTGAAGATTTGGAGTTGCATGAACTTGAACAACTTATAACTGAGATGGAAGAGTTAGAAAAGAAGGTATCGAATCGAGCTAATCAGATCAGGAAGCAGTGCTAATTCTTCTGCTGACTCCGGAAAAGATCCAAGTATCTGAAATAGATTAATTCTTTAGTTTATTGTTGGTTTGAGAATTGAAAAAGCAGGTCTTTCAACTGCAACAAAGTTCAATTACACATGCAGCACAGACTCTGACTAGTCATCTCTTGAAAAATTCGTAGGTGTAAAATTCCACCATGCATTCTCCTAATTGAAGTTTCATTAGTCTCCACAGTTAGATGAGGAGTTTAAAAGTAGTGAAAATTAGATATCATGTTCTCATCAATAAGCAAAGTTGTAGTTAGTGGGCTATATTGCACATGTCGAATCTTCGTCAAGTTTAATTTTGGTATCTCTGCAAATTCTGTTTTTCCTCCGATGGATATCAATGCAATTCAATTCAATATCCTTCTCCAATTGCTCCTTTAGATTTGATATTTGTAATCCCTTGTTGCTATAATACAGGCTTCGTTTTAGTGTAGCAATTTGGATAAAAGGAGGTCATCAACACCATTACCTAAATTAAGACTATATTTCTAAAAAAAAAAAAAAGAAAAAAGAAAAAAGATTAAGTCTATATTTCTTTTTTGGTTTAGTATTCAACATTTAAGGCAGAAGTTGTTATTTTGGGTTGTTATTCTCTGTTTATACCTCTGTTTCTTGATGATTGATGGTTACTTTATTATTATTATTATTATTATTATTATTATTATTATTATTATTATTATTACTACTGTTTCTCATATATGAGGCCTAGTTATCATCTTAGTTATGCTGCACAGGGAAATTACTTTCAGTAATATGAATTAATGTATTTCTTCAGTACACTAATCACTGAAGTTAGTTCATTTGCTTCTCATGGGAGCTAATCATAACACTAGTAGTATACAGTTTTTTTCATGTCTAAGGGCATTAATTTCCAATCTGGCTATAAATGTAACAATAAAATGCACAAGGAAACAAGAAATTTCTAGAAATGTGATCAATTTTAAAATTTTTCTGCAAATACGGTGATTTTGAGTTAAGGAACTCGCATTTACCGAATGTGAGTTCTGGATATGTAACCTGGCCAAATTCGTCTTGAACTCGCATTTGTTAAATGCGAGTTCCCTGGAACTCGCATTCACCGAATGCGAATTCATTGACCAAAAAGTAAGTAAAAAAAAATTCCTGTTGACTAAGGTCGAAATAAATTTCACCCTCAAATTGTCATGTAACCAGAAATCCAATAATCTTAATGGTCAAATCTAATTTGCCAGTAGTCAACATCTTTTACTTTGCTATTTTTTTTACCCACCAACATTTGGCATTAAATTGGTTGCTAACCCTCATCAAACTGTAACACCACATAATAGATAGGACCACAAAATGAGTACCAATGAGATTTTGATTAAGAGAATGTTTGTGTTTTTAATCATAAACATATTTTGCAACAGCTTTTATATTTTTTAAACAATTTTATTGTACAATAAATAAAAAGGTTACATATTTGGTAAAAAAAGCTAAAAGAACATTTGTCCAAACACACAAAATTTTTGCATTCTAAAAATTCAATTCAACTTGAGAGCAAAAGAAATAAGAAAAATTAAAATAATAGAAAAAACTAATTACATGAATACGTGAAAAGGAAAAAGAGAGAAATAGGAGAAAGGGCAAAGAAAGCATGAAATTTGTTATTCTAAATAGTAGGAAGGCGTGATTCTTGTAGGTGAAAAACTCAAAGCGGCAAACTGAAAATTTCAAGAGGCGCGCACGGGTGGAATTTTAATGAAACGACATTGTTTCATGAGCCTATCTCTCTACACGCTTAAGTCCCGAACACTTAACCAAAATGAAGTTTGTGATCTTCTTCTTCCTATCTTCCTCACTCAGCCGCACCAAATCCAGCAAACAAAATGCTAGAGTTTCTCAATGTCAACCATGAATTACCCGTGAAATGTTTGTTCCGATTCAGATGCATTAGCAAACCTTGGTGCTCTTTGATCAAGAGCCCCTGTTTCGTTGATTTGCACGTTAGCCGAGTGATAGGGTGTAATTTTAGTTATTTGTGTTGATATTTCCTAATTATTTAAACTAAAAATTGCATTCTTGGGTGGATTCTACTAAGTTTATTTAATTGGTGGTCAATTGCAGGATTTGGTGAAATTGTGTTGAAAAAGGGAAAATCCAGAAGCATTCCTGACAGTTAGGCGCGGGCACGCCTAAGGCAGACATCCAGGCTAGATTTCCAAGATTTCCAGGGGCACGTGGGCAATTTCCAAGAGTTGTGGAGTCCAAATTCTGAAAATATTGTGGGGTTAATTGTGATGTTTTGTTATTTAGTAGTTGATTTCGTTTAGGGAACTAAATTGATATTTTATTTTTAGGAAACCTTTTAGAATAGGATTTGGTATTATTGGTAGTTTTTCCTTCTTGGAGTTCAATTTGGAAAAGGAAAAAAGAATGGGGCTGCGTGGAAGTTAAAGACACGCGACTATATATATATATATTTGTGTGGGCTAAGGAAGCAATCACCAGCAGGACTTATCTTCTTTAGCTACAACATCTCTTGGACGCATCGTCATCATTGCCTGGGGAAACAGCAAAAAAGCAACGGAAAAAGAAGAACGAAGAGCAAGCCAGCAATAGTTTTCCGTCCTTTCTTTCTCCTTGCTATTCTCTTTTATATTAAATATTAGTGGATGTTTCTTTTATCTTCATTCAACAACTTTGGTGGAAACTCAAACATGATGTGTGGCTAATTTCTTATTTCTAGTCAAGGGGCAACTGAGGATTTGGTTCAATTATTTCTGTGAGATCTAATTTGTTTTACTCATTCCCTCTATTCATTGGTATTTGTATGTTTTCTGTCTTTATTGATTGTAGTGATCGTGTGTGATTAAGTAGGTGTACAATATTTAATTATTCACGTGATCTATTTGCTAATTAGGGTAGTTGAATCCGTAATTGTTTGATTATTCTAATCTTGGTAGCAACTGGCACAATTGGATTTGTGTCAGGGAAATATACAATCTAATTTAAATGAATCCTCGTAGCGTGTTTGTTAATTAGAACAGGGTTTCTCTAATTTTTAATGCAATTAGGAATTAAATCCTATGGTCGTACCTAGGATTATTCCTGAATTAGGGAAATAGTCAATGGTCGTACCTTGGCTATCGAAACAATAAGGAGAGACTGCTGTCAGATCGTATCGGCAGTGAAAAACCTGTTTATCAATGAATGTTGGAATTATATTTGCATCAATGATCAGTTATTTGAACCATTTCTGAAGTGTATCCTTGGCTAGAGCTTTTCCCATTAAATCTCTCTCTTTTAATTATTTTCCATAGTTGATTATTTAGTTTATCTTTTGTTAGCATTTAATTCCTAAAATCCCCCCATTTCCTGTAACTGAAAAAGAAGTTAATTTTCGCAGTCCCTGAGGAGACGATCCTACTCACCCTTGTACTCAAAATTTATATTTCTTGGAGTAGGTATTTATTATTGTATAGGTTCGACACCTGTCACCGAGCCTAGAGTGGTGAGTAGGAGGATGTCATCCTGGTGAAGCGCTTCGTCAAGGAGGAGAGAAAAACTGTGTTATCATTCCATTCAAAGGATGAATCTTTAGCTGTCCAGGTTGTGGCCCCTGCTTTCGAGGTCAGCAGATTTGGTATACAAAGATAAAGAATCATAACATATTCAGTGATATTAATAACTACTTACAGTTACGGTTGAAGATGGTAAGATGAAGGTTTTCATCTATCTTTCCTTTTTTTTTTTAACCTTTAAAGCTATTGGATTTATGGGATTCTTCTTTCACTCCATTTGCTGGTCTTCTTCTTTTGGTTGTGCTACAGAATTTCAAGGTGATGCTAAACAAGAGTTGGATGCTTTTGAGGCAATGGGACCATTGTATTAAGATTAATACTAGATTAAAGAAAAGGAGAAAATAAGTAGGACATGAATTTGTAACTTTTTGAACGGAAGCCAAATCTACAAAAATGCCAATACATGGCTGGAATCAATGAAGAATTGTAGAAGGAAGTTTGTGACATGCTTCAAATGCCTAGAGGTTCATTACCTGTCGAATACTTAGGACTGCCATTGAATATAGACTGTCAGCCAATTTTCATAAAAATGCGACAACGAATACACAGTTGGGCTACCAAAAAACTGACATACAGTGGCAGATTGCATTGATCAAGTCAGTTTTAACTGGTATTCAACAGTGCTGGGCTAGTGCTTTCATTTTGTCAAAGGCGGTAATTAAAAGGATTAGTATGATGGCATCCTTTTTGTTGTCTGGAGAAGTTAAGGCACGTTATTGTGCCAAAGTGAGTTGGTCTGATGTTTGTTTACGACAAAAAGAGGGAGGATTGGGTCATCCTAAACCCTAAACCCTAAATCCTAAATCCTAAGCCCTAAGCCCTAAGTCCTAAACCCTAAACCCTATACCCTAAATCCTAAACCCTAAACCCTAAACCGTAAACCGTCCTAATCAATGTTAATGTCAATTGGATTGAATGCGAGTTGCCAAACTGTCCTAAGCAAACTGGATTGATGATATGTATCTACCAAATTCCTTTATCGCCACCAATGTCAATTTCTCAGTACTTGAAATTCAGTTTGATGTGTCTAACTTACATGGTTCAGCTTGAGAAGAGCCTCATCATAGTTAATTGTGAACAATTGATTCTGATTTGATTTTGGAATATTAGGTAAAGATGATTTGATTGTCTTCATTGGTACCCAAAAAAAAAAAAAAGAAAAAAAAGGGCTCATGTAGTAATTGTGGAGCCAAAACAAAATTTCCTTGTATGATTTGTAGATAACCATACACATAATTGTACCACACGGGTTCATAGTTTTTCATTTTACTAGAGAAACAAATTTAATTGTATGCTATCTACGATCAAATATAAGTGGAGTTACACTGAGATTCTCACAAGTGGGGTTACTTATGCAGTTGTAATACATGATACATAAGTTAGATAAAAAACGATAAAAAAAAATCAAACAGAATTAGCAGCAGAAACGGAAAAAAAAATGCAACAGAAATGGAAAAACAAGATTTGCATCAGAAATCGGAAAAAAAAGTAACACAAATGGAAAAAAATAATTGCATTAGAAATGGAAAAAAAAAAAAGAAAAATCAGCACAAAATGCGAGTTATCACACGTGAAAAATATATTCCTTCCCGCTTTTTTCTTTTTCGTCCGAAATTACCATAACTCGCATTTAGCAAATGCGAGTTTCACACGTGCAAAATATAATCTTTCCGCTTTTTTTTTCGTCCGAAATTACCATAACTCGCATTTGACAAATGCGAGTTTCACTGAACTCGCATTTGTCAAATGCGAAAATCACAATGTCAGAAACTCTTTTGCAAACAACCCCTCTTGTAGAAACTTTTTTTTTCCATCACATTTCTAGAATTTCCTCACAAGGAAACACGTCAAGATGGCCTTTCCTATGTTCAACCAAGTAAAGGGACTGTGCTACCACCAATTAAGGGATAGCTTCAGAAGTGACACAAGCTGCTAAGGTCAAAGGACTTTTGGCTTATCACTGGATTTGATTCAATGTCTTTGATTGTCACAATTTCGTACTTATGCCTTATTTAGAGGCAAATCACGTTTCTGCTACAATGCATTGCTTTTGTAACATTCTATTTCATGCCAATATTTATGTCTAAATTGCACTTTCCAGATATTTTAGCCTAATTCACAAACTTTTTTTTTATTGTATCTCCAAGAAAATAGTTTTTGAATATCTCAAAATAGTATGATGGAATTTCCCAATTTATTCATTTGGTGTCAATAAGCTGATTTACTAGTGTTGCCTTTAAGCCTAGAAAAGAGATGCTGCATTTCCTATACTACAAAATCAATTTCTAAAGGGCTATTTAATTTCCTATAACTTCTCTTAAGTTTATTATTCTCCTGTTTCTAGCAGTTCATAATGAAGAAAAGGAATGAATATGACAACAAAAGCTTGAACGAGTACATAGAAATAATTAATTTCATTAATCTTTAAAAGATTTGAGTATGCCACAACCAATGTTCAAGAATGAACCACAAAAAGAACAAAGTAGTTACAAGACATCAACTTTGCTTCTTGGAGATGGCATTAATCAAATATATGGGACGGTCACTTGCAACCATCCATCTTGTGGTAATGGCAATCTTCCAAATATTCCTTCACTCCCCTCCTTCAACGGATCGTAAAATATCCTCCCAAGTGTCTGAATCTGAGAAGTTTGTTCTCCACTACTTGACCTTCTTGACATGTGATCATCATCTGGCCACCACAATCAACTAAACTATAAGATGATGGTTGTTCAAAGAGTTGTACCACTAAGGGCTGCTACCAATTTTCAATATTTTCGCATATAACTTCTGAATTCCCGACCCCATTTATGGTTGCAGCAAACCAATGATTTCCAGTGTAGGATGAAGGAGCTTCTTCTTGGACGACTCCACCATCTTGCAGCAAACTTTCTCTAGTAGATTGCAGCATATCAGCAACTGATCCCAAATAAGCATCACCATTCCAACAAGTCATTGACTGTACATCATCATCCAGCAAAAAACCTGCATATGTTTGTAGGTTTCCTGTGCCTCCATCACAGTCAAAATCAACCAAATGAGGCAATTCCATTGGTCCGCTTGCCTGAGTTGTCATTAGCGGATTTTCAGCCTCATCCACTGCAGTCCCACGCTGGTTACTTGAATTCTTACTCGGGTGTGAGCATTCTTGTTCAAGATTCGTCTTTCTCTTGCCCAGGACTTCTTCACCGCATCCATGATTTCCAGGCTCCTTTTCTGTCACAAGTCACAACGTTTCCCAGATTCTTTAACTTAGGTATACTTGGAATCATCCCTTATTATCCTACAAAGGACATAATCAGCATTACGACTGCTGTTTATCCCTTTCAGCCATACACCATCGAGTGAATACTCATGCATGATCCAGCCACCTTTCACCCCTTCTGAACCATGTTTCAAAACATAACTTAGCATCCTCTTCGAACCAATTATCTCACCAGTAATCACATCTCAACTGGATAGGACTTCGTTTCTCTGTCCCAGGTCCCCATACCCCCCGTTCTCGCAGTTTTCTTGGGGCTCAATTTCGTCAACTTGGTGAATACATAGACCATCCTTTTTGTACTTGCCCTGTAACCACTCTCATCATAGATTTGCCAACCAAGATCATGGTCTCCCAAGACATTCCACGGTTCTAATCCTTCGCCATAAAGTATCTTCTCCTTGACGTGGTCCGTTTCATCAAGCTAGTTTATAACCTTCAGCCACAGCAGAGAAGATTAGTTCGTCCTCAGTGGGTCTAAAACGAAACCCTATGGGAAATATGTATGAGTATAATGATTTCTTGGAGTTGTTGTATCTATTGGCTTTAGATATATGTCTCTATGTCATATTTGTTTGATATATTTTCTGCCATTACTGTATATTTATTGAATGAAATGATCTCTATCAAAAAATATGAGAAGGATCCTTTGTCAACTTCTTGACGGTAAAAAAGTGCATAACTAATGTAGAATAAGAAAACATACATTGATTCGAATACATTAATCTATCTTCCACTCATCTTAGCAATTGCATCTTCATATGATTCACTATTCATACTATCAGTAGTGCTCAATCATCTTGTCAAGATTATATTATCTTGGACAATTTAATACATTAATCTATCTTCTACTCATCTTGCCAATTGCGTCTTCATAAGATTCACTAATCATACTATCAGTAGTCGATCATTTTGTCAATATTATATTATCATGGACAAATTAATGCACTAATCTATTTTCAACTCATCTTACCACTTGTGTCTTCATAAGATTCACTAACCATACTATTAGTAATCGATCCTTCTGTCAATATTATATTATGTTGGACAAATTCTATTGTTCAACTACAAGAACATGCTCTTTCCTAGTGAGCATAAAAACTATCTATTCTAATGATTGTCAAGCCAAGCACTTATCCTCAGATTTAGTGATAAAATTCCTATCTAATGAGGCCTTGTACAATAAGTATGATCCTCCACGTGTGCTCTGGAATGGACTAGACAAGTAAATAATCTTTTACTTTTCAAACCATTTCTATGTACCAAATGTGGGGATAGTATAATCTTTATATATTTTAATATAAAATCTAGACTGCCCTTATGTAAGGGTACCCATGTTGGTTCCCTTTCCCAAATAAGTATTCATTGATTTCAAGTTTGAGTTCGAGTAAATACCTTTAAACTCAAGATCAAATATATTTGTATTTGAACTTGACTTGACTCATTGGTATCCTTTGTATAATTTATTCATTTTGGTTAAATAACTATGTGTTATGTATGAAGTCAAAATCCAAGCAATTTTTAATTCAGCCTCTTAGAAAATGTGTTATATACATACTACTTCGTTACACTAACTGAGGATGAGTAATTGGCTAAGAACCACATTTCATAATTTGTACGATAGGTTTTCTTAGTTATGTGAACTAAGAAATGAATGAATTTGTGTGAATGACTTACACAAAAAAAAAAAAAGTATTTGTGTGATCTAAGATGCAAATAGATATTATCCATCTCAGCAAATAAATTTTTAAGTAGCTAAGTATCAGCTCAACATCTCAAGTATATTGATAAATTCACGTGTTGCCAGTCATAGAGAAACTGTGGATTACAAAATATTCGTATCCAAGAGCTCAGCTGTGCGGACTACAAATATTTCACAACTGATAAATTTAGTAAGTAAAACTACACAATTGAATATTTCTAACCACTTTCCTTCTTTTTTTTTTTTTAACTTTTTTCTTTTGGATATGCCACTACTGGTAAAGTAAGTGCCCGAAAGTACAAAATCAATTTCTCGGGGGCTAGTTTCCTTGTCTTGAATTCTCTTTAGTTCATCATCCTCCTATTTCCAGAAGTTCGTAATGAGGAAAATGCTGGACCAAAAGCTGAAGAGAATAACTCTCTGTTCAGTACCAAAATTAGCATGTCAAAACGGAATTTGGTCATCTTCCATATTCCTCCTAACAAGGAATCAGAATATCAAGTATCCATTTGTATAACAATAAGGTACTCCTACTTTAACACTAATTAGCCATAAACGAGAAAAAACATGACTATGACAACGAAAACTTGAACAAGTGAGTACCTAGAAATTAATGGATAAATTCATTAGTCTTTCAAAGATTTAAGTATGCTACATCCAATGGGAATTTAACAATGAAACTGCAAAAAGAACAGAGTAGTTACAAGACAGCAACTTCTTCAATGTAGAGTCAATTGGCTGCTGGAGTTAGCCGTCTTAAGCATTAATCAAATGCATGGGACGGCCACTTGCAAATTCATCTTGTGGTAATGACAATCTTCCAAATATTTCTTCACTTCCTCCTTCAACAGATCACAAAATATCCTCCCAAGTGACTGAATCCAACAAGTTGTTCTCTGCTAATTGACCTTCTTGACATGTAATCATCATCTGGCCATCACAATCAACTGAACTATAAGATGACGGCTGTTCAAAGAGTTGTACCTCTAAGTGCTGCTGCCAATTTTCAAGTTTTTCTCATGTAACTACTGAATTCCTCATCCCGTCAATGGTTACAGCAAACCAGTGATGTCCAGTGTAGGATGAAGGAGCTGCCTTTTGGACGACTCCACCATCTTGCAGCAAACTTTCTCTAGTGGATTGCTGCATATCAGGAACTGATCCCAAATAAGCATCACCATTCCAACAAGTCATTGACTGTAAATCATCATCCAGCAAAAAACCTGCATATGTTTGTAGGTTTCCTGTGCCTCCATCACAGTCAAAATCAACCAAATGAGGCAATTCCATTGGTCTGCTTGCCTGAGTTGTCATTAGAGGACGTTCAGCCTCATCCACTGCAGTCATACGCTGGTTACTTGACTCCTTACTCGTTTGTGATGTTTTTTGTTCAAGATTCATCTTTCTCTTGCCAAGGACAACCTCACGGCATCCACGATTTCCAACCTCCTTTTCTTTTGGAACCTTTCCTTTCTTTGCAGATTCTTTGACTTTGGTGTACTCAGACTTATCCTTTATTATCCTACAAAGAACATAATCAGTGTTATGACAACTATTTATCCCTTTCAATGATACACCATCTGATACGATCCTTCGCCTTATTTCAGACAAAACCCGTAACACAACAAGTCCAATAGGATCTAGACGATAGATACCAAAGTTTGGCAGTGAAATATCTCACTTGATCAAGGGCAACTTGAAATCAAGGTCAATGGTAGAAGGCACCACAATCAACGTGTTCTTGATTGATAAAGTCTTTTGAACACTTAGATTTCTTCTAAGGCACTCAAGGATTTTGTTCTCACAACAACCAAGAGAGTTTCTCTCTGTTGGAAAATTGGCAAACAATGTTAAAACCTAAATGACGAAACTAAAGAAATAATGCTTGAGTCGTGGCTCAAGAGCATTGTCCTAAGAAATTATTTCTGGTTTATAGAAATGTTTCCCTAAAATTAAACAAGCCTTCCTCTACAGTACAAGTAAGAGGGAACAAGAACTAGCAAATCCGTATCTAGCAAAAAAGGGAGAGTAGCTGCAGTTGAGAGGAAGAGAGGAAGAAGAAGAAATTAGAAAGTGAAGTGGTGCAAATGAGAAAGTTAGAGGTCTGGTATTTATACGAGCAGTTCCTGAAAGAGTTGTTAGGCTGTAACGTGAAAAACAAGGATATCTGAATAAAAGCATTGCTAAAGTTTAGGCAACGTATAGACATTATCGAAACCGTTGCTGAACTTTAGTCAACGTGTGCATAATTATCTATAGAAGTTTAGGCAACGTGCAGATGAGATAAAGTAACCATTGCTGAACTTTAGTCAACATGTGCATAATTATTTGTAGAACGTTAGGCAACGTTTAAAGTTTTCTGTTATGTTGACTCAGTTCAACTTTGGTAAAAGTATAAGTAATAATTCTTTTTTCTTGCAAAAGAAAAACCAAACTGGATCGTGTTTAACCTGTGCGTGGGGGGGGGGACAAATTTGTCCTTTTGAATTGGATCAGCCCAACTCAACTTCCCCTCGTACGCGCAAGCCCATGCTAGCTCTTAACTCATCACAAGTCTAATGAAGAGTTAGACAATGTAAAGTGCTTAAAGGTATCCTTGATTTTTCAATGTGGGACAAAATCTTTTGAATAACATATATCTACAACAATCTCCCACCTATTTTAAAAGATTTTGGACAAAAGAGTAAAAGAGGAAGGACAAATTTGCTGGATATGTTTGGGCTCAATATAATCAGTTTGGTGTCTTTTGGACTATGAACCAAACTTAGGCCCTGTTTGATAACCTTATTCAGGACTTAATTTTAATGATTTTAGATTTTAATTGTATTAAGACTATTTGATAACAAAAAATACTGCATCTTAATGGATTAAGTGAGTCTGAATTATCTAGGCAAAATAGAACTCAGGAATTAAGTGATAAGCTTATCACTTGTTATCACTTAATAAAAAGTACGGTCAGATGTTAGGGTTTACGTACTTTTTTTAGGATATAAGTAACCCTTACCAAACAAAACACTATCAACTTATATTTTCATCTTCTCTTTCTTCTTGCCGTATTTCCTCTCTCCCTTTCTTTCCTTCCCACCATCGTTTTCAATTATCAACCTTTCCTCCATTTTTTATTTTTTCTTTTTGGGTCAGCCTTCATTGTCAAATAGAGGTGAAATATCCCATTGAAATTCACGCTTTTAGCATAAAGGTATATATTGAATTTATGCATACAAGTTATTTCTAGTGCCCATATTGAATTAATATCTGTACTTCATCTTTGGATGCCAACGAATTCATTTGTAGTTAAGTTTACAATGGGTTTGTGCTACATTGATGATTTTTTTAATGGGTTTGTGCTAGAATTAGCCTCAAAACCAGTCAACTCCAGAACTATAAACTCTGACTCCATAGTTGACCTAGCAATTATTGTCTGTCTGGCTAATTTCCAAACTATTGCACCACCACCGAGGGTGAACACATAACCACTAGTGGATTTTGTATCATTTGAATCAGAGATCCAATTAGCATCACTGTAACCCTCTAATATAGTGGGAAATCCACTATATAGGATACCAAAATTTATGATACCTCTCAAATATTTCATTAGTCTGACTAATGCAAACCAATGGTCAGCTCCTAAACAGTGGCATGAGAAATTTGATCAAGTATTGATAAAAGACAGATTTTTGTCTGTGGAAGTGGATAAATGTGTATATGTTAAAGTTGTAGACAATCAATATGTGATAATTAGTCTGTATATGGATGGCATGCTTATGTTTGGTACGAGTTTAGGTATTGTCAACAGTACCAAGCATTTCTTGTCTTCTAACTTTGATATGAAAGATTTGGGTGAAGCAAAAATGATTTTAGGTGTTAAAATCATAAGGAAAAATGATAGTATAATGTTGTCACAAGAACGTTATACAGAGAGATTTCTTAAGAAGTTTAAAAATTATGATGTGACACCTGTGAGTACTCCTTATGATAGTAACACCCAATTAAAGAAAAATAATGGTGACCCAGTTGCTCAGTCTAAATATGTTTAAATTATTAAGTAGTAGTATGTTTAGTTAAGCCTCTCAAATCCTAGAGTGAGGATGAACTTGTTTTAGTTGTGATTATGAAGTAGTTGAGTTATTTATGTCCTCATTGATTTTGCTAGTTTAAGACTTGTGCTTATGCTTTATGGTTGATTAGCTACCGACTATAAATGATTTGATGTTGATGAGCAATGAAAAACTTGCCTTCAATAAGATCTAAGATCTTAAACACTAACTTATATTCTCACGAAAGTAGTGAATATAGTTGGTTGGTTTTGGTTTTAAACTATAACTTCATTGAGCTTATTTAACTTGTTTCTCTCTTTTCTCTATGAAAATAGGTCAAGGAAGATTCCAAGGAGTTAAGGAATTGGCGAAAGCGATTCTGAGTGACTAGCTTATCTTAAATGAGAGTTTGCACTACACCTGACCATTAACGAAAGTGATGGCATAAAAAAAGGAAGTTATACCTTAGCAAATCATTGGAGAAAGGACATAATTAACTTGACTAACTTCTAATCTAACTTAACAAGGGATTCTAAAGCTCTAGGATCTTAACTCTTTACTTGCTTTCTTGTTATTTCCTTTCTACTGCCAATTGGATGTCTTCGACACCTAGCGGTCGGTTTTAATCGCTTAATTCCTTTTCCTTAGGTCGGTTCACCGCCTTCTCCCTTTATATCTTACTTGTGATAGTCTAATTAATAGAGGAGTTTGAAACTCACCGGTACTTGACACTCTTCCTCGTGGGATCGACACCTTATTTTCCTATACTCAATAAACGATCCGTATACTTGCGGTAATATAGGGTTATAAAGGTTATTTAAAATTTGTGGAGTAAAGAAAATCCCTATCACTAATCAAGTTAGATCTAAGAGGTTTAAATGTTATACCTTTAGATCTATCTAGATCTAACAAGATCAAGCAAGATCTTATGAGTTCCTCTTAAGAATGTTTTCCCAAGCTTAACAACTCTAAAAATCTCCAACCTTAACCCAAGATCCGTTTGTTTTGATGATGATTTCCATCTTCAAGCTCAAGAACAAGAAGTTGACAAACCAAAGAAGCTTTCTTCCCTTTCCTTTTCTCTCTCTCTCCCACGGACCACTCTCCCTCTCTCCCTCTCTCTCACGGCAGCCAAAGAAAGAAGAAGACACAAGAGATGTAGCGTCAATGGAGTCTTTAAGCTTTAAGGGATGGAAGATGAAGAAGATGAACTAGAAAACCCTCAAACTCTCTTTCTCTATTCGGCCCTCTCTCTCTCTCTCCCTCTCTCACGGCAGCTCCAAGGAGGAAGAGGAATGTCTTCAATGGAGGCTTGAAGCTTCAAGAAATTTGAGGAAGAAGAAGTTGAAGAAACAACTTGGAAACTCTCTCCATTTCTCTCTCTATACTCTTGGCAGCTCTCTCTCTCTTTGGCCTTCAAGTGTAGCTGAAAATGAAACAACAAGAAGCAAGAAAGGTGGCTGTTTAAGGACAAAAGGTGTGGTTTCCCTTATTTTAGGGAAAAGTGGTCAAATGACCACTTTTTGTCGCGTCAAGCGCGACACTCTAACTTTTACTGGTTTTTCTCGTTCCGACACTGTCCAACCTTAAATATATCCCTGTAATACCTTTGCATTTGCTCGGTTTCATCTTAAAGTCACTATTCACATCTCGGATCAAAATTTGACACTTAAATTGGTTGAAACCAAACACCGGCAAATAAATCTCGAAAAATTCTCTAAATTGGAAATTAATAATTCAAAATATAAATTCATGAATATTTTAGGGAATAATCATAATATAAATATTATTATGCATTTTAAAATAAAATTAGAATTTTGAATCCCTCACAGACATAACATCTTGTGCTTAGAAAATATATTTAAAACAAAGAGAAAAGAAAAAATAATCAAATGTCACCATAAAATTTTCAAAACCCAGGTTCGAGAGGCTATTAAGAACCTTCCCACACAAAAAATCCAGCAAAATTATTCAACATTCATGAATCCGTAACTATCCAAGCACAAACCAGTTTAGATCGAATAAAAAATCAACCAAAATGTGGCCATTGGTTCAATATGATTGAGCTAAAAGAACATGAAGTTTTCTAGAAAATCGCTACAAAAATATGAGAAGGTTTCTAGTGAGAGATTATTCTCTTCAAAAATCTCCTAGTGTGAGGGTTTCTTCTTTCATAAATTGTTTTTATTCTCTCGTCGATTTCTTCTTGTGAGAGTTTTTTTTTATTTTTAATTTTGTCCTTTTCTTATGAAATTTTGAGATTTTGTTGGTCTAGAGCCAAATTTCTTCTATTTGCAATTTTTGCTCCATTATCGTTTGATCTAAATATCTCTTAATTTCTCTTTGGACGTCAACCTCTTTTAATCAGATATGACAAAGACGTCAACCTATTTTGATCAGATTCGACTGCTAGAGTACATGCACAGATGTATTGGATTACAGTGATTCTTCTAGATGGAAAATATATAGGAGTATATTGATTCATTAAAGTCGTTGTATCTGATGACTTCACATTTATGTTTCTAGCTATGTCATATTTTCTGCCTTCAGAGTATATTTATTGAATGAAATGATCACTCTCAAAAAATATGAGAATGATCCTTTGTCAACTTCTTGATAGTAAAATAGTGCAGCACTAATGTAGAATAAGAAAACATACATTGATTCAAATACGTTAATCTATCTTCTACTCATCTTAGCAATTGCATCCTCAACACATTCACTATTCATACTTGGACAAATTAATACATTCATCTATTTTCTATTCATCCTACCACTTCATCTTCGTAAGATTCACTAACCATACCATCGGTACTCAATCATTTTGTCAATATTATATTATCTTGGACAAATTCTATTGTTCAACTACAAGAACATGCTCTTTCCTAGTGATCCGCAAAAAAATCTATTTTAATGATTTCAAGCCAAGCCCTTATCCTTAGCTTTAGTGATAAAATTCCTATCTAATAAGGCCCTATACAATAAGTATGATCTTTATTCATATGCTCTAGAATGGACTGGACAAGTTAAAAAATTCTTTGCCTTTCCTGCCATTTCTACGTACCAAATGTGGGGATAGTGTAATGTTTATATATTTTATTATAAAATCTATACAGCCCTTATGTAAGGGTGCCAGTGTTGGCTCCCTTTCCCAAATAAATAGTCATTGATTTCAAGTTTGAGTTGGAGTAAATACCTTTAAACTCAAGATCAAATATATCAGCATCT
Source organism: Gardenia jasminoides (assembly GCA_013103745.1). Lineage (NCBI taxonomy): Eukaryota > Viridiplantae > Streptophyta > Magnoliopsida > Gentianales > Rubiaceae > Gardenia > Gardenia jasminoides. Next base: position 45,620,817 of record CM023095.1, on the reverse strand, counting down.
GAACATGACTTGACTCATTGGTATCCTTTGTATTTTTTTATTTATTTTGGTTAAATTACTATGTGTTATATGTGAAATCAAATTCCTTGCACTTTTTAGTTTTGCTTCTTAGATAATGTGTTATATACATTCTACTTCGTTACACTAATTTCGTTGAAGGATATGATTTGGTAGCTTATGTACATTGTGGATTTTAAATTTCTTTTTATTAAAAATAAACAATTTAAATGCAAATAAAAAACATAAAATAAAAAATTATTCAAATTAAAATCAATAATCAGTATGAGTAATTGACCGAGAATGACATTTCATAATTTGTACGATAGGTTTTCTTAGTTATGTGAACTAAGAAATGAATGAATTTGTGTGAATGACTTACACACACAAAAAAAAAAAAAAAAATTGTGTGATCTAAGATGCGAATCGATATTTTCCAATTCACCAAATAGATTTTTAAGTAGCTAAGTATCAGTTCAACATCTCAAGTATATTCTTAAATTCATGTGTTGCTAATCATAGAGAAACTGTGGAATACAAAATAATCGTATCCAAGAGCTCAGCTGTGCGGACTACAAATATTTCACTACTGACAAATTTAGTAAGCAAAACAACACAATTCAATATTTCCAACAACTTTTCTTCTGTTTTGTTTTTACTTCTTTTTGGTTTTGGGTGTATGCCACTACTGGTAAAGTAAGTGCCCGAAAGTACAAAATCAATTTCTGTGGGGCTAGTTTCATTGTCTTGAATTGTCTTCAGTTTATCATCCTCCTATTTCCAGAAGTTCATAATGAGGAAAATGCTGGACCAAAAGCTGAAGAGAATAACTCTCTGTTCAGTATCAAAATTAACATGTCAGAAAGGAATTTGGTCATCTTCCATATTCCTCCTAACAAGGAACCGGTATATCAAGTATCCATTTGTATAACAATAAGGTATTGCTACTTTAACACCAATTAGCCAAAAACGAGAAAAAAGATGAATATGACAAGAAAAACTTGAACGAGTGAGAACATATAAATTAATGAATAAATTCATTAATCTTTCAAAGATTTAAGTGTGCTACATCCAATGGGAATTCAAGAATGGAACTGTAAAAAGAACAAAGTAGTTACAAGACAGCAACTTCTTTGATGCAGAGCCAATTGGCTGTTGGAGTTAGCCATCTTAAGCATTAATCAAATACATGGGACGGCCACTCCCAAATTCATCTTGTGGTAATGGCAATCTTCCAAATATTTCTTCACTCCCTCCTTCGACAGATCGCAAAATATCCTCCCAAGTGAATGAATCCGACAAGTTGCTCTCTGCTAATTGTCCTTCTTTACATGTAATCATCATCCGGCCACCACAATCAACTGAACTATGGGTTGGTGGTGGTTCAAGGAGTTGTACCTCCAACGGCTGCGGCCAATTTTCAAGATTTTCGCATGTGACTTCTGAATTCCCCACCCCGTCAATGGTTGCAGCAAACCGATGATTTCCAATGTTGGATGAAGGAGCTACTTCTTGGAAGACTCCACCATCTTGCAGCGAACTTTCTCTGGTAGATTGCAGCATATCAGGAACTGATCCCAAATTAGCATCACCCTTCCAACAATTCATTGACCGTACGTCATCATCCAGCAATAAACCTGTATATGTTTGCAGGTGTCTTGTGCCTCCATTATCGTTACAATCAACCAAATTACGCAATTCCATTGGTCTGCTTGCCTGAGTTGCCTGAGTTGTCAGTCGCAGACTTTCAGCCTCATCCACTGGAGTCCCAGGCTGGTTACTTGACTTCTTAGTCGTTTGTGAAGTTTCTTGTTCAAGATTCATCTTTCTCTTGCCCAGGACAACCTGACGGCATCCACGATTTCCAACCTCCTTTTCTTTCGCAACCTTTCCTTTCTTTGCTGATTCTTTGACTTTGGTATGCTTAGAATCATCCTTTATTATCCTACAGAGAACATAATCAGTATTATGACTGCTGTTTATCCCTTTCGACGATACACCATCGAGCGAATATTCATGCATTATCCAGCCACCTTTCACCCCTTCCGAACCAGATTTCAGAACATAGCTTAGCATCCTCCTCGAACCAATTTTCTCACCAGTAATCATATCCTCAACAGGATAGGACTTCGTTTCTCCGTCCCAGGTCCCCAAACCCGCTGTTCTTGCAGTTTTCTTGGGACTCAATTTCGTCAACTTGGTAAATACATAGACCATCCTTTTTGTACTCGCCCTGTTGCCACTCTCATCATAGATTTGCCAGCCAAGATCATCGTCTCCCAAGACATTCCACGGTTCTGCTCCTTCACCGTAAAGTATCTTCTCCTTGACATGGTCCGTTTCATCAAGCTGGTTTGTAACCCTCAGCCACAGCAGGGAGATCAGTTCTTCCTCAGTGGGTCTGAAACGAAACCCTATGGGAATGTTATCAGCCATTTATCTATCACTGTATATATTTTCTTGTCTTCTATAAGAGGCGAATGAGATAAATTAAATTCTTAAATCAAGAATGAGTTGCTGGTAATGCAAGTGTATATAGGTACAGATTTCCCTACCACTAAATCCACAAAAGAAACGGATTATGAAAGTTTTGAAAAAAGGTTTAGGGAAAGTTTCCGAAAAAAACTAGTAAACAACGTCGACTGTCAAGGTTTAAAAATTAAATTCCCAAATTTCACATTGAGCCCTAATTTTCTTATACTATATTAAAAGGAGTTGTGTTTCATCCTCCTCCTCTTGATTTCTTCTGCCTCTTGAGTGCTAATATAATTATTTCAATTTTGGTGGCTATGTATTTGTTTTATTGGGTACATGTTCTCCAAGCATTGTAATTTAGTGAAATTACTTTGGTGCCCTTACTTTTTGCTTCCAACAAGTTTGTGACTTTTGAGATATCATAATTAAATTCTAATGACTTTTGAAATCACTTTTACGTCCCTACCTAAATGTTTTGCAAAATTTTGATATTGCAGAGACTTCTTGGTTTCTGTGTAAATTTGACATTCTCATTAAATATGGGTTAATTATGCAAATTATTCTGTTTGCTACCGTTTCTCAAGGTTTCAATGGCCACTCTGGGAGGGCTAGAAAATTCGGATTTTATTTTAAAATGTAAAATATTGTTTATATTGTGTTTATTCATTGAAATATGAGTGAATTTACGTTTAAAGTGAATATTTTCTAATTTAGAGAATTTTTCAAGAATTATTTGCCGGTGTGCGTTTTCAACCCGTTTAAGTGCTAATTATTGTTCCGAAATGTGATTAGCAACTTTAAGAGGAAATCGAGTATATGTAGGGATATTACAATGATATATTTAACAAAGGACAGTGTTGGAATGAAATAAAACAGTGTAAGTTAGAGTGTTGCGCTCGACGCGACATAAAGTGGTCAAAAGACCACTTTTCCTTAAAATAGGGAGATGACACCTTTTTGTCTCCTTAAAGCCCCTTTTCTTGCTTCTTGTTCCTTCATTATTTTCAGCCACACTTGAGCTCAGAGAGAGAGAGGGCAGCCGGCCATAGAGAGAGAAAAGAGAGAGAGTTGTGGGGTTTCTTCTACTTCATCTTCATCCTCAAGTTCGAAGACTCCATGGAAGGCTGCTTCATCCTCTTCCTTGCGCTGTTGTGAGAGAGAGGGAGAGAAAGAGAGGCTGGTCCAAGAGCCTTGAAGAGCAAAGAGAGAGAAAGCTCTTAACTTATTTCTTCCATCTTCATCTTCCTCAATTTTCTTGAAGCTGTGAGACTTTATTGGAGGGCTTTGGCTTGTTTCTCCTCCATCTTTGGCTGCCATGTGAGAGGGAGAGAGAGAGAGGGAGGTCCGAATTGGAGAGAAAGAAAAGAAAGAGGAAGAAAGCTTATCTTTCATTGGCTACTCCTTGTTCTTGAGCTTCTTGTTGGAAATTACTATCAGGTAGAAGGATCTCGGGCAAAGGTCGAAGTTTTTGGTGTCTCTAAACTTGGAAGAATCTTTCTCGAAGAGGAGCTTACGAGATCTTGTTAGATCTTGATAGATCTAAAGGTATATCACTTGAATCTCTTAGATTTAGCTCTAGTAGTGGTAAATCTTGTAGATCTGCGGTTCATTTTTTTAAGAATGCTTATATATGGAACAATGAAGTTAGGCTCTTGAAATCCCAACCTAGGTAGCGGACTTGAGGTGAATTTTAGGTAGCGGACTTGAGGACCTGATTGTGGACATGATTGATATTCATGAAATTAGTTCATTTTATGGTTAGAAAGTAGATCTTGATGTTGAAAAATGTGAAGGAAAATGGGTGAGATGGCCGAACCTATGCTTGGCATTTTTGACATTTAATTTCAAAATTTTATGATATTCTTGAAGAGGTTTCTGCTTAAAAATGTGTATGTGATACGTTCATTTGTGAGTATGTGTTTGAGTAGAGTAAAGTCGTGAATTTCGAATGTCAAAGTGAAGTTTTTCACAGGCTTTTGGAATAAAAGTGAAGTTTTGAAAGACTCGAGGGTTTAACACTATTTGGGTTAAATTCTATGAATTTTGAAAATAAAGACTTGATAAGAATTGTTCTAAATTTGTGTTAAAGTTTTGACTAAGAGCAAGTGTTGAGTTAATTGTGAAAAGAATTATTTTGAGGTAAGAAACCTCACTTAAATTCCACATGAAAGAGAATTTGAAAGTAGTGTTTAGGGGGTACATCAATGGAGTGTTTTTTGGGAATGAAATAGTGATTTTTATAAAAGATCCAATTGAGTCATTGTACCGTGTGAAATGAATGCTTTTTCCTTAAGGGAATTTTGGGAAAATATTGATTGAATATAAGAAATGAAAGTGATTTGTTTAGTTAACGAGTGGGAATGTGAAACTCAACTATTGTTTTATTTGTTTAGGGGGTGTGGAAGGAAGTGAAATCTACCCTAATTTGGAAGCCGAACCTTACTACCTCGGTGAGTTTCATTAGATGATATGTGTTTTGTGAATATGATTCGAAGTCTATAGGTCAAGTGATTTGAAGTGATTTTTGGATTTTCAAATCGTTAAGTAGGGTAGTGTGTACTTCATTGCACTTACCTTTATTTGAAATAAAAGAAATTGTGAAAGTGCTTTGCAGTGCCCTATATGTGTGAGTATTCCAATCCCTTTTAAAATCAAATATTTTACTATTAGATGAAAATCTTGCCATTGTTTGCAAAGAAAATGGTTTGTTGAAATGAATTTGGATTATTTGAAAGACTTGAATTTCATGAGAAATATATTTAAACTGCTTCATGATTTGAACTACCATGTGAGTGTTTACTCCTTTTGTGTGATTTCGGAAATTAAAAGAATAGTGTGATATCTTGTGACAAATGTGACGTCGTAGGGTGAATACCCTTGACTAGTTTGTGACGTCGTTGGGCGAAATCTCATGACTAGTTTGTGACGTCATTGGGCGAAATCCCTCGACTAGTTTCAAAGAAATATTGTGACGTCATTAGGCGAAATCACTCGGCTAGTTTCAGTGAACTATTGTGATGTCGCTGGGCGAAGTCCCTTGACTAGTCTACTTCGTTGGGCGAAGTCCCTCGAGTAGTTTCAGTGGAGTATTGTGACGTCGTTGGGTGAGGTCCCTCGACTAGTATGTGACGTCGTAAGGTGAATACCCTTGACTAGTTTCAATGAAATAAAGTGACGTCGTAGGGTGAATACCCTCGACCAGTCTACTTTGATGGGTAATGTCCCTCGAGTAGTTTATATGAGCAATACCCATTTGAGTGTCTATCTACTTGATTTAAATTGTATACTTGAAGTATGATTTGAACTGTTTTATGTGAATTGTAAGCCTTTTGGAATTCACTGGGCTTTTTAGCTCACTCTTTCCAATTTGTTTTTCCTTAACAGGGATTGAGAACCCCAGTGAAGGAGCCAACCTTTAGAGTTAGTGTTTGCATTTGTATTGGTATGACAAACTTGGACTGCGATATTGAGGGCTTTTGTATTATGAGAATTGAATGTTATGTAAGTACGATATATAATTTGAGATTCTAAGAATGGTGTTATGTTTTGTGAATTACTGTTGAGTTCAGATTTGAGATTGGAATGTTAGTTTGGTGTTTTAGCGATATTTATGTGAGTGAGTCCTAGCGAAAGTTAGGCAGGCGGTCCACGAATACCTTAGGGTACGCCCTAGGAAGAAGTGGGGCTGTCACACACTCTCATCGTGTGCTATTAATTTTTTTGGTGCATTTTGATCACCATTTACACAAGAATCATTGTTATAAACTTGGCATCAAATGTGGAATGAAATACGGTAGTTTTGTGGGTTTTAAACTTCCAACAGAAAAGTTTGTGTGCTGTAGTTTGTTGTGCCAAAACAGGGGGGCTGTTTGTTACCCTTGTGACGACCTACCTCTCCCTAGGGCGAACCCTAGACTATCAGTGGCCGCCTGCCTAACTCTCGCTAGGACTCACTCACTCAACCATTATAACTTATCAAACTAAAACTCTGAATACAATACAAATGGAATAATAACTTACAAATCCATGACTTCAAATTACAAACTTTGAGTATATAAATCCTCCATCCATACATTCAAGTTTTACATTACAAAAGCTTACACAACCATAATCCAAAGTTCTCAAAACATTCAACATAATAAACCCTAATTCTAAGGGTTGGCTTCTCCACTCGACTACTCATTTCCTGCTAAGGAAAAACAAATAGGGAATGGGTGAGCTAAAAAGCCTGTGAGTTCCCAAAAAACATGCAGAGCACATAACACATATAAAAATTTCACTTCACTTGAACGTAAACATAAACACATAAAGAAAGCAATTAACATTACAAAGGTAGGATACAGCAGCCCTCAGGGGCTAAGTTCCTCGTAACTTGATCACGATCACAGTAGTTGACACTCCGTCAACTTTCACAGGTACAATCCATGTAGGACTCCACGTACTCCTTACTCCACCAAACCCCCACCGGGCCCGTCTCCAAACACATCACATCATATCACATTTTACCGCGGATTTGTTGTTCATCTCCGAGACAAGTCCACATGCCAAGTCTCGAGTATATATGTATCACTTTTATTACAAAACTCAACACTTACACTTTGTTAATACTTTAACATACTTTGGAACACCTCAAACCATATCTTTATTTTCAAAATTCATAAGATTTGGTCACAATACTGTAAACCCTCAAATTCATTTAAATGACCTCTTTCATTCAAAAATTCACGAGTAACATCACTTTTCATCTTTTAAAATTCATACACTTATAAATAAACATAAAATATATTTTCTTAGACAGAAACTCATCACGAAAAATCACAAAATTTTGAAATCAAACATGGAAATTACCAAGCATGGGTTTGGCCGTCTCATACATTTTTCTATCAAAATTTCCAATAACAAAACCCTACTTTCTAACCATATCATGACAAATTTCACAAACATTATTCAAATCCCAATCAGGTCCTCAGGTCCGCTACCTGGAGGCCACCTCAAGTCCGCTACCTAGGTTGGGATTTCAAGAGCCCAACTTCATCATTTCAAATATAACCATTTCTACCAAAGTAAACCATGGATCTATGATATTTAACGCTAATAAAGCTATATCTAGTAGTTTTGAAACTTATACCTCCGGATCTATCAAGATTCAACAAGATCAAGGTAGATCTTGTGAGTTCCTCTTCCCAAGAATGCTCCCAAGCTTAGCAAACTCCAAAAGTTTCAACTTTTACCCACGAACCTCTAACTTTGTTGGTGATTTTTCCACAGGGCTTCAAGAGCAAGATCAAGACACACCCACAAGTTTTCTTTCTCCTCTTTTCTTTCCTCCAATTCTTTCCTCTTCTTCTTCTCCCCTTCACACGGCTGCCAAGGAGAAGGAAATACCACCCAAAATTCTTCACCAAAATCCCAAAACTTCAAGTGGCTAGATGAAGAAGAAATTGGAAGATCAAGCCACAAGTTCTTCCCTCTCTTTCTTCCTCAAGAATTGGACCAACACCTCTCTCTCTCCCCTCTCTCACAGCTGCCAAGATGGAGAAGATGATGGTCTTCAATGGTGATCAAAGCTTCAAGATTGGAAGATGGAAGAAATGGAAGAAATCAAGCAAAATCTCTCACTATCTCTCCCTCTTGTTATCTCGGCACTCTCTCTCTCAACTCCCTCAATTTTTAGCTGAAAAGTGAAGCTCAAAGATGCAAGAGAGTCAAGGCAAAAGAGACAAAAAGAAACCTTTTCCTTAAATTAAGGAAAAGTGCTTTTTGAGCACTTTATGTCACGTCGCGCGCGACAGTCTAACTTACACTATTTTACTCTATTCCAACACTGTCCAATCTTAATAATATTTCCACAATATCACTACATATGTTTGATTTCAATTTAAAGTCACTAATCACGCTCCGGTACAAAATTAAACACTTAATTCGACCAAAACCACACACCGACAAATAATTCGTTTAAAATTCTCTAAAATGAAAAATATTCACTTTAAACACATATTCACTCAGAATTCAATAAATAAACACAATATAAATAATATTATACATTTTTAAAATAATTCTGAATTTTGAGGCCCTCACATCCTTCCCCCGTTAAAAGAATTTTGTCCTCAAAATTTCTTACCTTTCTAGGTAAACAGCTCTGGATGATTCTTCTTTATCTCTTCCTCTAATTCCCACGTCGCTTCCTCAATAGCATGATTTCTCCATAAAACTTTAACCAAATGGATCTTCTTGTTCCTCAAATCTTTCACTTCTTTGTCAAGGATTTTCACAGGGCGCTCTTCGGAGGATAATGACTCGTCCACTTCAATCTCCCCTAATGGTAACACATGACTTGGGTCTGGATGATACTTCTTGAGTATGGAAACATGAAAAACGTTGTGAATTTTGACATGCTAGGGGGTAAATCCAACTAGTAAGCCACTTTGCCAACTCGCTTAAGAATTTCAAATGGACCTATATATCTCGGTTTCAACTCCTTCCCTTTCTTGGATACTACCCCTCCTTTTATGGGCTTAACTCTGAGAAATACTTTATCTCCCACTTCAAACTCCAAATCCTTTCTTCTGTTATCGGCATAGCTCTTTTGCCGACTTTGATCCGTTTGAAGTCTTTCATGAACTAACTTTACTTTCTCAAAGGCCTCCTCAACCCAAGGAATAGTAGTTGGATCCAGAATTTTCTTTTCCCCTACTTCATCCCAGTGAATTGGTGACCTACATCTTCTCCCATAAAGTGCTTCATAAGGGGCCATCTGAATTGAAGCATGATAACTATTGTTGTGGGCAAATTCAACTAAAGGCATGTGTTGACTCCAATTTCCTCCAAAATCCAATATACATGACCTCAACATATCCTCCAATGTCTGAATTGTCCTCTCAGACTGTCCATCCGTTTGAGGACGATAAGCGGTACTCAAATTGACCTTAGTCCCCAAATTTTCTTGTAGCTTTTGCTGAAACCGAGAGACAAATCTCAGATCTCTATCGGAGACAAGGCTCACGGGTACACCATGTAATCTCACACTTTCATCCAAGTACAACCGAGCTAATTTCTCCAAAGGACATTTCATACTCACCGATAGAAAATGAGCAGTCTTAGTAAGTCGATCCACTATCACCCAAACTGCATCATCTCCTTTTTTATTCCTAGGCAACCCAGTTGTGGCAGCCCCACTTCTCCCTAGGGCGTACCCTAAGGTATCCATGGAGCACCTGCCCAGCTCTCGCCAGGACTCTCTCACCAGAATAACCAATAATACTTCAAAAGGGAAACATAAATAACCATTCCAATCCAAATCACAAGTAATACATAACTAAATTCAACTTACAACTCAGTTCTCGAATTACAGTGCAATGTACTTAAGGTTCAACCATCAATCCATCTTACAAGCCCGAATACATCAAAAGTCTTACAATCCATGGTTACAAAGTATACAAGAAATAATCCAGTCAAACACACTAAGAAGGATCATAACGCTCGCTATCCAACGTCTCGAGACCTGTGGGAGAAAATAAAACATTTTTGGGGTGAGCTAGGAGCTCAGTGAATGTCCAGTAAAAAAAAACAAGAAATTCATGGACCTTTGAGTTAACAGTCACTTTGTAAACCAATTGAGTTTTCAAGCAATTATTCCATCAATATTCAATTTAACAACAACATACAAGAAATGTAATTCAAGACACAATCAAATCCGATGGAAGGATACGCTCACTTGGAGCTATTTCAAGTAGTCCACTTCACCTTATAACTCCGATCAATCCCCGCATAACCGCCATCACCTTATCCCTCCAAGGTAATACTGAGTATACCTAATCGTGCCTGGGTTCCAACCTACCCGACCGAGTCCGCTTCGCTCAATAGGCTAGCAACCAAGGGTAGGGCCCCACCAAAGGCGCACAACATGCAAATAATGATCACCACGACCAAGGAGTTTGTTTTAAGATAAAGCTTTTCCAACCTATCCAGCCACCCTAATGGCGTGCTCAAGTAGGCTTTTGACCCACCGATCGCTCAAGAAGGTGGTTTAGATAGGCTTTCTAGCAAAAGGGTCTTGAGACCAGTTGATCGCGATAAACTACACCTCGACCTACAAGTAGTGAACGATGCGATAAAGTACACATCGGACTACAAGGGGTAAAATGCTCCTTGGTACACCACTGTCAAACAATCAAGTTATCAATAAAACAATCAAGGAAACAAGTAATTATTTCAACCAATCAATAATACCACTTAAACAAATAACACTTAACACTTGAACATTTAACTTGAAACACAAGTCCTTTGGAATCAATTTCTTTTCAAACCACGAGTAAATCAGGTCCTTGACCAATATGTGTGGAAACATAATAGTAGCGAAATATTTGATTTAAAATGGATTTGAACATTCATAAACTCTTCGTAAATGGTTTTACTTGTAAAAGCATTTTACTTGAAAATAGTGGTAAATCACTTCATTGTAAATACTAGCAAATCATTTCACAAATCATTCATTTACAAACAATGGCAAGATTTTCATTTAAAAGAGAGTTAGAACACTCACCTTGAACCACTCAAACTAGTGAGTAAACAAGAATGCTAAACTTCGTTAGCTGGTTCACCCTCGACAAAGTCTTGGCCACCTGAGCCAAAGTTCAACTATCAGATACTTGCCAAAATCTCATATTCCAAGTCTTAACTCAACTCCATAGAAGCACCAAACCCTCACTACTACGAAGTCTGGTTCAGGCCATATTTAAAATTACCCTTGTCGAAATAGTAAGGTCTCAAACGTCAAAAATCATTATTTTCAGAATAACTTGACACTTACTCATAGTCAAAACTATACATTAATTTAAAATACTTCATACCACGCTCTTATATTCGAAATACATAAAATTTGACCAAAATATGGTAAAACCCCCAAATTCATTCAAATGACACTTTTCATTCAAAATACATGAAAAACTTCACTTTTCATCTTTTAAAATTCAAACATTCCTTCCACTCAAACATACACTCACAATTGAACAAAACACATATTTTCCCAGAAGAAAATTCTTCAAGAACAAACACAAATTTCGAAATCAAGTATTAAATTTACCAAGTATGAGTTCGGCCATCACATCTATTTTCCTTCAAAATTCTCAACAACAAAACCCTACTTTTCTAACCATATCCTCATATATTTCACAAATACCATTCAAATCCACAATCTGGTCCTCAAATCCACTACCTAAAGGCCACCTCAAGTCCGCTACCTAGGTTGGGATTTCAAGAGCCCAACTTCATCTTTTCAGATGAGATCATTTTACCAAAATCAACCATAGATCTAAGCTATTTAACACTAATAAAGCTATATCTACAAGGTTCAAGCTTTTATACCTTCAGATCTGACTAGATCTGACAAGATCCAACAAGGCTTTGTGATATCTTCTCAAAATTGACCCCTTCCAAGCTCAACAACCATGAAAGCTTCGATCTTTATCCAAGATCTTCAAACTTTGACGGTGGTCTACAACTCCAAGCTCACGATCAAGCAACCCACCACTCAAACAAACTTTATTTCTTCACTTTTCTCTTTCTTTTTCTCTTCCAAACTTTCGGATGGCACCCCTCTCTCTCTCTCTTCAGTCGGCTGCCATGGAGGATGAATCTCAAGTCAAAAATCTTCACTCAAGCTTCACAAATTCAAGATACAAGTTGAAGGAAAGAATGGAAGTTCAAGGTGCAAGCTTTACCTCTTTTATTTCTCTCCAAAAACCGGTCCAAATCCTCTCTCTCTCCTCCCTTTCTCGGCTGCAAGGAATGGTGGGGAGGATGGGCTTCAATGGTGGTTTGAAGCTTGGGAGAAACAAGGAAGAAGAAGAAGAAAATCAAGAAGACAAATCTCTCTTTTCTCTCTCTATGGCCGGATGCTCTCTCTCTCTCTCTAAGCCCAAATTTCAGCTGGAAAAATGAAGCTTCAAGAGGCCAAAAGTCAAGTCTTAAGGGGGACAAAAAGTGTCATTTCCCTATTTTAAGGAAAAAGTGCTTTTTGGGCACTTTATGTCGCGTCATCCGCGACAGTCTAACTTACACTGGTTTACTCCATTCCAACACTGTCTAACCTTCATAATATTTTCCTAATATCACTACATATGCTCGATTTCAAGTCCAAGCCACTATTCACATGTCGGAGCAATTTTTAACGCTAAAATAGCCAAACCACACACACCGGCAATAAATTCGTATAAAATTCTCTAAATTGGAAAATAATCAATTTAAACATATATTCACTCATATTTTAATAAATAAACATAATATAAATAATATTATACATTTTAAAAATAAAAACTGAATTTTGGGGCCCTCACATCAGTCACAAAATCCATAGTAATGTGATCCTATTTCCATTCAGGTATCTCTAATGGTTGCAAATGTCCCGAAGGTTTCTGGTGCTCAGCCTTAACTTGTTGACACACGAGACAAGTTTGAACGAATCTTGCTACATCTCTTTTCAAACCATCCCACCAATACTTCCCTTTCAGATCTTGATACATCTTATTACTCCCAGGGTGAATGGTGTACTTAGTTCGGTGTGCCTCTTCCAAAATTTCTTTTCTCAATCCTTCATTGTCCGGAACAACTAGGCGATCTCGAAATTTCAAGATTCCATCAGGTCCTAGTTTAAAGTCCAGAGTTTCTCCCTTATTCACCTTTTTCACCCATTTCTGCACAGTAGGATCTCCTTTTTGTGCCTCCTTGATACGTTCTAATATTGGAGATTTCAACAATATATTCCCACATATGACCTTTTTCTTCTCCAAACGAGGATTCCACTCGCTAACCCTTTCCAACAGCTCCCACTCCTTAACCATCAAGCTCGTCACTTGAGCCTTTTGACTTAGTGCATCTGCTACCTTATTAGCCTTTCCAGGGTGATAATTTATGGTACAATCATAATCCTTAAGAAATTCCACCCATCGCCTCTGTCTCAAATTTAGTTCCTTTTGAGAGAACAAGTACTTAAGGCTCTTGTGATCAGTGAAAATCTCAAATGTCACCCCATATAAGTAGTGTCTCCACTTTTTCAGTGCAAAGATGACTGTGGCCAATTCCAAATCATGTGTTGGATAATTTTGCTTATGGGGTTTTAATTTCCTAGAAGCATAGGCAATAACTCTCCCATTTTGCATCAAAACGCACCCTAATCCTTCTTTCGAGGCATCTGAGTAAACTACAAATCCATATTTTCCATTTGGCAAGGTCAACACAGGGGCCGACGTTAGACGCTTCTTTAGTTCTTGAAAACTAGCCTCACACTTTGGACTCCAAGTAAACTTTCCATGCTTCTTGGTCAAATCAGTTAATGGCCCCGTAATCTTTGAAAATTCCTGAATAAATCAGCGGTAGTACCCTGCCAAACCCAAGAAACTTCTAACCTCGGTAGGGTTTCTCGGTTGTCTCCATTGAGTCACAGTCTCTACTTTTGAGGGATCTATAGCAATCCCATCCTTAGAGATTTTATGCCCTAGAAAGGACACTTCCTTCAACTAAAACTCACACTTATTGAACTTGGCATACAATTGATGTTCTCTTAGGGTTTGAAGCACTATCTTCAAGTGCTGAGCATGATCTTCTCGAGTCTTTGAGTATACCAAGATGTCATCTATAAATATAACCACAAACTGATCCAGGTAGGGTTTAAAGACCCGTTGCATTAAATCCATAAATGCTGCAGGAGCATTAGTCAACCCAAAGGGCATTACCACAAATTCAAAATGCCCGTACCTCGAGTTAAAAGCAGTTCTCGGTACGTCTTCCTTTCTAATCCTCAACTGATAGTACCCTTGCCTAAGGTCCAATTTAGAAAAGACCACCGACCCTTGTAGTTGATCAAACAGTTCATCAATAAGTGGCAAAGGATACTTATTCTTTATCGTCACATCATTGAGCCCTCGACAATCTATGCATAATCTCAAACTCCCATCTTTCTTCTTGAAAAACAATACAGGTGCTCCCCAAGGTGAGTCACTCTCCCTAATGAAACCCCGCTCCAAAAAATCTTGCAATTGAACTTTCAACTCCTTAACCTCAGCCAGAGCCATTCGATACGGGGTTTTAGAAATTGGGGCTATCCCCGGTAACAGATCAATCTTAAATTCTACCATTGACTCAGGAGGAAGATTTTCTGGCTCTTCAGGAAAAACATCAGGGAAATCTTTTACAATCGGTACCTCTTCCAACTTCTTCTTATCACTAGGAGGGTTTATCAAAAAGGCTAGATACCCTTGAGCCCCTTTGCTTAACAATTTTCTCGCTTTAATCCCTGAAATAAGGGCAGATGATGCTAACCTCCCTTTTACGTCTAATCTCAAGGTAGCCTCCCCAGGAATAGAAAATTTCACAGTCTTTGCCCTACAGTCCAATTTAGCATGGTGACGAGTTAGGCAATCCATTCCTATGATAACATCATACCCCTTTATGTCCAAACTAATCAAATCCACCACTAGTTTCCTTTCTCCTACCCAAACATCACAATTCTTGTATACCCAACTAGTAATTAAACTTTGTTCCCCCATGGGTGTCCTAACCTCCAAATCATAAGGTAATTTAACAGGCTTTACATCTACTCCATTCAAAAAGGAAGGATTCACAAAAGAATGTGATGCGCCAGGATCAATTAGAAACTTAGCTAATCGATGAAAAACGGGGATGGTACCTTCAACCACCTCAGTGGGGTAAGGAACTTGCTGTTAATCAATTGCGTAGACTCTGGCTGGCACCCTTGGCCGGTTTCCCGCTACACTAGCTTGATTGGAATTATGTCTGTTCACTTGCCTAGTCACATTTTCTCCTTGGATCATGGGACATGCAGTCAACTGATGCTCGGTACTTTCGCACTTGAAACATCTCCCAGTTTTCCTCCAACAGCTATTCTCAGTAGTATGATTGGGCTTCCCACAGAAGCTACAGGAGACACTAGGACCGGAGGCTTGACTTCCTTGAGTGACACTCCTCGATGGGCCCCTTCCACTTATAGTTCCCCTAGATATTGCACCTCTAGAGTGTGCTCCTCTTGATACAAATCCTCTTGAGGCTCCAGAAGTGTTTGCTCTACCCATTCCTCTCCCAAACTTAGGAGCTGAAGCACCCACATCCATTGGCCCATGATTACTACTGGGTGCATTCCTTTTTCTTGCATTAAAGCTTCTCACTTGTGCCTTGGCCCCTTCAATCCTCTGGGCCTTTTTCACAGCCTCGCTAAAGCTATTGACTTGAGCAACCGCTAAGATTTCTTGTAACTCTACATTCAATCCCTGAACAAATCTTCTTACTCTCCTCTACTCAGTTGCCACCAGCTCAGGGGCAAACCTCGAGAGTTTAGTGAACTGTGCCTTATATTCCGCCATGCTCGACAGTCCTTGCATGAACCTAATAAAGTCTTCCTCCCTTTTCTCTTGCACTATTGGAGGAAGAAACTTAGCGTTAAACTCTCGAGTAAAGTTTACCCAAGTCCTAGGGGTATGCTCTCTATCCACTTACCCCTTATCATGACCCACCAAGAATGGGCGGCTCCCTCAAATTGAAATGTGGCAAAGGTTATTTGCCTTTCCTCAATATAGTCCAAGGCAGTAAAGATATCAGAAATCCTTTCTAACCAACCCTCAGCAGCTTCAGGGTTGGGTTCACCACAGAACTTAGGAGGGTTGAACCTTTGGAATCGCTCAAGAGCCGTATCCTCACCAACTCCAAGGTTAATATGTTGTTCAGGATCCGGGCCATGTTGGCCAGCCATACGGCCTAATATTTCAGTCATTCGGTTTATGGCCGTAGCCATTTGCTCCACAAAGTTAACTCCGGCCCCTTGATTCTGATCAGCGGCCAATTCACGGTCACCTCCAATATTTTGGAGTAGCCTAGTCCCTCGCCCCTGACCTCGGCCTCTCCTACCCTCCATAGCTCTCTAGAGGGCCATCAAATTATCATATACACAAGAAAGTAAATACACTATTAGAGCAACCACTTTGAAAAGTAAGCAAAACACTTCATAATCACATTTCATAAGAACAGAGAGCCAGGAGTACATCAGATGTGTATGCTTTTGTCAAAAGGTACACATAGGTATATCAAGTTCACAAGTACACTTAACAAAAATACGGTACTTGAAAAGTTAGCAAACATGCAATTTACAAAAGTTGGGAACCCACTCTATTGGCTTTCTCCCACAAAAGATTACACAAACCCTAACGTCAACCTAGACTAGTCCATCAAGTCTCATAGGAGGAAGTCTCCGTGGAACCACTCTCCGATGGATCAGACACCAAGTACTGAGGATCACTAAACAACATAGCAGCATCACTAACAGGTTGGTTAACTGAGTCCTCCTCATGTCGGTTAGCCTCGACCACTCCTCCAACCAAGGCCTCACACTCAACCACAATACCCTCGGCTCTATCTCGAGCCACTCTCACAACTCTGGCGGCTTGCTCATTAGCCAAGCGAACCTCAGCCTCAAGCTCTCCAATCCTAGCAAGTCGAGCCTGAGCCACAGTCGCAAGCCTCTCTATCTCCTCTTGGCGCTCTCGGTTGATCCTAGTCAACCTCTTCCTCTCTCTGTAAACTACAAGAACCACATGATCGAGGTAAGCAAAGTCCTCCAACACCCAGGAGGCACGCCTAGTCTGTGATCTTGGGTTATAGGCCGTTCGGCACCCCTAGAACCGGTCGGTGGGAAGCGTGGGTCGTGCGTGTCCAGGCCCATCACCACCACCAAACTCCATGACCTGCAAGAAAGAACTCCATAAAACTCGTTCTAACTTAAAGGTCATTAACACTTACTCATAGACAAATAACCCTCACTTCACATTTATTCCTAACCTATTAAACTCTTAAACAACTCACTAACTCCCACTACGCCTAGACTATTCAAACCTAGGTTCTGATACCACCTGTGACGACCCACCTCTCCCTAGGGTGAACCCTAGAGTATCAGTGGCCGCCTGCCTAGCTCTCGCCAGGACTCACTCACTCAACCATTATAACTTATCAAACTAAAACTCCGAATACAATACAAATGGAATAATAACTTACAAATCCATGACTTCAAATTACAAACTTTCAGTACATAAATCCTCCATCCATACATTCAAGTTTTACATTACAAAAGCTTACACAACCATAATCTAAAGTTCTCAAAACATTCAACATAATAAACCCTAATTCTAAGGGTTGGTTTCTCCACTCGGGTACTCATTTCCTGCTAAGGAAAAACAAATAGGGAAAGGGTGAGCTAAAAAGCCTGTGAGTTCCCAAAAAATATGCAGAGCACATAACACATATAAAAATTTCACTTCACTTGAACGTAAACATAAACACATAAAGAAAGCAATTAACATTACAAAGGTAGGATACAGCAGCCCTCAGGGGCTAAGTTCCTCACAGCTTGATCACGATCACAGTAGTGGACACTCCATCAACTTTCACAGGTACAATCCATGTAGGACTCCACTTACTCCTTACTCCACCAAACCCCCACCGGGCCCGTCTCCAAACATATCACATCATATCACATTTTACCGCAGATTTGTTGTTCATCTCCGAGACAACTCCACATGCCAAGTCTTGAGTATATATGTATCACATCGCATCACATGGTTTGTATTTTGCTCTTTTATAAGGGACAGGTGCTTACACCAAGTCCAGAGCACACATCACATCACATGGTTTGTTGCTCTTTTTGGAGACAGGTTCACGAACCAAATCTTGAGCATATATCAGCCGGTTATCAGGGTTGTGACATTTAATTGACTATGGCTCGCCCCTTCTTTCTCGACCTAGGCCTAGCCCGGTTCAAGTCAGAAGAGCTCACCGATAGGGTCTTAGGAAATTCCTGACCTTGTACATGCACATGCAAATCACATCACATCACATATTCTCAATTCTCATTAAAGCATTCTTGCAAATTTTTCACTCAAACATAGGTAAGTGTGATAAAGTACACACTATCTCATCTGAGGGTTTGCTACTAGGTTTTCACATCAAGTCACATAACTCACTACAAAGCTCATTTATTTCACATAGTCACATAACAAGTATGGAAACTCACCGAAATAGTAGGGTTCAGCTTCTACGTAAGGATCAAACTCAGTTCCTTGCACACTCCCTTAAACAATTTAAAAACAGTAGTTGAGATTCACTCCTTCACTTATTAACTAAAATATTTCACTTTCACTTCATAGTTTCCAATCAACATTTTTCCCAAAAATTCCCTCAAGGAAAAATCATTCATTTCACATGATACAACGTTTCAATTGACTCTTTTGAAGATCACTATCTCATTTCAAATATGACACGTCACCGATGTACTCACTAAGCACTACTTTCACATTTTCTTTAATATAACACTTAAGTGAGGTTTATCACCTCAAAATCACTTTTATCACAAACTCAACACTTCCTCTTTGTCAATACTTTAACATACTTTGGAACACCTCAAACCATATCTTTATTTTCAAAATTCATAAGATGTGGTCACAATACTGTAAAACCCTCAAATTCATTTAAATGACCTCTTTCAATCAAAAATTCACGAGAAACTTCACTTTTCATCTTTTAAAATTCATACACTCATAAATGAACATAAAATATATTTTTTTAGACAAAAACTCATCACGAAAAATCACAAAATTTTGAAACCAAACATGGAAATTACCAAGCATAGGTTTGGCAGGTCTCATACATTTTCTATCAAAATTTCCAATAACAAAACCCTACCTTCTAACCATATCATGACAAATTTCACAAACATCATTCAAATCCCAATCAGGTCCTCAAGTCCGCTACCTAAAGGCCACCTCAAGTCCACTACCTAGGTTGGGATTTTGAGAGCTAACTTCATCATTTCAAATATAACCATTTCTACCAAAGTAAACCATGGATCTATGATATTTAGCAGCTAATAAAGCTATATCTAGTAGTTTTGAATCTTATACCTCCGGATTTATCAAGATCCAACAAGATCAAGGTAGATCTTGTGAGTTCCTCTTCCCAAGAATGCTCCCAAGTTTAGCAAACTCCAAAGTTTCAACTTTTACCCATGATCCTCTATGAAAGCTCTATGATTCTTGTTTCAAATGCAACTGATGGCATTCAATTCCAACTTCTCTATTTGGAGATATAGTCATTATTCCGAAACTGCTCTAGAGACCTGATTTTAACCTGACAGCTTTCTACACTTCTGTGATTGTTGTTTTGACCAGAAAACGTATGAATTTGATTCCAAAGTCTTCTATGAAATATGGCTCTGTGTTCTACCTTCAAAATGGCATAAAATGTACCTCAATCTGATAAATAAAGTTCCAGATAAACCAAAAATGTGGCAAAGCTGTCAACTTTGCTCCTTCTCTTTTGCATTCTTTCCTTTACTTTCCTTGGAGTTCGATTCACTTTCCTTGGTTACGAAAAAAAAATATTTTCATTCCATTCTTATACTTAGACTCTTACCCTAAAATATTTGTAGACTTTCCCTTGATCGTATCAAAGGCCTTGAGCGATTAGAATGAAGTTTGGAGAATTAAAAATTGGTGATGTTGAATGAGATATGGAAGTGAAAATTCTTGTTTCTTGTGGATCCAGAATCAGGAAAGGTCACATATCATGTTTTGATCAAGATTTGATTACATTAAGAAGATGGATTTGTGATTGTTGTGTTAAGGTGAAAATGAGTTTAATTGGTGAATGATCATTTGTTATTCTTGATTGATTTATTAATAAGATATGTGGATTTATAAATGTATGTAAGGGGATTGGTTCTTTGACTTACTTGAAATTTATGATTCATGCAGTTATTGAACTTGAATTATACTCACGAAGAATGAATACTTTCGTGCAATTATGAATGGATTAATCTAGTATAAGTAACGAAAGTTCTTTTAAGATGAAATTTAGAAGAATATCGTCAATTGAAGACTAGCAAGGATATATCTAAGAATACTTATCGATATGGACATCATGGATTTGTAGTGATGCAATAAGATTAACTATGGCAATAGAGGCATTTATGGGGCTAGTACATGGCATTTAAACCTTATTCGGATTGCATTGTGATAACTCTATCAAGGATACTATGGTTTTGCGTGGGATTTGAGGAGAGCATGGGCAAAACTTAAAGATAGTGTTGCAAATCTTGAGGAAGTATCATTTGTAGGGTGAAATTCATGGAAGGTAAATTTTGGTGGAAACATAATTGTAATATGGTGACCTCTGGGGTGTATATATATATATATATATAAGCATCTGGAAAGTCCTAAATGATGACCACCTTATAAGAGTTGAAATCAAGCCATTGTTGATGAAGTGAGTGTCATCATAGAAATTGGAAGATATCGAAGTAGAAGAGATGTTATCTAATGAAGAACATTATGTGCGGATCCATGGTAAGAATGTAAAGGACTTGGGAAACAAGTAGACTTCTCTGGCAAAGGTTTTATAGGGAAATCAAGGGATCAAGGAAGTAATTTGGGAAGTTGAAGAAGAGATCTAAACGAATTATCCAGAGTGGTTTGTAAACCGAGATACGAATTTCGAGAACGAAATTCTTTTAAGGGGGGAAGGATGTGAGGGCCTCAAAATTCTAATTTTTATTTTAAAATGTAAAATAATATTTATATTATGTTTATTCACTAAAATATTAGTGAATTTATGTTTTAATTGATTATTTTCTAGTTTAGAGAATTTTTCAAGAATTATTTGCCGATGCGGTTTGGTCCCGATTAAGCGTTAATTTTTGTTCCCAAGTGTGAATAGTGATTTTAAGATGAAACCGAGCATATGCAGAGATATTACAGAGATATATTTATGGTTGGACATTAAGGTCGATGACAAAACCAGTAAAAGCTAGAGTTTGATAGCGCAGGCGTGACATAAGTGGTCGTTTGATCACTTTTCCCTAAAATAAGGAAAACCACACTTTTTATCCCTTAAAAACCCCTTTTCTTGCTTCCTTGTGGATTCATTTTTCAGCTGTCATTTTGAGCTTTAGAGAGAGGAAGGGGGGCCGAACTTGAGAGCAAGAAAAGAGAGAGAAAATAAGCCTCTTCCACTTCATCTTCTTCCTCCATTTCTTGAAAGCTTCCCCACAATTGGAGGGCTTTAATCTTGTTTCTTCTTCTTCTTGGAGCTGCCGAGAGGATGGCGAGAGAGAGAGTGAGGGCGGAACCATAGAGAGAAAGAGAGAGTTTGTGAGGTTCTTCCAACTTCAACTTCTTCCTCAAGCTTGAAGATTCCATTGAAGGTCTTCATCTTGGTTTCTCCTCCATTCCTTGGCTGCCATGTAAGGTGGTGGGGAGAAGGGAGAGATCCGGTTGAGGAGAGAGAAAGCATGTGGCAGCATCTTCTTGTTCTTGAGCTTGTTGTAAGAAATCACCATCACAAGGCGAATCTTGGGATGGGTTGGAGATTTTTGGGTTTCAAGCTTGGGAATATGGTTCTTGAGAGAACTCATAAGATGATCTTCATTGATCTTGTTAGATCTAGATAGATCTGAGGTATAAGACTCAAAACTCTTAGATCTAGCAGGTAGTGTTAAATATAGTAGATCAACAGTTTATTTTGCAAGAATGCTTATGTATGAAACAACGAGTTGGGCTCTTGAATTTAACTTGTTAGGGACTTGAGGTGACTGTGGGTATGGACTTGAGGTCTACGATTGTGGTTGTGTTTGTTGTTTATGAGATGAGCACATTTTATGGTTAGAAAGTAGCACTTGTGTTAAAATTTTGAAGGAAGTGTTGTGGGTTGGCCAGACCTATGCTTGAAATTTTGATGTTTGATTTCAAAATTTTATGATATTTTTATGAGATTTTGTTTAAAATATATATGTACTATGTTTGATTATGAGTATATGCTTTGGAATGAAAATCCTGAACTTTAATGGGTGAAAATTGAGTTTCACTAAACTTTGAGGAGTAAAGTGCCATTTGGATAAATTTGTGGTTTGAAATATTTTAGCTAATTATCATGAATTTTGACATGAGACCTAGAGTGAAAATTGTTTTGAAAAGTGTGTTGGAACCTTGGTTAAAGTGTAGTGTTGAGTTGAATTGAATAGTGATTTTGGGTGAAATACCTCACCTTATTTCAATGTGCTAAAGATTAAAGTTTGGATGGAGTATATCGATGAAGCATTATATTTTGAGTGTTGTGTGATTTTTTGAGAAGGGGTGTCTTCATTTGAAAAGAATACTTTTAGGAAATTTGGGAGAAACCTTAAATGAATCAAGGAATAAGTTTACTTTGATTGGATTGTCAAATGAAAGAGCCAAACTCATCCATTTTCTTTATTACGTTTTAGGCTGTGGAAGGTTTGGAAGAAACTAAAACTCGAATCCTTGATACTTTGGTGAGTTCAATGTTTACTATGTGATTATGTGAATATGATTGAATTGTGTTGGTTAAGCAATTTGATGTCAGAAAGTGGGTTTTCAAACCATCAAATGAGGTGGTGTGTATTTTGTTGTACTTGCCTACCTCTATTTGAATGAAAATATTTATGAAAATATTTTGTAATGACCTATCGTGTGTTATGAAATTTTAGGAATTCACGAGACCTATCGGTGAGTCATTTCGACTCAGTGCAAAACTAGGTCTAGGCCGGATGAAACCATAGGGTTACTTATGTGATGTGATATGTGCTGGGACTTGTATGGACTAGTCTTGGAAAGGACAATAAACAAACTATGTGATGTGATGTGGTTGGAGTCGAGGGCCCGATGGGGTTTGGTGGGTAAGGAGTAAGTGAAGGTCTACATGGTTTGTATGTGTATGAAAGTTGTGTCAACTACCTAGATCATGATGGGTTCGTGGATCTTAACTCACGAGAGCCCCATTATCTATCTTTGTAATGTTAAGTGCTTTCCTTATGTGCTTATTACTAAATTGAATTTTGAAATGAAATATCATATGTATGTGCTTTGCATGCCTTTTGGAACATCTTGGATATTAGCTCATTCTTTCAGTTTTCCATAACGGGGACTGAAAACCAAGTGAAGGAGCCAATCATTAGACTTGAGGGTTCACTTTTTGTATTTGATATGAAAAGATTGAATTGTGATTTTGAGTTTATGTATTATTAGAATTTGAATGTTTGTTTAAGTACTTTATGTAATTTTGGGATTGTAAGACTGGAGTAAGGTATTTGTAAATTGTTGTTGGGTTTAGATTTGTGTTTGGAATTTTAGTTTGACATATTAGTGATCTTTATGTGAATGAGTCCTGGCGAAAGTTAAGTAGACGGATCACTTGACACCTTAGAGGTCAGCCCTATAGGGGAGGTAGCTTTCCTAAACAAACTTTGAAAATCCATCAAGACAAGTTTGTAATTATATCCCAGTAATCTAGCAGGAACCCTCTCTACCAACAAATTTTATGAGGGTTTCATTGCAAAATGATTAAGATAAATCAAGAAAAATATAATTGGTTTTAGTGAAAATGTTTAGGGAGTGAAATGGCAAAATTTACTTTGTCCTTTCAGCTTTAACATATAAACCTTTAATTCATTCAAAAAAAAAAAAAAAACTTTTTTTGGGGGGGGAGGGGGGGGGTTTCTTTATCATCTATGGTTTATTTATCATTTATTGTGATTTCATATACCCCCCTCAAGATTTAGATAAA